>JARBWK010000008.1:83476643-83891643 GCA_030556195.1 Anolis apletophallus | reverse complement strand
GATTATATGGCAATGTAAACCCATATATTCCAGTTCAAAGCGGATAATCTGGATTCAGAAAATGGATTATATGGCATTGTAGATCCAGCCTCAGCATGGCTTCTATATGAATAGAAGTGAGAGGAAATCTATTCCTAGAAAGGGAAATTCACTCCTGGAAGAGCTATGCAGAAAAGATGTCCCCACTGAAGCTTTATTATCAATCCTTGTTTTCACAACAAGCTGAAATATTCAAAATCCAATGGTCACAGGGACAGAAAGTGATGTGAAATATTCTGAGCAGAGGCACAGGCAGCAAAACAAACACCACAGGGGTGTCAACCCTTCCTATGCTATCCAGAACCCAAATAATTTGTATTTTTGGCTGGAATTACGACTTACATGAATATTCAGTTTAACAACAAAGCTCCAAAACCTATCTTATCTGTAAACAGGGAACAAACTGTACCATTAAGATACAATGTAACATCAAGAATATATCTGTATTGGCTCAAGGAATACTTTCTATTACATTTTGCAGCGTGTTCACGAGGAAGATCTCGATGCTCCGCCGGGAACTCCCAGCTACCATTGTAGCGAACTTGAGACTCCATGGCCTCTTGCTGGACCCACCCTCGATCAGTTCGTCCCGCTGGACGCAGAGGCTGTTGATGAACTGTTGGCAGCAGTTAGACCGACCACTTGCTCCCTCGATCCGTGTCCCTCCTGGCTAGTGAAAGCTTGCCTGGAGGGACTACGCAACCCTCTGATGAAGATATAAATGGCTCCCTTGAGCAAGGAGTCTTTCAGAGAGTTTAAAAGAGGCAGTGTTCTCCCCGCTACTGAAGAAACCGAATTTAGATCGATCGGTTCCTTCCAATTACCGCCCAGTTTCGAATCTTTCGTTCCTGGGTAAGGTCATTGAGAGGGCGGTAGCGGGGCAGCTGCAGCAGTTCTTGGAAAACACAGCTGGTTTAGATCCCTTCCAGTCCGGCTTCCATTCGGGGCATGGGACGGAGACTATGTTGGTAGCCATCTCGGATCCGCTTTGTTGCCAGCTTGACAAAGGCGGATCAGCACTGCTTGTGTTATTGGACCTCACAGCAGCATTTGATACAGTCAATTACAATCTTTTGGCCCACTGCCTCGCCGTTGTTGGAGTTAGGGGAACGGCCTTGAAATGGCTGTTGTCCTTTCTACACAATCGGGGACAGCGAGTGGAAAGGGAAGGTCTGGTCTCCGAGAGGGCCCCATTAATTTTTTAAAATAGTTTTTATTGGTTAAAATTTACATACAAACACAATACCATGACAGGGGGGCGGGTAGGGACTTAGGAGGGGTGGGGGTAGAGGGAAAGGGTGGGAATATCCACAGGGGTAACAAATCATACCAATTAGACCCACTTTACATCCTAACATAAAAACAGGTTGACTTCACCCAAATACACCAAGACATTACCAGGTATCGGCCATGATAAATATAATTTCGCTCCTTATATCCAGTATCCCTTTAGTACAGTGTTCATGTTTTTTTTAACATATTCAATCAGCGGTCTCCATGTCTCTTCAAATAGCTTAGCTGAGCTCTTTCTCAGTAGCATCGTTAGTTTGTCCATTTCCGCTATGTCCATTAACTTATAAATCACCTCCTCCACTTCCGGGATCTTTCTTTCCCTCCAATATCTGGCCAGGGAGATTCTGGCGGCGGTCACGATAAAGGTTATCAGCCTTTCTATTTCTTTTTCCAGGTTTTTTTGTTCTAAAATATTCAAAAGGAACAGTTCAGGTTTGAAATCAATTTTTTTATGACTTAACTCTTCAATTAGCTTGTGGATTCTCGCTTTTCCCCCCATCCATACGAAGGAGGCGAGTTCCGACTGCCATTTCCTTATTATTGTCTGGTATTTCAAAATCGGCAGTGCCTGGAAGAGAAAGTTTAGTTTGGGGAAAACCTTCATTTTTATTAGGGAGACTCTGCCCATTATTGAGAGGTTTAAGTTTTTCCAGCTTGAGAGTTTCTCCTTTATCTCTTTCCAGCATTTTTCATAATTGTTTTTTTATTAGCTGGCAATTTCTCGCTGTCAGCTCAATTCCTAGATATCTAATTTTTTTCACCACTGGGATGCCAAATTTCCTTTCTAGCTCTGTACCTTCTATAGTTTCTATATTTTTTGTTAGTATTTGTGATTTTTTCCTATTTAATTTAAAGCCCGAGACTTCTCCGAAGGCTTCTATTGTTTTGATCCATTTGTCTAGGTTCTCTATTGGATCTGTAATCATGCAGGCCAAATCATCGGCATAGGCTAGAATTTTATATTTGTTGTTTTTAATCGTTATCCCTTTTATCTCTTCATCTTCCTGAATATTCCTCAATAGGATTTCCAAAACAAAATTAAAAATCAGTGGGGAGAGAGGGCATCCCTGCCTTGTTCCTTTGCAAATTCTTATATTTCTTGATTTCTGGTCGTTCGCGGTGATAAAGGCCTGCTGGGTTTTGTAGATTGCCTTGATCGCAGCGGAGAATCTGAACCCCATATCCAGTTCTACTAGGAGGTTTCCTATTATACCCCAATTTAGCCGGTCGAAGGCCTTCTCTGCATCAATAAAGAGCAGAGCCACCTTCTTACCGATGTTCTTATCTAAGAACTCAATTAGGTTCACTATCATTCTGATGTTTCTTTTCATGTACCTTTTGGGGAGGAAGCCTGATTGAGTTTGTGAGACCCATTTGTTTAAAACAATTTGAATCTTGAAGCCCAAATTTTCGCGTGGATCTTATAATCCAGATTCAAAAGGGATATGGGTCTGTAATTCTCTACCTTCTCTGCCTCCTTTTGTTCTTTCTGTATCACTACAATCTCCGCCTCCTTCCATGAATTTGGCATTTTGCCCGTCTTGATGGTTTCATCTATCACCCTCTAATTTGTGGGGTTCCTCAATGAGCTATACTCTCCCCTTTGTTATTTAACATCTATATGCGACCACTTGCTAAACTGGTTCGAAGCTTTGGGCTGGAATGTTATCAGTACGCTGATGACACCCAGCTTGTTCTGAAGATGGAAGGCCGACCCGACTCAGTACCCTTTTGTTTCTATCAGTGCCTTGAGGCCGTTAATGGATGGCTGCGTGCCAGCAGATTGAGGGTGAACCCAGCAAAGACGGAGATACTGTGGCTGGGTCAACCGGACGGTGGGGTGGTCCGGCTACCTGCTCTGGATGGCGAGGCACTTCGCCCGTCATCGTTAGTAAAAAGCCTGGGGGTGTTGGGCCCTTGGAACCTGACCTCTCTGGATAAACAACACAGCAGCTGAGGTACAACGGGTTTTATTTAGAATAGGTAGGTATAGGAAAGAACCTGGGGCGATAAAAGACCTCCAGGTAGCAGCAATCAGCAGGAACGTGCAGCAAGTATATAATCCGCATCAACAGGAATCCAAGCGGAGGAAAACAGGAACAAGCTGGATGCAATGGAAAGTCTCTTAAAAGATCCACACCGGGTTATAAAGGCAGGGAAGGACTTCTTAGTAGCAATATAGTTAATTAGCAATAAAGTCTTTGCAGGAACATATCAAGAACATCACAGAGACATGGCAGTAAGCAGGAACAAGGCAGCCCGGTGTTGGCTATCTGGTGCGGCTTCTGGAAGGCCCGATGCGGACTCTCTCACAGAAGCATCCTCTCAAAGCGATGTTGGTACGAGATACCCTCAGTGCAGTTATAGTGTTCCCTGGCTTTGATCTACATGCGTCGAGTGTCAATGCTCTATGATTGATGATCGTCTATATATTTTGGTTACTTCAGCCTCTCTGGAATGCATAGCTCGTTAGCAAACTGCAGCTGATAAAAGGGAGTCAAACTTGAGGCACCTACAAGGCGCTTCACTTATCAGGGAGGCTCGTTTGAGTAACCTTGGTCTATCCATGCTATGCATTCAAGACTGGTTTCACACGGGAATTGCAAAGAGGCCCAGGGGAAACTCTGGAGTTAAGCAAGCTGGCTTAGAAAGTACCTTACAGCCGTCCTGGCTGAGGTGCCACTCAAGCAATACTGATGCCTGATGTCCTTGAAGTGTGACAGGGGGTTACTTTAGACCTCTTGCTGACGATGGAGGCCCAGGCCTCCACTGTCAGCAAAACCACTTTCTTCCACCTGCGGCTGGCCCCCTATCTGTCCAGAGATGACCTAGCCACGGTGATCCAAGCCATGGTCACTTCAAGATTAGACTACTGTAATGCCCTTTACATTGGCCTACCCTTGTCTTTGATCCGGAAGTTTAAGCTCATCCAGAATGCCGCTGCTCGTCTCCTTGATGGAGTGCCAGTGAGGAGTCACATAACTCCCATCGTACAGCAGCTTCATTGGCTTCCAGTTGAGCACGAGATCACTTTCAATGTGATGGTGTTAACCTTCAAGGCCTTGCATGGCTTGGGGCCGGTGTATCTGAGAGACCGTCTCACCCCTTATCAACCCAGAGATCTCTCCGCTTCGAAGATCTAAACCTCCTCGAAGTGCCCAGCTTTAAAACCATCCGCCTGGCTTCTACTCGTTGCAGAGCCTTCTCTGTGGCATCACCGAGTATTTGGAATACTTTGCCAGCTGAAGTGCGTGCCCTGCAAGATTTGTCCTCCTTTCGCAGGGCTTGCAAAACCCATCTCTTCAAGCTGGCATTTGACTGGTGATTCTGTAATTCTTTTTAGTTAGTCTAGTTTTAAGTTTAGTTAATTTTATGTGTTTTATCTCTTTTATGCTATTTTGTGAGCCGCTTCGAGCCCTCAGAGAGTGGCGGCATACAAAAATGAATAATAAATAAGTGTCCTATGACGTCTCCTCGCCAGTTGGGGGTGGGGCCTCTTCCAGAAGTTGAGGGATGTTGTGTGATGGACCGTGTGCCCATCCGTCCCTCAACTGGCTGGTAATCATCCTAGGACATTTAGATTGGTAAGTATGATGAGGTCCTAAGAGGATACAGGGCAACATTTCCACTGGCTGGTTCTTTAGTCCAGATTTCTATTATGTGACTTTGAGATATGCAAGGCCAATGTAAATAAATGTCCACTATGCACAAACAGCTACCAATTGAAGGATTATACTGATTTTGCCTTTTAACATTTATTTAAATTCCATTTATTTTGAGGCTTACAGCACCCTTAAACATATATAGATATCTTCACAGTCCTTTTGGCCTCTGTGTCACAATCCCATCTGTGAAGCCCATGAAAAACCGTTCCCCCGCCCCACCCACAAGTAGCACATGTACACCAGTTCAAGTAGGCTGGTTAATTTTGTTCTCTCTCTCCTAAATGTATTATGTAACTTGATGTGTAGATTATTGAAAATTCCCTTGGTGGTTTTTCTTTAGCTCTTAATTACTGGAACTGATTACATTTAAAAGATTATCTTTGGAGCTGGGAGGCATAGGCGTACATTTCCTTAAATGAATTCCTTAGGGCATTTCAAAGTAGCAAATAGGTATACCAGCTTCTGGCATCTGCCTTGTTGTCTCAGCATGCTAAGAGAATGCTGAAGTAATTAGCACTTTGAACTGAAGGGGAGCAAAATGCAAGGTTTCTGATATTTAGTCAAGCAAGTCCTTTGGGTTTAATGAGACATTTTTAAATCTTAGTTTCATTTTATGACTAAAGATTGAAGTCTAGTGTTGAGACTCCCACAGATGGCTCACAGACACGCCAAGCTAGTAAAAGTATTTACAATTTATTCAAACAAAAACATAGCCACAGTCCGGCATAAAAAAACCCACACCCAAAAAAGCCTATAAACAAAACAGAGAAGACGTCCGTTTTTCGTAGTCTTTGGCCTTTATCCCGGCTCGAAGTCTGTGTAATGCGAAGATCCGTCCGAGAAGGAAAGGAGGAGTGCTTCTCAAATTCCAGGAGAGCAACACAGGAAATGATCAAACGAAACGCGGTAGTTCAAGCTCGCTGGGAATCAGGAACTAAGACACGAAGAATCAAGAGCACCAGATACAGGAACTAGCAACCTACCAGCAACACCTTGGCCGACCGCAGAGTCCCAAATCCCCAGACCTTACTTTTATACCCTTACAACTCAGTCACCAGACTCCCCACCCAAATCTGCCTCAGTCCCCACAGCTGCAGCACTGGGTGTGTTCCTCCAATCCTCCCACCTTTGCTGAACAGTTAAAGGACCCCAATCCGACTCAACATTCCCACTAGGCCAATCAGGATCACTTGAAAAGCCAAAAAATGAGCTTTCGCTGGACTCAGCATTTAACACATTCCTGACATCCTGCACCAACGCTGAGTCCAGCTCTGTATCACTCTCTTCTGAGGTTAACTCTGCTTCAAACCCCTCAAAAGTCAGCCACTGTCTCTGTGAGGAGCAGTTTAAAGCAGACTACTTGCTAATAAGGAGCACTGGTAAGTTCCTGGGTAAATTTGTTGTTTTAGCTTCTAGTATCAGCTGCTAGAAGGTAGTTTTTAGCAGCAGCTAAAAGAGGTTCTTTTTCCCATCCAAATTGCCTTAAGCACATTCCTTGAAAGGGCGGGGCCTGCTACAGCAGCCCTCCTGCCAGGTGGGAGCAATTAGCCTACTTCCTGTTTTCAAGCAGAGAGCCTAGCTCCTGTTTTTTAAATCAGTCAGCCACTGTCTCTGTGAGGAGCAGTTTAAAGCAGACTACTTGCTAATAAGGAGCACTGGTAAGTTCCTGGGTAAATTTGTTGTTTTAGCTTCTAGTATCAGCTGCTAGAAGGTAGTTTTTAGCAGCAGCTAAAAGAGGTTCTTTTTCCCATCCAAATTGCCTTAAGCACATTCCTTGAAAGGGCGGGGCCTGCTACAGCAGGTGGGAGCAATTAGCCTACTTCCTGTTTTTAAGCAGAGAGCCTAGCTGTTTAAAAATACTTTAAAACAAGCCGAACTAAAATGCATTCCTAAGATAAGAAAGAGGCCGGGAAAGTCCAAGAGGACATCGGTATGGCTTACAAATGAAGTAAAAGATGTGATTGGAAAGAAGAAAAACTCATTTAAGAAATGGAAGGCTCTTCCTACTGAGGAGAACAGAAAGGAACACAAACTCTGGCAAACTAAATGCAAAGCAACCGTCAGGAAAGCCAAGAGAGATTTTGAGGCACATATAGCTAAGAACATTAAAAAAAATAACAAAAACTTCTTTAAGTACATCAGAAGCAGAAACCCAACTAGAAAAGCAGTTGGGCCACTTGACGAAAATGGTAAGAAAGGGACAATAAGTGAAGACAAGGAGATTGCCGAGCGGCTAAACGACTTCTTTGCCTCCGTTTTCACACAGGAGGACAGACAACATATGCCTGCAGCTGAGTCAGTTTTTTCAGGGAGGGAATTAAATGAATTAAACCAGATAGAGATAAACAAGGAAGATGTTCTCACATGCCTTACTAAACTAAATGTAAACAAATCACCAGGGCCAGATGGCATCCACCCCAGAGTTCTTAAGGAACTCAAGTGTGAAATTGCTGAAATTCTAGCCAAAATATATAACCTTTCCCTAAGATCAGGCACTGTACCCGAGGACTGGAGGGAGGCAAATGTAACTCCGATCTTCAAGAAAGGATCCAGGGGTGATCCAGGAAATTATAGGCCAGTTAGTCTAACCTCAGTTCCAGGCAAAGTGATGGAAACCATTATTAAAGAAAAAATTACTAAGCACATAGAAGAACAGGCATTGCTGAAGGAAAATCAACATGGTTTCTGCAAAGGCAAATCATGTCTTATTAACTTGTTAGAATTCTTTGAGGGTGTAAATAAACACATAGATAAAGGGGACCCAGTCGATATTGTTTACCTTGACTTTCAAAAGGCTTTTGACAAAGTCCCTCACCAAAGGCTCCTAAATAAGCTCTTCAGCCATGGAATCAGAGGACAGGTCTTGTCCTGGATTGGAACCTGGCTAAACTGTAGGAAACAAAGGGTGGTAATAAACGGACACTTCTCTGGGTGGAAAGAGGTGAGAAGTGGCGTACCCCAAGGTTCAGTTTTGGGTCCGTTACTTTTTAATTTATTCATTAATGACCTGGATGTAGGAGTAAATTGTGAGGTAGCAAAGTTTGCAGACGACACTAAATTGTTCAGGGTAGTTAAAAATGAAACTGATTGTAAAGAGCTCCAGAAAGATCTCTCGAAATTGAGTGAATGGGCAACAAAGTGGCAAATGCATTTTAACCTAAACAAGTGTAAAGTCATGCACATCGGGCAAAGAACCCCAACTACACCTACAAATTGATGGGGTCAAAGCTTTCCGAGACAAACCAGGAAAGGGATCTTGGGGTTTTGGTGGACAGCTCAATGAAGATGTCAACCCAGTGCGCAGCAGCAGTGAAAAAGCAAATTCTATGCTTGGCATGATCAGGAAGGGAATCGAAAATAGGTCGTCAAATGTTGTATTGCCTCTCTACAAATCTATGGTGAGGCCACATCTGAGTACTGTGTACAATTCTGGTCACCGCACCTCAAGAAGGATATAACGGAACTGGAAAAGGTACAGAAAAAGGGCAACAAGAATGATCCAAGGGATGGAGCAGCTCCCTTACGAAATCAGGTTGCAACGCCTTGGTCTTTTCAGCCTTGAAAGACGGCGTTTAAGAGGTGACTTGATCGAAGTGTATAAAATCATGCATGGGATAGAAAAGGTGAATAGAGAAAAAATATTTCCTCTGTCACACAACACTAGGACTAGGGGCACTCCTAAAGCTCCAAGGTAGGAAAGTTAGGACTAATAAAGGGAAATATTTCTTCACCCAGAGGGTCATTGGGTTATGGAACTCACTTCCAGAGGAGGTTGTGACAGCGGTCAGCCTGGACAGCTTCAAGGCAGGATTAGACAGATTCATGGATACCAAGGGAATCAGTAGCTACTGAAATGGACATCCGAGTGCCACCTCTGTGTTGATGGAGGCAGGCAGGATTTCCCCGGGTACTGGTTGTGGGGGGTCGGGATCAGGTGAGGGTTTTGCCCTCCTTTCTGCTAGAGATCCCTGTGTACAACTAGTGGGCCACTGTGTGACACAGAATGCTGGACTAGATGGGCTGAGGCCCGATTCAGCATGGCTCTTCTTATGTTCTTATGTTCTTATGTTCTTATGTTCTTAAAAGTGTCGTCACTGGTAGGCTCCCTAAGTATTTGTCGGACCTTTCTCCTTTGTTCTGCACCTTCCAAACTCACAACACTTGCAGCTCTCTTCCTCCCAGCTGCAGTAATTCTGCCCAAACCTCCCTCTTCAAGTGACATGTCCGACAAAGTATCCTCATCCCTGTTACTACCTGTAGCAACTACAGGCTCAGCTTGCTCAACTACAACATCTAGCTAGTGATACCTCTGCATCTGGGCCTTGCTACTTCATGCTGTTCCCCTGAATGCTGTTCCTTACATAAATACAAACACATATGAGTCAAATAGGTTCTAGTGAGCATTTGCACTTACATACTAATTTTCTATATGTAATCAATTAATCCATTCTTTTAGCCTAACTAAACAACAGGTAACAATATAGTTTTAGATCTGGTAATTCAAGGTACCTCTTTTCTTAGCTTTTTTTTTTTTTTGGTAATTTTCTTTATGCACTTTCATGTGATCTCCAACTATCCCACCTCTGATCTTCCAAGGTATAAAGAGTGTGCATTCTTCAATGTTGCTCTGTATGTTCTTGTTGTGTGCTCTCATGTCATTTCCAACTCATGCTAACACTAATGTGATCCTGTCGTGGAATTTTCTTGGCAGGGTTTGTTCAGAATAGGTTTTGTTCGTATCTTCCTCTGCAGTTAAGGATGACTTTGGTCTTGTATAGAGTGCTCACTTTCCCCATATTTCTTGGGAACGCCTGTATTTCAGCTCCTGTATTGCTCTCCAATTTCTTTCTTATATTTAGAAGTACATTCTCACTATGTGTGTATGCACGCATCTGTGTGTTGAGGGAGGGCTGGGGAAGCACTTTGGGGAGGGGAGTTGCAGAGAGGCAGAGAAAGCAAGAAGCCACCAAAGATGTTGGAAATGCAGAAAGATGGAGGGATCATACTTCCACATGTGGTGGTCGTGTGAAAAGTCTAAAATATATTTGGGGGGGGGGAGTCATGATACATTGCATGGAATATTAAACATAAGAATACCATTTAAACCAGAGATATTCCTGTTACAGATAATAGATCAAAATTTAGAAAAAAAATACAGACAAACTCCTTTTCCTATTAAACACAGCAGCAAGAATCTGTTATGCAAAAGTTTGGAAAAAAGAAGAGATCCCAGAAGTAAACGATTGGATAGGGAAAATTGTAGATATTAGGAATACGGATAGATTAACATACCTAATATCAAAATAACCCCAATAAGAAAAAGCCGACTGGACAAAAGTGACAAATTATCTGAAACAGAAGAATAGAAATATGATATAGAAGGAAGAGAGAAGAAGATGGAAGGAAAAACAAGATTCAAGATAGAAGAGGAAAACCACTTGGAAGATACCTAGAAAGTCAACAAAACCTATACATACTACCCTTCTCTCTGTTTTAAACCTTTTTTCTTCCCCTCTTTTTTCTCTCCTGCTGTTTTTTCTATCTTTCCCTTGTGTCTTTATCTCTCTTCCCACTATTTTATCTATCACTCTTTTCCTCTCCTTTTTCTTTTTTCTATTTTTATTATTATCGCTTTTTAATTAAAACTTTCAATTTTTAATTGTAAAATTTGCTATACTGTCATTTCAATAAAATTATTCTTTTCTTTTAAAGTAAGGCTGGTTTTGATATATAAGTTAGGCCTACACCTCCCTCCATCGTCCCAGGTACAAGTGAAGGAAAAGAAGTAATGTTATTGAAAGCTGGATGCCAAAAGGTGAACCCCAGAATCTGCAGTCCCATAGAAACCAACAGGGAGCCAGCAATGACCTTTTCACTAGTTTCAAGCAACTCTTCAACAAAATCACTTAGATATTGCACAAGCATCACACATACCCACACCTCAAGGAACGTCCAAACATTTAGTTACCATAATCCTTTCACAATGCCCTGAGAAGGAACACCAGACACGTAGCAATAAAAAAATGGGGAAAAATTTGGAGAACAAAGATTAAAAATACGTACTTATATAAGTGTTCTTGCCTTGTCTATAAAATATTTACAGTGTTTTACTTTATACTACTAAATAGCTTAACCTTCAACTATTCATATAGAAATTCTTAAGAACAAACCGCAACTACTGCTCTTATTCTACAATCCCCACCGTAATTATCATAACTTTGCAGTCATACTAAATCACTCTTAAATTCCTCAGGACAAAATGAGACATGGCTAATATGTTCTGACAAGGAGAACACCTTTAGGGCTTAGTCTTGTCTAATCTACTAAACAGAAGAGTGGCAATCTAATGGCTGTTTTAAAATAAAAGTGACCCCAAAATGTAGGAACACCAATGTGCTTGAAAATCTTCTCCAGTTAGCCACCAGATTGATTTAACAAATCACTAACGTTCTGAAACCATAGGCTCTGAAGAGATTTTTTTAAGGTAAAAAAGGTGGCAAGACAAAGACACATTTTGAGAGGGCTTTGACTTCAAGGAAGAAATGACATTATATGTAGAAAGATGAGATTCAAAACAATTGAATTAGAAGTAGATTCCCAGGGTGTTGGCCCCTTTTTGGGAGAGGCTGAATCAACCTCTTTTAGCAGAGTTCATCAGTTGAAAGCATTTCTTGGGCCTCTCTGGGGCAGGAGAGACCCATAACAAAATAATTCTGTGCAGGCATGTAGCCAGGGGGGGGGGGCTAAGGGGGCTTCAGCCCCCCCCCGAAATTCTCAGGGTGGTCTGCGAAAAGGCCTTACTGGTACATTATTTAAACTGTTATGTTTATTCATATGATCTGATCACCATGCTCATTATATCCCACATTAATGGGGTTATTGGGATAACAAGACAAAAGGTTTGCTAGGTAGACCCTCTTCCACCCAGTCTCTGCCCCCGAATCAAAATCCTGGCTACGGCCCTGATTCTGTGTGTATTATGCTGCCCTGGTTTAACCTGTTTGTGTCATACAGATCCCTCCCTTTTGTGTATTGAAAGCCACACAAGTAAAAGTAACATCAGAACAAAAGGGAGTGTCTGATCACATCCACATGTTCATTGCATTGTACTGGACATGCCAACTTCAACATCTACTGACTTATTTTTCTTCCTGACATGCATAAATTTATTAACCAATAAGCTTTCTTATTTTCCTGTTATGCCTACCACTCACTTTGCATTCTCATTGGATGGTTCCTCTGTCCAATCCCCTTCCCCCTTTGTGCGCTAGTCATCACTGGAGATCACTTGTAGCCGAGTATGATTGCCTTCCAAGAGTAGGGTCTTGGTGTTGGGTCCATAAGGGTCTGGATCCACATGGTCGTTTGCAATGAACAAACAGGCAGAATGTCAGGACCCTATCTTTAGGTTCTGCCATATTCTCTGCTGTCCTGCAATAAAACTTTGCTATATGTAACCACAGTAGATATTGTTTCTATTCAAACATGGTACAGGAAGATCTCATTAGGGACCTCATAACACTACAGCATGGATCTACTTTAAATCTGTTTGCTGCTTCCTGCAGAAACCTGGGGTTTGTAGTTTAGGGAGGGGCCTTTAAACTGCTCAGACAGACAAGTCCTGGGCCTCACTAAACTACAAAGCCTATAATTCTGCGGAGGGAGCAATCAGGTTTAAAGTGGATCCATGCTGTAGTATGATGAGGCACCTAGAATATGGGCCTGTCTTGTTTAGACTGAATTGTGGATTCAGTTTTGCAAACAAAAGTAACTCAAGGTTTTTCTCATGTGGAAGTGTTGTCAAAAAACACCCCCTCCCATGCCAAGGATTTATAGTTCACCAAGACACCAAAGCCAAACAAAATGAAATGGTTTTTCTTTTTCACTTCCGCAAGACCTCTGCAACTTCGTGACAAACCAGCAACAACCGATCCACTTCAAAGGGTTTTTTTCCCATTATTTTTTTTATTAAAGATCCACATATATGCTAATTCATATCAGCGTATGTATGAAGGTCTGCAATAGCAGATCCCACATAAGGCAGCAAACTTTCAATCATGGACCAGGGTGAGAATGTTAAACAGAGACAATGTTAGTGAATGGGTTTTTATTGCATAAAAATGCTTACACGTTACAATATGGTTATGCTTGTACATTGCATCTTTTCTGCAGATCCTAATAAAATGCCTCTGTTAGTTGTCTTCATGCTGGTGGGTCTTATTCTGTTCGGGAATATTGGCGGTTAGCTTGGCTCACCATGCGGGATCGCCCTTCACTGCGGTCTTTATCTTTAGTCTAAATTTGACTACAAAAGTAAAGAGAGTGGGAATGGGGAGATGTTTTTATTACCTGGCCAATGAAGGAGAATACAATGAAAAGTATAACATATATTGATTTTTTGACTGATGACAGAATAGTGTGTGAAATATTTGAAATGTACCAAATAAGTAATGCTTATGTGGTCTGCCAGTTATGCTGATAATTGGGACTTCGTTCCTGTTTTCCTTAAATAAAGATTTACTTATTCAAAGTGAACTGATTTTCTGAAATGGTAGGAGCCAGTATCTGACAGTTTTTGTTAAATTCAGAGATTGTTTTAGGTTAATGCATGGATGAAAATATGTGTACTCAATTATTAGATACTATATGTTTTCTGAAACTACCATTAAGCTTTCCCAGGTACAGGCTTTTTTTGGAATTCCAAGACGATAGTAAAGAGGATAGAAATTTTACAAAACCAAATTGACCATTACTCTATTGCAATGTCCTTAAAAATAAAAGTAATTCAATTGGAGACTCAATTACTATTTGATTCTAGAGATGGCAATTATATGGACATATGCAAGGGATTTGAAGATATTTTTGAATTAAAATGTAATAAGGGTACAGATCTTGCAGTCTTCTGAGATACAACTAAAGTTTATATGAGAAGGATTATTGATTGAGAATCTTCCAGCATATCTGGAAACCCTGAGGGTGGGTAAGTTGTCCTAAATAATGGGAGCTCTAAACACCAGTTCAATTAAATAACTTAAATTACTAGCTCATGGGATGGAGGCAGCTAGTCCAGCCCATCCTCCTCTCCCTGTAAAAAATCAAATTGCTAAATTGTCACAACTAGGGTTTTGAAGGTTGATATGGGTCATAGATCCAGTTATTCACCAGTGAAAATGGGCATTGGCAGTTGTAAATGGTTCCCAAATGGAGAAACCCTGGCCAACATATGTGATGCAGTCCATTAGGGTAGTCACAATGCATTATATCATAAGATAGCCTGAGACGTCTCAGCTGTTCTATCAATATCAAAAGGTATTAATTTCAATGGCAAGTGAATCAGTGAGGGAGTGGGATCCTTGACCAATGGGGGGTGTTAGTGGTATTTTATTTTCCAATGTGGTGTTGTTGTGATTATTATGGTTACCAAGCAGGAAGCTTCCAATGTCCACAACTATCTAGAAAATGTCATGTGACACATTTCTGCCAACTCGAATGTTTCTTTCCCTGAGACAGCAGACCGTCTCATTTTACTGATTTTGACGGAAGGAAAAGCATTCCCCAAATGAATTCTAATTGATTCTAATGAACTTATTCATGAAAGCATATTTTAACTGCAGTGTTAATTGTGAAATCCAGAAGGCAATGTGAAAACACAAGGGAAGAAAGTGAATTAAAAGCTTCATGAATTAATCAGTGAATTAATTCCAAGCTCTGTTCTTTCTCAAGCCCAAACTGAGCTCTTCTGCTCCAGCTCTTCTACTATGCCCGTTCCCATATCAAATTCTTCTATTTATCCATCCTAGAAACAAAATTCTTCACTGATTTTTGTTCCTGGTGGGAAAAAATGTGCAGTTTCAAAGATCATATGTAGTTCAAGATTTATTCTTCACACAATTCTCATATCTGAAGTGTATTTACCTTTTTATTTTGCACAGAAAAATATTTTGTACACAGGAGATTGTACTTCTCCACAGAATTTCTTTTTGAAAATGTATTAAAATATAATCTTAACTACACAAAATTATATATACGGTATATTAAAAAACCAGAACAGAACAAAACTATACATATAATACACATTAGATAGTTTCACCTGAACTCTCCCTTTTCCACAATCCACAGCTACACATGACTACTACTACTACTACTACCGTACTACTACAACTAAACTAAACACACATGGGCTAAATACAGCTTCCAACTCGTCAGATCCTAATTGTAGTCCTGAGACTCCAAGTCTATTTCTTTGTTATAATATCAGCAAATCTTAGGTTAATAATAAAAGTGACATCTGCTTTAAATATTGCATGTCATTCAATTCTATTTGTTTTTAATATCTTAGAATTATTCCAGGCTCCTAACATTTTCTCAGATATACTCACCATACTCCATTCTTCTTTAAGTTTTCCATAGTCTTTTTCTGTATTCAAAATTGTTTTATCCATCATCTTTCAGCTCAAAATATAGTTACAACTCTGGGTAGATTCTTCTGTCTAGCAGCCCACAGTTTGAAAGTCTTATCCAATCATATTCAGTCTTTATAACAATTGTGTGGTTTCTTTCATCATCTTTTCATACACACTCATTTTGTTGCCCTTTTATCCTATAAATTCCTCAGGGTTGTTCACATTCTTTGTATTCTCTGTCCCCAGCAAAACTATTGAGACTTGCGCTCTATCAGGATTCAATTTTCCAGTCTTCTCTTCTAATTCCTTGTTTTTCTCTTTCACATTTAACATCTTCATCTTTTTATAAGTTTTCTCTTTGTCTTTAAACCTTCCCTAAGTGCTTCCTTCAAATCTTTCTGAAATTCATTTCTCAGGGCCTATCTACACTGGCAAATAATGTAGTGTAGATGGAGCATTAGCTTGGAGCATGTAAACAACACACCTTGGCTAATGTATTTTAACCCAGGGTAAACCATTTAATATGGTTCACACCTGGGTTTAAAGATACCTGTAAACATCTGTATCTTCTTTGATTTCCATTTGCAATCCCAATAGCTCAAAGGAGGGAGGCTTCTTGCTCCAAAGCTCCATTGCACTATTATCAGGTGTGATGGAGCTGCCCTACAGGGAAGCCTTTGGGATCAGTAAGGATCTTTGGTTTTTTGGGGAGAGAAACAGGGTGGGTGAAAGGAGGTGTGGCTTCCAAATGTGGCATGAAATTGCATTTTTAATGCTGGTTCCTTCTGCATTTTGGCCAATTTGGAAGGCTCTCAGATAGGTACCTAAGTAATTCAAGTCCTGTTTCAGCAGATATTTTGCCTATCTAATTTCTGCTAACATTGCTTGGTTCCCTCAAGTAATATGATTAATTAATCCACTGAAATTCTTCTCTATCCTTTCATAAACATTTATTATCCAGTTTTTTTACTCTATTTTAAGATGCCACTTTAACAGTTCCTTGGCAACTGTTTTTATTTCAAAAGAACACATTCCCCTGTATAAATTAGTTTCTTGGCCAGTGGAAATCACTGTTTGTTAAATTTTCAGTTATGGTCTTATCTCTCATCCCCTTCTTTTTTGTTTTGGCCAAATGTAATTTTCCTTTAATTGTACTGCACCTTGCAATTTGAATAGACCATGTTTTGTCTGTTGTTCAGTAAACAACAAAAACTTCTCCAGGGACAGCTGGCACCTTTCCTTACGAGAGAAGCCCTGGCAACTGTCATTCATGCCACTGTTACATCTAGGCTGGACTACTGTAATGCACTATATGTCGACCTTCCTAGATCTACGACCCGGAAGATTCGCATTGTCCAGAACGCGGCGGCCAGGCTACTTACAAAAACGCCTTTGAATTGCCACATTACGCCAACTCTTCAACATTTACATTGGCTGCCAGCAGAACACCAGATTCTGTATAAGATGTGGTCGTGACCTTTAAGGCCTTATACGGTATGGGGCCGATCTATCTGAGACCGCCTCTCACCATATGGCCATCAGTGATCGCTCCAACCCTCTCAACATAACTTGCTTTATATACCAGGTCCCAAAGAAGTACTTCTTGTGAGCACAAGGCAGAGGGATTTTTCTATCTCTGCCCCAGCCACATGGAACTCATTACGACCGTACATGAGAGCTATGCATGACCTGCATCCTTTTACCCAAGCACTAAAGACCTGGCTGTTCAATAGAGCGTTTGATTTGTAATTTTAACTTTTATATTTGGTCTATGTAATTTTTATCTTTTTTTAACTTTGCTCTTATGTAAATCGCCCAGAGCATCCTGGATGGAGGGCAATTAACCAATATTAAACTGATGATGATGATTAACTCTATCTTTTTTTTTGGTGATTTTTGCTTTCATTTGACCTCTTTCTTTTCTTAGAGTTATGCTCAAATTCCCCCACCCCCCAAAAAAAGAGCTACATCTTCTTTAAATTAGAATAATTTTGTTTTATTTAGAGCTTAATGGGTCTTTTAAAATCAAGTTTAATTTTTTTTCAGTCTTAGACCAGATTTATTTTTGTCATGAATTCTTGGAGAAGTGTATTTGCAAGGGTTTTATAGTCCTCGTTCTCTGCTGCCCTGGAGACTAGGATGTGGAACAATGGCGTCAAACTACAGGAAAGGAGATTCCATCTGAACATTAGGAAGAACTTCCTAACTGTGAGAGCTGTTCAGGTGTGGAACTCTCTGCCCCAGTGTGTGGTGGAGGCTCCTTCTTTGGAGGCTTTAAGCTGAGGCTGGATGGGCATCTGTCAGGGGTGCTTTGAATATGATTGTCCTGCTTCTTGGCAAGTTGGACTGGATTGCCCACGAGGTCTCTTTCAACTCGGTTATTCTATGATTCTAAGTTTCTTAAATTGCACTGTTATAGAATTTTTAAGACAACCTGTGTAGAGAAGTCGCTATGTGTATTGAGGGTTTTATCTTTATTTTACTGTTAAATGCGTGGTTTGTATTATTACATGTGTATTGTGTTAGATGATTAAATGTTAGACAGACCACAAAGGGTTAACGGAGAATATTACAGTGCCCAGCCTCTAAGAAGTTCTGTTGCTATAGCAACAGGAGGCAGAGCCTCCTGTTTGAAATTTGAAATTCTTCAGTTAGAGTTGGAGCGGTTAGACCGGCTGGTAGCAGTCTCGAGAGGCTGCGGTTGTCTGTTCTGAGGAGAACAGAATAAAGGCTGTGTTTTGATATTGCAGAAGGCAGTTAGGGTTTAGAAAGCCTTTAAAGGCCGCTGTTTGTAGGTTAGGCTGGAAAGCTAACCTAGAAGATAGATAAAAGGCCTATAAGTGGGGTTAACAAATAAACAGTTGAAGTTCTTTATTCATAAATCTCTCTGTGTGAACTCTTTTGGTGCAAGCTTTAGAAACATCGGGTGGTCAAGAATTATACACTGGTGGCAAAAGTTATAAAGTAAGGAGGCTTCACATAGATTGGTGCCAAAGACTCTGTCACAGTTTTGAGTTCAAATCCTCACAAGTTGACGCACGCTGTAAGCTGCGTCTTCACAACCTGCTTTGCAGCAATTTATTCCCTTTTGAGCAGAGAGGATAGCTATCATGTGACCAGTTAAGTGTGGCAGCCATTTTGTGTTCTGTTTAAAAGAACGGCCATGTTAGGTTAGCCATTTCCCAGAGAAGGCGGAGCTTGGAAGCAGCCTTGGGGGAGGGGCAGAGAAGCCTGCTGGTTGGTTAGAAGCCAGTGGGTGGAGCTTAGACCAAGCACAAAGGGAAAAGTGCGCTTTAAATTCAAAAAAGGACAGTTAGGAGTTGGACTCAGAGAGAGTTAGTCAGTTGGTCTCTGGCAGAGAGTTCCCTCACGATTAGCCCCAGCTTGAAATAAAGAGATCCCTCACAATATTAATTTGTGGCAGTGGTGGGATAGCCTGCCCTGCCATAATTATTCCCAGTCAGAAAGACCAAGCTGTCCACATATGACATGACAGGAAGCTCTTTTCCAGTTCTGACTTTTCCCTCTACAACTAAGGAGACCTCTTATGTTCTTTCTGTTGTCAGGAAAGGGCTTACAGACCTTGTGAAATTCATTCTTCAAGTCTACTGTACTCGGGAGATAATTTCGGCTCACCTGAGACCTGCAATTTTTCTGCATCAAGCACCAGTCACTTGGGAAGTCCATTAAGTCATTGTGTTTTCTTGTTCCCAGAAGATTTCCATATATTTCTGAGCAGGAAAATTGTCTTCTGTGTGGAAAATTCTGCTTTCCCTGGAGACCATGCTATTTTATGTGCAAAAAATGTGCAAATCTTGCATAAAATCAGTCCTGAACTTCAAAGATTTTAATAAGTTAAAATTCAAAATGTATTTTGCAACAATTTTATGAATGTTTTTAATTTCCTTAAGCTCATCTCTTCTGTGCATTTTCTCAAAGAAATCACACAGATTACCTTGTGTGGAAGGTGAGGGTGAAAGGAAGGAAAAGGAAGGAAGAAGGGAAAGGAAGGAAAGAAGAAAGAAAGGAGAGTGGGAGGGGAAAGAAAGAAAAGGTGGGAAGGAAAGAAGGAAGAGAAAGGAAAGGGGAAAAGATATGAGGCAAGGAAGGGAAGAAGAGAAAGAATGGAAGAGAAAGAAAGGGAATGAGTGTAGGCTTTACTATGGACACATCTACAGTGAAGGTAGTTAAGGCAGCTTGAGAATGAAGTTTACTTAAGAAGGAGGATCAGGTGATAAGGTACAAAAAGTGTTAACCGATTATTTTCAAATAAACTCAGGGAAAGAAACACCCGAAACGGTTGTGTGGGATGCCAGTAAGGCAGTAATTAGAGGACATTTTATTCAGCAAAATAGCATACTACTCAAACAGAAACGGAAAATGGAAGAAGAATTAAACAAAAAGATGGAAGAACTAGATACAGAATTTTTAAAAAACTCCTAAGAATAAGGAAATAAAGGCACGACTAAACTCTATTAAGAAACAGAAAGAGTTACTCGAACTAGACAAAATTGAGAAAGACCTTAAATTTCTGAAACAGCAACACTTTCAGAATGCGAACAGACCAGGAAAGTGGTTGGCGGCAAAAAGCAAAAAAAAAAAAAAAAATAACTATATTACCCAGATAAAAAATGGCGGGAAGACCATCTCGGATGTAAACAATATAAGAGAAACATTTCATGAACTTTTATAAAAAGCTATACACACCAGATAATATAGGAAAAGAAAAGGTTCAAGCCTATATTAATAAATTAAAACTGGATAAAGTTACAGATCTACAAAGAGAAAAATTAAATGGTCCAATAACTAAAATTGAAATACAAGATACCATTAGGAAATTTAAAAATAATAAAGCACCTGGCCCTGACGGACTTACGGCCCTATATTATAAAGCATTCATGACAGAATTAATCCCCCCATTACAAAAATTATGAATAATGCTTTGCAAAACACTACCACCCCAGACTCCTGGACAGAGGCATCAATAACGGTGATACATAAAGAAGGTTCGGACAGGACAGAGATGAAAAATTATAGGCCGATCTCTTTGCTTAACCTTGATTACAAAATATATACAGGAATAATGGCGGAGAAACTTAAGATTCTATTGGCGAATGGATAGATCCGGGACAAGTGGGATTTTTACCAGGAAGACAGGCAAAAGAAAACATCAGAATTATACTGGATGCTCTGGAGTACTACAGAACTAACAATCAAAAAAAAGGCAGCCTTTCTCTTTGTAGATGCTGAAAAGGCCTTTGATCGGATAAATTGGAACATGATAACATTATTAATGAAAGAACTAGATCTGGGCCATAATTTCATCAATGGAGTATCAGCTATATACAAGAAACAAAAAAGCAAAAATAATTATTAATGGAGAGAGTACAAAAGAGATACCATTATATAGGGGCACCAGACAGGGGTGCCATTGTCACTTCTTCTGTTTATCTTAGTCCTAGAACTTCTTATGAAGAGTATAAGACAAAATAATAATTTGAAAGGGCTAAAAATCCCAAAGTGTTCCTTAAAAATAAGAGCCTTTGCGGACGACATTGTCTGTCTGATTGAGGACCCAATTAATAATATAGAAGACTGGTTTACAGAACTAAACGACTATGGAGAAATCTCGGGCTTTAAAGTAAATAGACAAAAGACAAAGATATTAACTAAAAACTTAGGGGTTAAAGAAAAAGAAAAACTTAAACAAAAAACAAATAAAGATATTGTAAATAAAATAAAATATCTAGGAATTACATTATCGACAAACAACCTGGATTTGATAAAAGACAACTACGTAAAAAAATGGACAGAAATAGAACAAAGTCTGGGAAAATGGAAACATTTAAATTTATTGTTACTAGGGAGAATATCCCTGATAAAAATGAATATACTCCCGAAAGTTTTATTTCTTTTTCAAAATCTCCCATTATTAAAGAATTAAAAAATCTTAATGACATGGAAGAAGGAACTGGCAAAGTTGGGAAGTTCTTTATTCATAAATCTCTCTGTGTGAACTCTTTTGGTGCAAGCTTTAGAAACATCGGGTGGTCAAGAATTACACACTGGTGGCAAAAGTTATAAAGTAAGGAGGCTTCACATAGATTGGTGCCAAAGACTCTGCCAAAGTTTTGACTTCGAATCCTCACAAGTTGACGCACGCTGTAAGCTGCGTCTTCACAACCTGCTTTGCAGCAATTTATTCCCTTTTGAGCAGAGAGGATAGCTATCATGTGACCAGTTAAGTGTGGCAGCCATTTTGTGTTCTGTTTAAAAGAACGGCCATGTTAGGTTAGCTATTTCCCAGAGAAGGCTGAGCTTGGAAGCAGCCTGGGGGGAGCGGCAGAGAAGCCTGCTGGTTGGTTAGAAGCCAGTGGGCGGAGCTTAGACCAAGCACAAAGGGAAAAGTGCGCTTTAAATTCAAAAAGGACAGTTAGGGAGTTGGACTCAGAGAGAGTTAGTCAGTTGGTCTCTGGCAGAGAGTTCCCTCACGATAAGCCCCAGCTTGAAATAAAGAGATCCCTCACAATATTAATTTGTGGCAGTGGTGGGATAGCCTGCCCTGCCATAATTATTCCCAGTCAGAAAGAACAAGCTGTCCACATATGACATGACAGGAAGCTCATTTCCAGTTCTGACTTTCCCCTCTACAACTAAGGAGACCTCTTATGTCCTTTCTGTTGTCAGGAAAGGGCTTACAGACCTTGTGAAATTCATTCTTCAAGTCTACTGTACTCGGGAGATAATTTCGGCTCACCTGAGACCTGCAATTTTTCTGCATCAAGCACCAGTCACTTGGGAAGTCCATTAAGTCATTGTGTTTTCTTGTTCCCAGAAGATTTCCATATATTTCTGAGCAGGAAAATTGTCTTCTGTGTGGAAAATTCTGCTTTCCCTGGAGACCATGCTATTTTATGTGCAAAAAAATGTGCAAATCTTGCATAAAATCAGTCCTGAACTTCAAAGATTTTAATAAGTTAAAATTCAAAATGTATTTTGCAACAATTTTATGAATGTTTTTTAATTTCCTTAAGCTCATCTCTTCTGTGCATTTTCTCAAAGAAATCACACAGATTACCTTGTGTGGAAGGTGAGGGTGAAAGGAAGGAAAAGGAAGGAAGAAGGGAAAGGAAGGAAAGAAGAAAGAAAGGAGAGTGGGAGGGAAAGAAAGAAAAAGGTGGGAAGGAAAGAAGGAAGAGAAAGGAAAGGGGAAAAGATATGAGGCAAGGAAGGGAAGAAGAGAAAGAACGGAAGAGAAAGAAAGGGAATGAGTGTAGGCTTTACTATGGACACATCTACAGTGAAGGTAGTTAAGGCAGCTTGAGAATGAAGTTTACTTAAGAAGGAGGATCAGGTGATAAGGTACAAAAAAGTGTTAACCGATTATTTTCAAATAAACTCAGGGAAAGAAACACCCGAAACGGTTGTGTGGGATGCCAGTAAGGCAGTAATTAGAGGACATTTTATTCAGCAAAATAGCATACTACTCAAACAGAAACGGAAAATGGAAGAAGAATTAAACAAAAAGATGGAAGAACTAGATACAGAATTTTTTAAAAAACTCCTAAGAATAAGGAAATAAAGGCACGACTAAACTCTATTAAGAAACAGAAAGAGTTACTCGAACTAGACAAAATTGAGAAAGACCTTAAATTTCTGAAACAGCAACACTTTCAGAATGCGAATAGACCAGGAAAGTGGTTGGCGGCAAAAATCAAAAAAAGAAAGCAAAATAACTATATTACCCAGATAAAAAATGGAGGGAAGATTATCTCGGACGTGAATGATATAAGAGAACATTTCATGAACTTTTATAAAAAGCTATACACACCAGATAATATAGGAAAAGAAAAGGTTCAAGCCTATATTAATAAATTAAAACTGGATAAAGTTACAGATCTACAAAGAGAAAAATTAAATGGTCCAATAACTAAAATTGAAATACAAGATACCATTAGGAAATTGAAAAATAATAAAGCACCTGGCCCTGACGGACTTACGGCCCTATATTATAAAACATTCATGACAGAATTAACCCCCCCCATTACAAAAAATTATGAATAATGCTTTGCAAAACACTACCACCCCAGACTCCTGGACAGAGGCATCAATAACGGTGATACATAAAGAAGGTTCGGACAGGACAGAGATGAAAAATTATAGGCCGATCTCTTTGCTTAACCTTGATTACAAAATATATACAGGAATAATGGCGGAGAAACTTAAGATTCTATTGGCGGAATGGATAGATCCGGACCAAGTGGGATTTTTACCAGGAAGACAGGCAAAAGAAAACATCAGAATTATACTGGATGCTCTGGAGTATTACAGAACTAACAATCAAAAAAAGGCAGCCTTTCTCTTTGTAGATGCCGAAAAGGCTTTTGATCGGATAAATTGGAACATGATAACATTACTAATGAAAGAACTAGATCTGGGCCATAATTTCATCAATGGAATATCAGCTATATACAAGAAACAAAAAGCAAAAATAATTATTAATGGAGAGAGTACAAAAGAGATACCATTATATAGGGGCACCAGACAGGGGTGCCCATTGTCACCTCTTCTGTTTATCTTAGTCCTAGAACTTCTTATGAAGAGTATAAGACAAAATAATAATTTGAGAGGGCTTAAAATCCCAAAGTGTTCCTTAAAAATAAGAGCCTTTGCGGACGACATCGTCTGTCTGATTGAGGACCCAATTAATAATATAGAAGACTGGTTTACAGAACTAAACGACTATGGAGAAATCTCGGGCTTTAAAGTAAATAGACAAAAGACAAAGATATTAACTAAAAACTTAGGGGTTAAAGAAAAAGAAAAACTTAAACAAAAAACAAATAAAGATATTGTAAATAAAATAAAATATCTAGGAATTACATTATCGACAAACAACCTGGATTTGATAAAAGACAACTACGTAAAAAAATGGACAGAAATAGAACAAAGTCTGGGAAAATGGAAACATTTAAATTTATTGTTACTAGGAGAATATCCCTGATAAAAATGAATATACTCCCGAAAGTTTTATTTCTTTTTCAAAATCTCCCATTATTAAAGAATTAAAAAATCTTAATGACATGGAAGAAGGAACTGGCAAAGTTCATCTGGCAAGGGAAAAAACATAGAATAAAATGGAAAACCATGATAGACGAAAGATCTAGAGGAGGGTTTGGAGTCCCGGAATTAGAACTGTATTACGAAGCGGCCTCACTTGAATGGACAATAGAATGGAGTACCCTACAAAATGTGAAGCTGCTCACTCTGGAGGGTTTTGACCTCAGAGTGGGCTGGCACGGCTACATATGGTACAATAAAGGAAGAATAGAAAGAAATTTTAATAATCATGTCATAAGACGACCTCTATTAAAAATATGGCTAAAATACAGAGATAGACTCTGCGAAAAAACCCCAAAGTGGTTGTCTCCTGAGGAAGCATTCTTCAGGAGACAATACGGAAAAACAACATGGCTAAAGTACTCCTAGATATTGGAAAAGGAGAAGGAGGGTTTTGTTCTAAAAAAATATGAAAAAATAAAAGAAGAGACAACCTCCATGAATTGGTTACAATATGCCCAACTAAAGGAGATATATAAAGAGGATAAGGCCAGAGGCTTTGGGCAATCGCCAGGCTTCTGGGATAAATTAATACAGAAAAAAAGGGAAAAAATTACATTATTATATAAAAAGCTCTTAGAATGGGCTACAGAAATAGAGGAAATAAAAGATAGTATGATCAAGGGGGCAAAAAACCTAGGCCATAATATCAAACTTGAAACATGGGAGAGAACTTGGAAAGTACACCTGAAGTATACATATTCATATAGCCTGAAAGAAAATTACATGAAGATACTGCATAGGTGGTACATTACACCAGTATCCCTAGCCAAATATAGCAAAAGACAAGACTCAAGGTGCTGGAAATGCAAAAAAGAAGAAGGAAATCTGTATCATATGTGGTGGGGGTGCAAGAAAGTAAAAAAGTATTGGAGGAAAATACACAGAGAAATTCAAACAAGTCTGGGTATTAAATTTGAAATAAGACCCGAATATTTACTGTTGGGATTATTAGATTTTAAGTTGGAAAAAAATGTGGAGAAAATGTTTATATATCTCATTACAGCGGCAAGATTAACGATTGCCAGGAGATGGAGAGAGAAAGATCTGCCATCATTGGATGACTGGAGGGAGAAAATTATGGAAATTATAAAGATGGATTGTTTGACAACGTCGTTAAAACATAATACAAATATGGAAAAAATGGACTGGAATATGATTTTAAAATACTTAAGGGAGAGTAAGATGGATTGGATAGTTGAACTATGAACAAAATAGCAATATACGGCTATGTCTCTATGATTTTGTTAGGGCAAATCCCCGAAACCTGGACACAAGGATTTATCTTTCTTTTAGGCTGAAATAAGGCCACCTTGATGTAAAATCTAATGATACCCATGCCAAGTGAAATTCTCTCTTTTCCCCTTCCCCCTTTTTTCTCTCCTACCCCTCTTGCCCCCCTGACCCCCTGCTTATATACTTTTCTACCTTTTTCTATTGCTTTTAATATGTAATATGCATTGTGTTTTTTTGTGTGTTTTTTGTGTGTGTATGAAAAATTTAATAAAAATTATTTTTTTAAAAAAAGAGAGAGAATGAAGTTGAAATGATGCATGCAAGCAATGCACACTAAAGCTTTTTTATCAGGGTAAGCAAAGTGGGGAGAATCTCCAAAACAGAGTCTGTAATGTGCATCAGCGCACTTCAGTGTAAACCACATCACATGACAAAAGAGTTTTAGCAGAATGCAAGTCATGGTGTGGACATGCTATTCATGTTGATGTGCTTCGAGAGAAGTGGGACGGGCCTGGCTGGAAGAAAAAGCCCGAGGGCATGTCTGGGGAAGTAGCCATTCTGTGCTTCAAGCGATCATCCCTGCACTTAGTTCCTGAAAAGGAAAAGGAGCAAGGGGATCCCCTGTTCTCTGGCAGAAACCTCAGACCCCACTGGCATTTGGAGTGAGCACACAGCGCAGTGACAGCTCCACATAGACATTTAGATGTCTTAAAGAAAGTGGCAATAAGGATGAGAGCTAAGGACAATGACAGAATAGCAAAGGAATGCAGAACCAGCAGCAAGGCAGAAGTAGTAGGACATCTAAGCTATGATGCCTACAGTGAAAGGAGTGCAACCACCATGCTCCATTTTGAAGAGCTATACAGCATTCCCCAAGGGGACGGTACCATACATCCCAAGCATGTGGCACAGAGCATCAGCATCTAGGTACTTGTTGCCCAGGCAGAAGAGCTATATAGACACTCACCAAAGTGCCACATCACAGCTCCCATCCTCCACAACAAAACTGTACGTTAACAAAAAATATTAATAATATAAAATAGCCCACATGCCTCATCTCCGCGCTCCTCTCCCAATGATGTTGGGAGCATACAAACCTGGAGCCCAGCCCCAAGGCCTTGCAGAGAGAAGGAGTGTTCTGCTGAAGCTATCTATCCTACCTAAATATTGGCCCTTTGCTTCTGCCAAGTTGTGCTTGCTTGTATTAAGGGCACTGCAAAGTGGCTCCCTTCCACCTCCCATAGTGCCCAAAGCTCCCTTGCTAAGCTTACTTACTATGCTCCTCTGAAGCTCTCAAGATGGCTAATCCCTGCTTTTTGGAGAGCAGTCAGGATCACAGCATATGCAAAACAGTGAAATCGGCACTGAGATCTACCAAGGTTCTCCATAAATCTAGTGTTATAATTATTTAATGGGTTTGTAATCAGATGCTTCTTTGATCCTTACTGCTTTCCACAATACATGGAATTGCCATGTGGAAATCGCTTCAGGAGCTGTTCAGTAAGTTCTGGGTGGTGTGGGATGTTGTTCAACATGACAGGTTGATGGCCAACCTAATAAATTATACTGAGTCATAAAAAAACAGCAGGCACACTCAGTAATATGAGCCAAATAGGACTATAGAGATTACAATCAGCCCTTTGCTTGTACCTGGGAACAGAATAGCAGCCAACAAAGCTGTTGTAGCAATGGTTTCTGAACATGCTTCAAAGGCAGCCCCACCAAAAGTACATTAAAGTAATCCAAACAGATGTAATTTAGACATGTGTCACCTTGTCCAGATCCAGTATTTTCAGGAATTAGCACAACTGGTGCATTAGGGCCAGAGAATCCACAACATTACACACAAATACAAACCTTTTTCTTCAGGTAGAATAGAACTCCATCCAGCACGTGATAAATTCCCAATTTCTTATGTCTCTTTTGACTGAACAGGAACATCTCTGTATTGAGCTGTGTATCACAATCAATATGAAACTCTGCATGCAGACATCTAACTCCAGGATAGTTATCTGAACCTTATTGTCCAAGAAGCAACATAAAAATATTCAGGGGCATTCTGATTAAAAGCCATCATTAAAACATTTAAGGAGCATTCTCAAAAGGACTGAATTGTCTCAATAATAGTCAAAGCTAATCTCAGGCCTGACAGCAGGCCTTGATGCCCCAGTTTGGGCAACTAGTTGTTTGTTCCCCTAGGATGCTATGGGGGAAATATATGACAAGAGAAAACTCACATCTCTTTGGAAGGTATATGCAAGCATAAAGATTTAAAGAAAAGAAATGCTTGACAAGATATCATTAATTATCAACACTATGGAGCTAGCTCCTTTCCTATCTAAAGGGAAAAAAACTTTCTTCTTCAGAGCTGAAGGGTATAGTAGCTGAAGTCATGTATATTCAGAAAACTTGATGAGAATGAAAGTTAAATTTTCAAGTCATCACTCCTTGATGCCACATCAGGGATTTTGTTTCTGTTATCTGAACACTAGTCCCTAGTGTTTGTGTTGCATTTTAAATTAACCTTGAAACACTCTCATTTTTCTATTATTGTTTCTGAAAGGTTGGCAGTTTTGCCCACAAGAAAAAAAAGTCATTCAATAAAAAGAATCACATGTTTCAACTGTTGAGAAGACATTTGGAAACCTGTCGCCTGTCAGGCCTGCTCAGACAGTAAGGTAGAAGAGCTAATAAGAAATGCTAACAAAGAAGATGTACCTCCCAATGACATGTCATGCCCAGCTCAGTCAGTGCAGAAAAAGAGCAGATGGAAGAGCCCGCAGCTTAAATAAGCAACTCACAGTGGCCTTTGCCAGTTCCAGAGAGTGAGTCTATCCTCAGAGACTTCACAGGCCTCAACATACTTCTCAGCAAGTTTCAGAGAATTTGACATACCAAGAGCATCACAGAGGCATAAGCAAAGGGAGCGGTTCTGGAGATCCCTCCAACTTTTTCGACAACATTGAGGTGGCTGACAGCACTCCCATTGCTGCAGGCGCCTTCATTTTGACTTGGATTCTAACACCCATTTGCACTTCAAGAATCTGACCTCGGGACTGATCTCAGTACAGTGTTCCCTCACTTATTGCTGGGGTTAGGTCAGGACCTCCTGCAATAAGTGAAAAACCGCGATGTAGGGATGCTATATTTGTTTTAATATTTATACATTATTTTAGTAGTTATACACTATTTTAAGTCTTTATAAACTTAAAATAAAGTGAAGGTGTGGTGAAGTCATATTTCTTTGTTACAGTTTTTAAATATGGTTGATATTTTTCTATATGTATGTATGTTGAAAGGGTAAAACTTGGCAAACCCTAAAGGGTTAACAGGGATATTAGCGTTTCGTTGCCACAGCAACAGGAGGCGGAGCCTAACACTACCTTTAGAATTTCCAGGTTTGAAATTCTTCAGTTAGTCAGGAGCCGTTAGACTAACTGGTAGCAGTTTGGGAAGCTGCTGTTATCTGTTCTGAGGAGAAACAGAAAAGGCTGTGTTTTGATACTGCAGAAAGGCAGTTAAGTTTAGAAAGCCTATAGGAAGCTGTAAGCTGTGTCTTCACATATTTTGGTGGCAGCAAGTTTGAAAATAACAAGATCTTTTACATATTTGGCAGCAAGTGGTCCTTTACAGAAGGAAAGGAAGGAAAGGCCCTTCAAGGCTGGAGAGAGGGGAGGACTGAGGAAGGAAAGCACCTTGGAGAGTGGCAGCGGCAAAACCCCACAAAACAGAAAAAATACCATGATATATATTTTAAATTAATATTTTGTGAAAACTGCAAAACAGCGAGTCCACAATAAGCGAATCGCAAAGTAGCGAGGGAACACTGTACTCTTCTGGCTCGACTTCAAAGGACTCTTAGATTTGGCTTTTCTGATCTTGGGCTGTTAGACTTTGGCTTGGCTCACACATCTTCTGTTTTGCTTTCTGTTTGGACAAGCTACTCACTACACTTTTGGCCCTTGCACAAACTGGCTAAATGCCTTTTAGGTTTTACTACTTGCTTCCATAAGAACCTATGTATTAACAGTTTGACTCTGGCCTAGGACAATCTCTTATATCATTTTAATATGTGAGCTGAAGTAAGTTTTGCATTTGCTGAGGTAATGTTACAGTTACCACCACTATTTGTTATAGTCTGGTTGCTGTAGTTCAGATGAATGAGCAGACTTTCCATTGTGGATTCTTTTGGTTAATTTAAGAAGCAACATGGAGAACAGATATCTCCCAACCCATAAATATGAGGTTTATTAGATACACAGTTCTATATCTAGAATCACACTGTCATATAGCAATAATCACACAAATAGAGTCACATTTTAATTGCAATAACAGGAACCTGTGTGTTCTAACTGCGATTCCTTTGAATAAATTCGCCTCCTTAAACTATTGGTGGAAAATTTGACAGCTGAGCTTTGTTGAAGTAGGCATGATTACCCAAAGATACCACACAGAATCTTTGACATCTGTAGAGCTAAGGTTTCCAGAGGTTTGATAAAACAAACTTCAGAAAGAATATTGAGAGAAAGATAATGAACTACCTGTCTCCCTAAAGCAGTGTTTCCCAACCAGTGTGCCGTGGCACACTAGTGTGCCATGAGCGATCATCAGGTGTGCTGTGGGAAATTGGAACCTCCAATACCCTTTCTTCCCCCTCCTGCCGAACACTTTTTCTTCTCCACTCGGGCTCCCTTTTTTCCAGCCTTGCTCTGCTCGCTTTGCCTTGCTTTGCTCACGCTGCAGCTTCTGCAGGAAGGGGGGAGGGGGGGAGACGTGACCCGTGCCGGCGCTACTGTGCAGACTCTTCCTCCCTCCCCTCCACAGTGCTCTTTGGATGTACAACTCCAAAACTCAAGGTCAATGTCCACCAAACTCTTATAGTATTTTCTCTTTGTTATGGTAGTTCTGTGTGGGAAGTTTGATTCCATTCCATCATTGGTAGAGTTCAGAATGCTCTTTGGTTGCGGGTGTACTATAACTCCCAGCTGTTGAGCAAGACATTCGTGTGTGTCTTTCTGCCATTCCTGCCAGGATATCTATGTTGTGTTCATCGAAACAGGCCCAGGTTTCACACTGAGTGTATAAATACATTTAAAAACATATTAACTATATGTATTACTGTGTTAGAGTGTCATTTTGTGTCCTTTTGGTTGGTGGTGTGCCCCAGGATTTTGTAAATGTAAAAAATGTGCCATGGCTCAAAAAAGGTTGAAAAACACTGCCCTAAAGAACAAAAAAACATGAAGTCTCTGAAATAAATATATTTTGAATACACAAATAAACAATGCCATCTTAACACATGGGCACACTGGGCAGTTGCCTAAGGGCTCAACAAACATAGGGGCCACCTGCTAATCTATACACAGATCAGAATTTAACACCAATTTTCCGATCACCTGTCTCAACATTCAAATCTCCAGGGGAAGAGCATATAGGGAAGGTTTGTGGGAGGGATAATAGAGGGATAGAACTGAGCAACCCTAGTTGAAAAGAATGCAATTGGGAGTAGTGATATTCCCCACAACAGCAACAAACAGGACTGAACTCTCAGTATATTTAGGGCATGCTGTGAGAAACATATAGTGCAAAACAATCACCATAGGCTATGAAAATTTGAAACACAAAGCTCCATTTACTAAATTATTAGGCAGTCTGGAAGTGTTCTCAGTCATCAAAAAGCAACACTCCCTGTGAAGTGTATCAGCACAGCCTGCAAACAGACCAGAGGAGACCACACCATTGCCCACCTGCAATTTTATATCTATATCTCTATCTGCTGTTAACCAAAAGCAGAAATGCCTGATGTGATTGCACATGCACCTTAAAGCCCAGTCTGATAAAGAGCTTATTATTAGCAGAGGCTGAATGAATATTATCATAATCATTATTATTATGAATAAATTCACGGGCTTAATATACTCACATTTAGTTGAATTGAGTCTTAAAATATATTATATGGCTCTCACGGAAATAAATTTCAAAATATTTTGCTTTTATGGTTCTCTGAGTAGTGGATAGGTAGATCATTTTGACTTAGTTGTTTTATAAGTAGCTCGCATTCTGAAAAAGTGTGGGCACCCCTGCTCTAGATGATTCATGAACAATATTGCAATGGTTGGGGCGATGGCTGTTCCCATGGAAACTCCATCGCGTTGGAGGTAGTAATGGCTGTCAAATGAAAAGTAATTATAGTCAGTTATACAATCGTATAACTCCAATAAAAAATGGGAGTGGGGGTTTTGAGGGTGTAGTCTCAAGGCTACGATATTGGCAATGATGTGGCATGCTTGGTTTGTAGGGATATTCGTATATAAAGATTCGACATGAGCGGTGGCTATGACGTCACCTGTCTCTATTTCAATATTTTCAATTTTATGGATGAAATCAGTGGTGTCTTTGATAAATGTGAGAGATTGAGATGTGTAGAGTTGTAAGATGGAGTCCAAGTATTTGGACAATGGTTCAAGGAGTCCTGCATTCGCTGAAATTGGTCTCCCAGGGGGAGCACGTTTTGATTTATGAATTTTGGGTAATAAGTAGTAGACAGGGGTCCTGGGTGTGGGATGAAACAACATTTTTGATAATTTAGTGTCAATGAATCCCATAGTCTCCGCATGATGGATAATGTTAAACACAATCTTCGAAAATTTACTAGTAGGATCACTGGGTAATGGTTCATAGTAACGGGTGTTATTTAGTTGTGAGTAAGCCTCAGTGACATAATCTATGGTATCCAAGCACACGATTGCCCCTCCCTTATCTGCAGCTTTAAATATTATATTTGGGTGGTTGCCCAAGCCTTTGAGGGTGGCAATTTCAAAATCAGATAAATTGGGATGGCGTCTATCTGAAGTATGGTTGATCTTTTGGACTTATTTGATGATGGTTTGTTCGAAAGTGCGAACACTGTTTGAGACTGTATGGGGAGTAAAATTACTTTTAATATAGAATTTACTTTGAGTTGAAGTGTGAGAAGTGGTGTCTGTGGCAAAAAATTCCCTCGATCTGATGTTTCAGAAAAGTTGAGCAAGGTCCCGTCTGATATCTAAATTAGAACACCTGGGTGTACCAACAAAAGATAAGCTTGTATTGAGAGTTTTTAATTTAAACTGGGTGAACTGATATTGGGATAGATGGACAACTGGATTCTCCTGTTCCTGCCTCTGGCCCTCCGAAAATTTCCCGACTTGAAATATTGACCCTGTTCCTATTTCTCAAGAAATAGTTATCTCTGGGTGGCTGTTGGAAGTCATTACTTTGTTCCTCATTTGATAAATTCGAATTGTTAGAGAATACGGATTCCTGTGAAAATCTGACAGATTTAGGTGGAGGATTGAATGTAGAAGAGAAATTCCATTTATAGATTTTGTTGGACTTATAGTCCGTTTCATCTCTTCTATACTTTTTGATTTTCTATTTCCTAAGTTCCTGTTGCAACGTATTACATTTTTTTATTACTGTCCTCCAAGTCTGGAGCATTAAGTTGACTCTTAGATGGTTCCTTTATGGTTGAAATTTCAGATTTTAGTGATTCAATCTCAGTAGATGCTCTCTGGATCAAAAGAACCATGAGATCTGAGGAACATTTTGAGAGTATAGCTTCCTAATTTGCCACAAATTCACTGTCAAAAGTATAATTGCCTGGGGTTAAGCGGATTCTTAAACCCCTTGGAATCATGTTATTTTTCACATATCCAGCTAGAATATCAGCATTAAGTTGAACTCTAATTAGACGTTCCTCCTTCATTGCTAGATTCTTAACTATGTCTGTTGTTTCTGGGTCACTTGCAGGGGGGTTATCAGTGTCATGTTCAAATAGAGCATAATTTTGAATAATATGTTCTACCTCCTCTTTGTTAAATGAATTAATCCTAGTGGTCACCTCTGCCCTTTCGCTACCAGACTTGATACCCAGCAGCTAGCAGCACTCACTTTCTGGTTAAATTCTCCAAAGGTAATCCCTATTGTTGTTGACTTTGCACTGCAATCATTTGAATAACCTCAGGCAATGCAGACTGTGCTTTGAAAAACCAAGAGTCACAAAGCACAGGAAACCTGGACCCTGTTTTGGAACTTATCTTGCCAACGGACTGAACTGTGGAAATTTCCACTTTGGATACTGCAATTGGCTTAGCGTCACTTCCAGGGCACTTTGTATTTGTAATATTATTGTTTGATGGGAATATTATACGTGTGATACTACATACCGTATTATACTATGTAAACATCCGCTAATAACATTTGATGTGACCTTTGCATTATTACAATATACCAGACCGCTTTTTGCTCTGTTATTATCTGTGTCCATTGCTTCCTGTATTATCATTATTGATGTATTGCCTTGAAGATATGACGTTGGTTATGTAACTACATGTGGGTTTGCATCTCTTGTTGGTTTACTTTTTTCATCTCCGCCAGGCAAAGCAATTAGCACCATACCTCACAAGGGAGGCCTTAGCAACAGTCATTCATGCCATGGTGACATCTAGATGGACTATTGCAATGCCCTATACACTGGCCTTCCTATGTCTGTGACTCGGAAGATCCACATTGTCCAGAACGCGACAGCTAGGCTACCCATGAAATGCCATATAATGCCAACTCTTCAACAGTTACATTGGTTGCCAACGGAATATCGGATCCTCTATAAGACACTGGTTCTGACTTTTAAAGCCCTGTATGGCCAGGGACCAATATATCTCAGAGACTGTCTCCCCCCCCCCCCTCTGGCCATCAGTGGTCGCTCAGACCCTCCCAATATAACCTGCTTTACATCCCAGGCCCCAGAGAAGAAAGTCTTACTAGCACAAGGCTTAGGGCTTTTTCTTTCTCTGCCCTGGCATTGTGGAACTCATTGCCTCCATATATGAAAGCTATGCGCGACTTGCGCTCCTTCACCTAGGCTCTCAACACCTGGCTGTTCAGTAGAGCATTCGATGTGTAATTGTAACTTTTATAATCATGATCCTGTATGTTTTATCTTGCTTTTATTGTTTCTGTGTAAATCGGCTAGAGTATCCCGATGGAGGGCGATCAATAAGAAATAAAGTGATGATGATGATCATAATCATGATCATAACTTATCTTCTAATGGAGAGGATATGAGCCAGATGCATCCCCAGTTCTACCAGGCTTGGACCATGAGCCACCAAAGAATGTAGGCAAATGAAACACGCAATAAGCATGCAAAGCAGTTAGTAAGGATGTCATTTTTCTTATTTAAATGATATGAGAATTCTGTTTTCAATGTTATATGTATGCTACTGTAGGGATAAAATGATGTGTGAAAAGACCATTTTATTGGGAGAAGCTGACAATGCAAAATGATTTCTAGACTGAAATACTTTCCCCCAATTTTCAACAAAACTTGTCACGGTCTACACGCACACGCACACACAAATACATACATATATACATATATATATATATATATATATATATATATATATATATATACACACACACACACACACACACACACACACAGCACAGGTCTTTGGCAAAATCATCAAGGGGCATACTCAGCCAAGTATTAAGAGCATTAAGCCCAAGATCTAAGTGCACCACTACTTCATAATAATATATTTATTTGACTAGTCATATGACCATTTCAAAATACAACACGAATAAAATACAAGGCAAAAAAGGGAGGACAGCAGCTTACCTTCTATTTACAGTCAGAGTCTTAATGTCCTGGTTCTTCTTTCAGGAAATGTACTCTTTTCTTGATAGCTTTTAGAATAAAAAGGCTTCCTCTGGTTATGGTGGATCTTTCTTGTCCATTCAATATTTCATCTCTCTTAAATCATGGGTATGTGATGCAAAGTTTCCAGGTGTTACTGGGAAAATCCAATCAACCAGAATATTCCATGGTGCAAATGGTGGAAGCAACATTTGGAGATCCACAGGCAAACCATCCCTGCTTTGAAGGGCAGATTGATTCACCTTATTCAAAATGATTGGGAGCAGAGAATTTTTTATTTATTCGGATTATGGAATGGCTGAATGAGGGAGAGAGTCGAAAATGGGTTTAGTCACATGTCCAGTGCTCATGGAGTTGTTCTCAAGGAGCCCTGATGGGGAAATAAAATAGGGAGAAGGGGAACAAACTCGGTTTACAGAAGACTAGATGGCCATCTATCAGATGTGCTTTGAATGGGATTTTCCTGCTTCTTGGCAAGGAGTTGGACTGGATGGCCCACAAGGTCTCTTCCAACTCTATGATTCTAAGTGCCCTGTAAAATGCAGAGATCCCAATGTATTTTTTTTAAAAAATATTCAGAGTTTGATACAGGTGAGATCACTCCATGCTTTTTCTTGCAGCTGTGTTCAGGGCATCCTTGCCTCACGTAGTCATTGGTTGGGTGGAAAACAAGGACAGAAGTATCAGGAACATCTGCTTGTTTAACAGGAGCCCTTAATGTGACTTCCCCCTCCTCCCCTCCAAACAGGAGTGGCAGCTGATGTTTCAGTTTTTTGAAGTATTTCATATAAGGGGAACTCAATCTGTATTACAACCTGTATTATAATATGTATAAATACCTTTTTTCCTATTCACCATTATTCACATTTAAGTAGGTAGGCCTACAGAAAATTCTATTCTACTTGTTATATTAGCGACACTTTGTAGACTAGGCCAAGTTTGACCCTGAAGCTAATTCTTTTTTGGAGATCTAAAATCCCTCAAATTAAAGTCTCAAAACACAGGCTTAGCCTCAACCCAAATGCCTAAGGGAGACTATTGCAATGATAAAAGGAAACTCTCTAGAGCTCTCGTTGGTTTGATTTTTAACAAGTTTTACTTTAATGGTTGATGAAGATCCTTTTTGTATAATCGTTTTGCCTAAAGAGTATAATAAAAAGTATCCCTATTCTCAGTCGTGTATTCAATTTAAACTAAAAACGAATTCCAGTTCCTTTTCATCCTATCTCCTTCAGTTAAAACTGCAACTTCATACCATTCCCTGGTGCTGTTAGTAGCATGCTATTTTACAATTTGTACTCTCATGAGCTAAAAGCAGGTGGGAGGAGTTTGCTTTTGTACATGAATCTAGGAAGGACTGCAAATAATGCTGTCATTGCCCTGAAACCCCAAAACACCCTCAAATTTCAGGGGAGAGCATTGAACAGCTGGGATGCTTCTGTTGTGCAACCAGGACTGTTGTTCACAGGGTCTATTGCAGTCTTCCCACTTTCCGCATTCTCCACGGGGATGGTTCTTACTAGGCATGAGAAAAAAGTTATGAAAATTAAATGATTCGTAAGAAATTCGTAAGACATGCTACTTTTGAGTATTTCCGCATCTGGAACGCCAACCAGGAAGTGGACTTTCTTTATAGAACTTTGGGGGCCAGGATTTTCTTAAGTATCGTTATTAGGTCGTAAGGGGGGGCACCCTCCTTCTCTCTCAGCACCCTCCCGCCTCCCTTGCCAATAAGTATTATGGAAAGGCAAGCCCTAAACTCGCTCCTTCTTTCGGCTGGAAGCCTGGAAAAATGTAAACAGAGAGGTTTACTCAGAAGTAAATCTGCAAAGGAAGTAAACAGAGAGGTTTACTCATGAGTAAATCCGCAAAGGAGGGCACTTTGGATGAAGTGCCCTCCTTTGTGGATTTCTTCTGAGTAAACCTCTCTGTTTACATTTTTCCAGGCTTCCCTGCCCCTCCTGCCTGCCAGGATCTAAAGCATCAAAGAGTATTGGGGTAGTTGCACACAACATGTATAAGTAATCCAACTGGTCATATACCTACATTCCATGCACATGCAATAATACAGCAGTAATAACAATGGGTATAAGAAGAGGTAAAATTCAAACCGAGTATTCTGACTGGTCCCTCCTCAAGCAGTGCAAACGGCTCTTCTCTATGAGCCCGGGAGGCAGCCTTTCCCGGGAAAAGCCAAAAGCCCGGGCACAGCGTTTGCTTGCTGCAGAATCCCGGGCTCATAGAGAAGAGCCCGTTTGCACCGCATGAGGAGGGACCAGTCAGAATACTTCGGTTTGAATTTACCTCTTCTTATATCCATTGTTATTACTGCTGTATTATTGCATGTGCATGGAATGTAGGTATATGACCAGTTGGATTACTTATAATATTTAGGCACTTACTCTATAAGTTAGCATTCATTCTATTATACATTAGGTTGGTTTCTCACAGGATCTAAAGCATGCCAGGCCTTGATGCGCTTTAGATCCTGGCAGGGGAGGAGGAGTGGATGGGCCCTCCCTGCCCCTTCTGCTTGCCAGGATCTAAAGCCTTGAAGAGGCTTCATGACGGGCCAACTTCAGCCCTCCAGGTGTTTTGGACTTCAACTCCCACCATTCCTCACAGCCTCAGGCCTCTTCCTTTCCTCTCAGCCTGGGCAAACTTGGGCCCTCGCTCCCTCAGGATCGGGGTGAGAGAGAGGCAGAGAGGAGCGAGGGGGCTCCTCCTCCTTTTTGCTGCTTCCAAGAATAGAATACCCCTCCCTCCCTCCTTCCCTCCCTCCTTCCTATTTGGAGAGTCCCATCTAGAATTCAGTGTGATTTATTCAAGTTTTGGCCTACAACTCCCAGAAATCCCAGCCAATTTACCAGCTGTTAGGATTTCTGGGAGTTGTAAGCCAAAACCATCTGGAATGCGCATGTGCTGGCATACGAACTACTAACGAATTTCGTTAGTAATTACGTTACATTTAGAAATTTTTGGAAATTTTTTTGTAAGTCTTTCTATTACTAATCAACCCCCATTAGATTTTCGATTCCCTATTTTTGGGTTCTAAACCATGCCGAGTTCTTACCTATGTTGCTTCTTAGCACTGCAGCGGTGACTACTGAGCTCCAGAGAGCGCCTTGTCAGCCACATGGCTTGAAGAGGGGAAGGCAACTGCCCGCTCTTTTGCTGGCACTTTTGCTGACATTAGCAAACATGCAAAGCGATGATCAGAAGCTCTGTGGAACTCATTAGCCACCACTGAAGTGACAAAAAGTGACCAGGTTCAGTCTGACAGTCAGGAGCTGATGCCATACAGGAGTACCATGGCAGAATCAGCAATGCTTCAGATCAGCCCTGGATTTTGTGGCTCATGTAAATGGGCACTAAGCCACAGTGTCCAATAGTATCGTCCCTGATTAGCTTCCTTGTCAATCTTGCATGTACGTAACTATGGATTCCAGATGCTTAACTGATTTCAAATTGCCATAAACGAAAAGAGTGGAAAACCTGCAAAGAAATATTAAGTCAGTCTTAAAACCATAATGTATGAGCATTTGAAACTTCCTAAAAGACATGTACCATGGAACTAGTGTGTCTAACCCAATTAGACCTGACACCTTTAGGAGGTGGCTATCAAGCTCCTTGACCCTTGCGCACGAAGTACTGGTCCCTAGTATTCGCTCACTAGGATTTCATTTGTTGGCAATTCCAAAAGGAATGAGGGCCATCACTACTGCTGCATTCATGCTCTAATTAGGATGGGTGATATGAACAAAAGCCTGCAAACCAAATTGCAATACAGGAGCTGTATAGGCTTCCCAGCCTGGCTTTCTGCTATCAAGGTCCTTTCAACTTTACATTTGCTGTGAGATGCATAATTTTGCATCCACTTTTCTGGGTAATAGTCTGCATACATACGTAAATGATCTTGCAGCACATTCTAACAAGGAGAGCTGTTGATTACAACCTTATACTATATTATTAATCATAGAGGCATATAAGATCCCTTGAAATCTACATTGGTTGATCAATAATGCCAATGTACTCATTTGGTGATAAGAGATGCCAAACTTTGCATGCTGTAGTCATAATGTTAACTTTGCACTATGACTGCAGCACAACAAAAAAAACACCTGGGATCCAGATTGTGACCCATATTTGATCCACTTACTCTTCCCAAGGTTTCTAGCTTTCCAATCATTGAACTGCCCCCCCCCCCCTTGTCTCATATTCTCTATAGAACAGTTAAGAGAAAATCATTAACCAAGCCATAATGGTTTGCAGGCCTACTGTTCTATGGATACACTCCAATAGGCAGTCCTCCCCCTCTGTGCAAGTTACCCTCTATGTTCCCCAAGATCATCTTTCCATATTTGTTGATTCTAATCTGCATTGCCAGGCTCAACTGGTCCTTGCTGCCATGCCTAGAGGCATTGAGACACAGGTAGTTACACTGGACTGACTATGCCTCTGCCTCCTCCAAAGTATTGCTGATGGCAGCATCAGTCTTTGGTCCCATGTTACTCATATATTTGATTCAGTATCTTATCTTTCTCCAGAAGTTGTGGATAAATGTGTGGGGAATGTAGCCACTTACTCTCCCCAGCCTATGAGTTCAGCAACCATTTCCTTGCCAAGCTCTGCAAAAGCTCTTAATTTATACTCCTCAAACTTTGAAGCAGAAGAAGAAGCACATGCAAGCCATGCCTTATAACAACTATCTGACCTATCTATCTATGTATACACACACACACAAGGCTCAAGTGAGTGTCCTGAGATCAGCTGCATCTGAAAGGCCAAGGCAACTGATAATTAAGTTTGTTACTGAAAACTAAAAGGAAGTATTAAAAGATTTAAACCAAGAAAACAAGTGATTACAGTGAGACAAGATGGTCTCTGAGAATTTTCACCCTAAGATTAATAATTAATATAATTCAGACAAGGGAAGAGATACAATTAAAAACACTAATAAATAAATAAGAGAGTAAAGGTGATGGCAGAACAGAATAATTCATTTATTCTGTAAGAAACCAAGATGAATAGCTGTAATATTATTTGGATGTAATTAATTAATTGTTAATGGTGGTGGCAAAAGTACACCACCAATATGAAGAATATTAGAAATTTACAATTTGTAGTCCTGGGTAGCTAGTCAAGAAATAATGAGATAAGATTCCTAGCTGTTGCAGCAGCGGAACGGATAACAATAGGATCTGCAAAATGGCAGCCCCTCCCACTGGCTATATTATGCTCGAGGGGATGTTATAGGAAACGGGGCTACAGTTTAAAGTGGTATTAACTTTTTAAAGATTCCGAACTGTCTGACAAGGAACAGGGCCAAAAAAGGAGCCTAGGAAATACCATAGGTGCTATTCACGGCTGACCACGAAAAGAAAGAAGGGTTATAGAGACAAATAATTTTGGATGTATAATGTTGCTGGAAACGCACAGGTCAGCAAAGGATCCAGAAAAGCTATTAAGTATCTCCGGCAGAGGCAAGAGCAAATAATAAAACAAAGGGTGTTGCCATCTTGATAAAAAATAATATAGAAGTGGCACAAACAGATTTAATGGTGGATAATAAAGGGAGATGGGTTATCTTTAAAGGAGAAATATATGGGGGTAAAAATGACAATTCTAAATATCTGTGTCCCTAATAATGGCCAGAAAAAATATATAGAAAAGATATTTAAGAAGTTAGAGGGCTTCTATGAAGGGGAAGTAATTATAGCAGGGGATTCCAACTTAGATATGTTAAAAAATAAGAGCAGGTTATTGGACAAATGGAAATTGAAGGATTGCTTTGAAGAGGTAAAAACACAACCAAAACCAACTTACTACTCAGGAAGACATAACAAATTTACCCATATACATTATATTTTAAAGAGAGACTCTAATCCAGGGGTGCTCATTAGATAGATCATGATCTACTGGTAAATCTCGAAGGGCGTCCTGGTAGATCCCAGGCAGATCGCAGGCACAGTGTGTATGGCTCCCATGCCATTTGTGAGGAATGATCAGGGGCTTATTATACTCACTTTAGTTGAATTCAGTCTTAAAATATATTATATAGCTCTCACTGAAAAAAATTCCCTAATATTTTGCTTTTATGGCTCTCTGAGTAGTGGGTAGGTAGATCTTTGGGACTTGGTTGTTTTATAAGTAGCTCGCATGCTGGAAAAGTGTGAGCACTCCTGCTCTAATCAATCTGAGATACTAATAACAGAAAACCCACTGGATACTTTGATGGAATTAAAAGGGAAGACTGTTAGAAATCTCAGATCATGCACCAGTACACGTAATACTACAATTAACAGTGGAGAAGCCCCACTATAGTTGGAAATACAAGGAATTATTATTGATGAAGGAAAACGATAGGGAAGAGTTGGGGAAATAAATTAAGAATTTCTTCCAAGTTAATAGAAATACAGCAAAGGTAGAGGTTATTTGGAATACAGCAAAAGCTATTGTAAGAGGATTATTAATAAAACATGAAATAATCAAGAAGAAAAGCATGAATCTAGAGAGAAAAATAATAATTAAGCAATTGGAAGATAAGTACAGGGACCTTCAGAATAGATATGAAAAAAGAATTAAAAAAGAAATAGATAAGTTGAAAGGGGAGTTGGAGGAGATAGATAAATTTAATATATGAAAAAATGAAATAATGGTGAAAAATGATTTTAAAGGGCAAATACAAAATTAGTAAGACACATGGAGAATTATTTAAAAAGGAAAAAGGAAAAACAAAGGGTGAAAGAAATATGTGATTAAAAATACATTGGCAAAGGACAATAAAAGTACAAGGGATATATTTGCTAATTTTTACCAGAAATTGTATAAGTGTGAAAATAATTTACTATGTGATGACGGGGTTTGTGTAAAAATAGAGGAAGAGGACCAAAAAAATTACATAGGGTCATTTCACATCAGGAGATTGACGATGTGATATTGAACTTAAAACAGCAAAATCACCTGGAGCTGATGGTTATACTGCAGAGTTTTACAAAGAAATGAAGAATGTAATAATACCAGAATTGGCAGTAGTATTTAATAACATAATAAGAGGGGGTGAAGTACCCGAGTCTTGGAGAGAAGGAGAAATAATAACTATTATCAAACCAGGGAAGAATCCTAGAGAAGTAAATTCCTATAGACCAATCAGCTTAATGTACCAAGATTACAAAATATTTGTGAAGATACTAGCAAATAGGCTAAGGGATTCATTACAAAAAGTGATAAGGGAAGATCAGTATGGATTTATTAAGGGGAGAAATATCAGTCACCCAATTAGAAATTTGCTTAATATCATGGCACAGAAAAGTAAGGAAAAACAGCATTTATTAAATTGGATGTATATAAAGCTTTTGACACAGTGAATCACAACTTTCTATTTAAAAGGATGGAGAATTTGGGAATGGGACAATAATTCATAGAGGTCATAAGAGAAATGTATAAAAAAGGATTAGCAAAAGTGAAAGTTAATGAGGGATACTCCAGGGTAATAGACATTGATAGAGGGGTTAACAGGGGTGCCCGTTATCACCGATGTTATTTACAATAGCTATAGAATGTCTGGCAGATAGAATTAGAAATAATGGTAGAATAATATGATTTAGGATGGGAAAGGAGGAAGTGAAAGTGAATCTGTTTGCAGACTATTTTTTTAAATAATAACAGAAAACCCACTGGATACTTTGATGGAATTAAAAGTAATATTGGAAGATTTTTTTATAAAATATCAGGTTTAAGGATTAATATGACAAAATCAGAACTGTTGGGGTTTAACTTGGGGAAAGGAGTCCAATAAGAGATTTGGAGAAGGAAAGATATACAAATTGTAAAAAGGAAAATTAAATATTTGGGAATGTACTTAACTAATAAGACAATGAGGATTTGGGATTATAATGATAAGAAAACATGGGAAAAGATACAGGAACAAATGAATAATTGGAAGGATAAGAATTTAAGTATTTCAATGAGAATTAGAGCAATTAAAATGTGTATCCTCCCTAAATTACTGTATTTGTTTCAAACTCTACCACTGGAGATTACACAACAAAAATTCAAAAAATGGGATGGAGAAAAAAGGAAGTGGATACTTGGAGGGAAAAAATCAAGGATAAGTAATAAGGAACTATATATGTCAAATAAAGAATTAGGATGGGAAATACCAAAGTTACAAGAATACTACGAAGCATTTCAACTGAAAGCGATTCTGGAATTGATAGAGGACAACCAAGAGAAGTGGATAAGGATAGAGAATGAAGCAAATAATGGTAAAGGATTCTATGGAATCTTTACAAATAATTTCAAAGAGGAAATAAAAAAAACAATAGGCCCAAGGAAAATAGCATTAAAAACATGGGGGAAATGGAAAGAGAAATGGATGCCATATTTATCAGAGGAAGCCCCGATAGGTAGTTTAAGAAATATGGGTTGCTTACCTGTAACCGTAGTTCTTGAGTGGTCAGCGTGAATAGCACTAAATGCCTTATCCCCTGCGCTCGCGCAGGCAGCTCGGAAGTCTCGAGGCAAACTTTGACAGTTGGCCCCCGCGCACCCTCTCCGCTACTATAAATAGCCCTCTGCGGGGCCAACTGCCAGTTCTCTTCCACCGCTTAAGCAGTCAGAAGTCTGGCATGACCATACTAACAAAAAGCGGGGAGGATGGCGGGAGCGTGCTATTCACGCTGACCACTCAAGAAACTACGGTTACAGGTAAGCAACCCATATTTTCTTTTCGTGGTCAGCTGTGAATAGCACTAAATGGTAGAATAGCGAGCTACTAACCTTGGATGGTGGGCGTCATGCCACTGCTGAAAACAGCACCGATCGGCCAAAGGCGGCATCCTTTTTTGAGGTCATGTCCACCTTGTAATGCTTCACAAAGGTCATCGAAGTAGACCATGTTGCAGCCCTGCAAACTACGTCAAGGGGAACACCTCGCATGAATGCTGTTGATGTCGCCACCGACCTAGTAGAATGTGCCCTAATCTGTGAGGGCAGTTCCTTCCCTGCGACGGCGTAAGCCTTGCAAATGCAGGATACAATCCATGAAGAAAGGCATTGTGATGACACCGGTAATCCCAACACATCCTTTCTATATTTGATAAATAACCTTGGGGATTTCCTAACTCCCGATGTTCTAGTAGTGTAAAATGATATAGCTCTGCGCACATCTAACTTATGCAATGATCTTTCTAGTCCTGTTGTTGGATTCTGAAAAAAGGCCGGTAGTACTATCTCTTGTGACATGTGGAACTTAGTAGATATCTTTGGTAGAAAGGCTATATCAGTTCTAAGTACCACCTTATCTTTATGTATTCTCAAATATGGGTCATCGCAACGCAGAGCACATAATTCACTAGCTCTACGTGCGGATGTTATCGCAACTAGAAAAGCAGTCTTCCATGACAAAAATTGAATATCACTTGTTGCTAACGGTTCAAAGGGGGGCTTCATGAGAGCATGTAGAACAAGTTCTAAGTTCCATGAAGATATGACTGGTTGTACTTCAGGTCGAATGTTCCCAACCCCCTTCATAAACAGCCTAATCATTGGCTCAGTGAAGCAAGAGGGTAGGCTTGCCTTATGACGGAACCAGGAAATCGCGGCCAGATAACATTTTAATGATGAAAATGATAATCCCTGCTCAGACAAAGACATTAAAAAATCCAAAATAAGAGGCGTATCTGCTGTAAAGCCATCAACTCCTTTTTCCTTCACAAATTTCGTAAAACGATTCCATTTATAAATGTAGGAGCGTTTTGTACTATCTTTCTGTGCCACTTCTAGGACTACTTTAACCTTTTCTGATAAGCCTGTGTACTGGGTCTCTACTGAGGGAAGACCCTCCATGCTGTTAGTCTTAACGTTTGGACGTCCGGGTAAAGAACTTGACTCTTCTGAGAGAGTAGGAGATAGTCTCTCTGAGGCAGTGGTTGGTAAATTCTCCTGGATATCTTCATCAACAGTGAGAACCACGCCTGTCTGGGCCATCACGGGGTTATCAAGATTCCCCGAGCTCTGTCCCTGTTCATTTTTGAGATCACTCTCAGAAGTAGTGGGAACGGTGGGAAGGCGTACACATCGTGTGTCCCCCAATGAATCAGGAAAGCATCTCCCAGACAATTTCGAGTCTGTCTCCGACCCAGGCGTGCGCAATACTTGATGCATTGTTTGTTGCTTGGCGATGCAAAAAGGTCTAATTCTGCTATACCCCACCTTCTGAATAGGGAAAGAACCACTTCTTTGTTTAGAGTCCCATCGTGATTCCCTAAAGGGTTTCTGCTTAGGTGATCTGCTATGGTGTTGTGTTTCCCAGGTAGGTGGATCGCCACTAGGTAAATCCTTCTCTGAATGCACCAATGCCAGATGTCCATTGTTAGAGCATTCAGTGTTGAAGAATGTGTCCCCCCTTGTTTGTTTATATAAAACATTACAGTTGTGTTGTCTGTTGCCAATTGCACAACCATGTCTGAAAGAATCAATTCGAAGGCTTTGAGAGCCATCTGCACTGCCATTAGCTCTAGATGATTTATATGCAGTGTTGACTCTATTTCTGTCCAAACTCCCTGTGCTGTATACTCTCCTACATGTGCACCCCATCCAGTGAGGGAGGAGTCTGTTGTCAATGTTATCGTAGGAGTCGGTTGATGGAATGGTAGGCCTATACACACATTGTGAGGGTCTAACCACCATCTTAGGGACCTGCACACTCTTATCGGTATCGATAATCGCATAGATGATTTGTGGACAGCTGGACTGAACACCGATTGGAACCAGGACTGTATTGGCCTTAGATGTAACCTGGCATGAGGGGTCACTGCTGTTGTAGACGCCATATGACCTAATACAACTTGCACATCTCTTGCTGTAACTATTCTCTGTAGCAAGAGTCCCTGGATGATGGCCTGCAAATTGTGGAATTTGTCCCTTGGTAAGAATGCCTTCTCCTCCTCCGAGCCTAGAAGAGCCCTGATGAATTGTGCTCTTCTTGCAGGGATCAGTTTGGACTTTTCCAGGTTCACAACGAGACCTAAGGACTGGAGAAGAGACATAATGTATCCTATGTGATCTATAACTTCTTCTTTAGAACTACCCACTATCAACCAGTCATCTATATATGGATAGACTGTGACCCCCTTTTCGTAGGGTATGCCGCCACGACGGCCATACATTTTGTAAACACCCTGGGAGCCGTGGATAGTCCAAAAGGTAGGACATTAAAGTGATATGCCCTGTCTCCTACCATGAATGCCAGATATTTCTGATGTCTCTCATTTATCGATATGTGGAAATAAGCATCCTTAAGATCCACAGTGGCGAACCAATCATCTTTATTCAATAACAACAGAATAGTTTTTAAAGAAATCATCCTAGACTTCTTAGGAGTTATGTAACGATTAACGCCTCTAAGATCCAAAATAGGTCGTTGCCCCCCCCTTTTAGGCACCAAAAATATTTGGAGAAAAAACAGGAACTAAACATGTTCAAACTTATAGGGGTAATTGCCCCTTTAAACAGGAGTTTGTCTATCTCCTCCAACAACACGGGTGAAGGAGGAGTGATATCTATAAACCCAACGGGGGGCAAACTGTCAAACTCTATACTATAGCCCTCACGTACAATCCGTAAGACCCACATATCGGATGTAATTTCAAACCATGTATTAAAAAAGGGAGCCAACCGCTCGCCAAACATTGGATTAACAGTATCCACATATAACAAATCAGAATCAGCAGTAGGAACCATATGCAGCAATGTTAGTTGATGTTGTTCCACATTCTGATTTGAGCAACTGTCAAAAACGCTGCTTATTTCCAGGTGGTTTAGCGGTCTTGCTTTGGTAAGGCTGGTAACGGCCTTTACCGCTAAATTGCTGTCGTCTCTGGAATGGTCTGCCCGACTGCTGAAATCTCTGCCTGTTCTGGTTGTAATAATTACCACCATTGCGCCTGTAATAAGGACCTGTAGACTGCCATCTTTGTCTCTGTTGGTTGTTCTGCTTTGGGTAGCTATACACCTGCATAGATTTTTTCATTTCATGTGTATGCTTTATTTTATCTTCTGTATTTGGGTTAAAAATACCCTCAACGTGCATTGGTATTTCCTCAGCAATCGCACAGTTCTCTTCTGATAAGGAGGAGGCCCTCAGCCAGGCATGTCTCCTTGCTGCTGTACCTAAGGCGAAAACCTTGCCTGCGGACTCGGCCATGTGGGCCGCAAAGTCCTTTTGATATTCAGCTAGCAAAAGTGCGTCAGTCTGAAATGACTGTGGGACTCTTCTCTCCCACTCAGGTAGCAGCTCTATATAAGGAGTCATTATCTCCCACAGAAAGGATTGATAGGCTGCCATATACGTGGCATAATGAGCCATCCTCATCAAAAGTCCAGCAGCTATGTGGGCTTTCCTCCCAATGATGTCAATTTTCTTTCCCTCTTTGTCGCTTGGGGTTGAGTTGTACTTAGGGGTTCGTCTCCCCTGACATACTTCAGAAATTGCAGTGTTCGGTTTTGGGGGCCGAGCAGCCCAATCATCGCTTGTCAGGTCGATCTTGTACATTGTATCCACTGCCCTCGGAATAGCAGGGGTCATCATTGGGGCTAAATCAGTTACTTTTCCCAGTTTAAGTAAATAGGGTAATGATGGTAGAGAAGAGACAGAAGACCCTTTTTGGCAAGATGCCGGAAACATGGGGTCTTCCACTGTATCAGGCTGTTTCGGAGCAGGAAGTCCCAATGCTTTGACAATGTGGGACACCATAACCGTGAACTTTTCAGTTTCATCATCATCCTTCTGTTTTTTTGTTTTACCTATTTCCTCATATATGTAACATTCATCATCTGAAAAGTCAGAGGCTTCACAATGTGCATGAGAAGCGTAATGTCCCTTATTCATCCTCGGGGGTGTACAGTCTCCTCCTTCATCAACAGATAATGAGGCAGCTGACTGTGGCCTGTTCAGGTCATCTCTCTGCCCCATATCCTTGAGTGCATTGGACATTCTTTGCTTGAATAGTGTCTCTTGAATATACAAGCTGGCCTCTTTGATTTATATGCCAAGATCCCCCTAGGGAGCTCAGGGCTGGCAAACTCTCTTCGCTAAGTATAAACTGCTGAACACGTTGTTTGTGCATTCTGTCCCTGTGTGGCAGTGGATTTCTTTCACATGGATCAGCTGGTGTAATAGTGTTGCACCCTTTATCCACACTAGCATTCTGTTACACCATCTGCTGGCCCCTTGTTTCCAAGGGAACCTTTTGCTGCCGCTCCTTGCCCTTCTTCTTTCTATGGATCCTATGTGTACTCCTAGGGGAGGAGCAAGAGGAGGAGGTGGAGTGTCTGCGGCGCCTCCTCTTGCCATGCCTCCTCCCTATCTTCCGAGGAGGAGGTGTGGTATCCCAAGAGGAGGAGGAGTCAGAGGCGGAGTTTTGTGGCGTCAACGTCGAAGAGCTTTGGTAACGACGCCCCGCCTTCCTTTTCAAGCCGGCTCGGTCCCGAGAGCGCGCCTGAGCTCGTGAGCGTCCTCGGCGCTCTCGAAGATTAGGTGAGGGCGGATCTTGTCCATATGGCCCCGAGGGAGGAGGCAGGCCCGAGGCCGAGGAGTCAATGGTTTCAATGGGCTCGATCTGGCTTGCAGAGGCTTGCTGTGCAGCGGCCTCGAGGGATACGGCATCGGGCACCTGAGGGTTAGTCTCCTCGCCCGTTTTCTTTCTTTTTGCCGTCCCTGACTCCTCCAATGCCCGGCAAGATGTTTCGGGCTCCATAGTAGGAGGGGCTTTTTTGGCGCCTGCCATTTTCTTCTCCCTCTGCGGCTCCGTTGGGATATGTTTTTTCTTCTTTTTGGCCCCCAACGGTAGCTTAAGCCACAAGTGACTGTCAGGTAAGTCTTTAGTCACCTCTTTATCTTGTACTGGAGAATCAGTCTCCTTGTCCTTTTTAAAGAGGGACTGCTCGTATAGAGCTGCTTTTAATCGCAGCTCTCTGTTCCTCCTCGTTTGGGGAGTGAATTGTTGAGAAATACTACATTCCTGAGAGAAATGTATTTCCCCCAGGCAGGTTAAGCAATTATCATGTGCGTCAGTGTCTGGGATTTTATTTGAACATGACGCACATTTCTTGAAAGCTGTAGTAGCCATCTCGCTATTTCAACAGAAATGTCTTCCTTGCTGCCTCCTGGCAGCGGAAATAGAAAACTGGCAGTTGGCCCCGCAGAGGGCTATTTATAGTAGCGGAGAGGGTGCGCGGGGGCCAACTGTCAAAGTTTGCCTCGAGACTTCTGAGCTGCCTGCGCGAGCGCAGGGGATAAACCATTTAGTGCTATTCACAGCTGACCACGAAAAGAAAATGAGGAAGACGAAAGTATCATTAAAAAATTGAAACAGATGGGATTTAGTAAAATCAAAGATTTATATAATGAAAAAAAAAAGAATTGATCGAATGGAAACAATTGGAAACATTAGGGGGCGGGATAAATTGGTTAACACTAAGAGGAATTTGGGAACTAATTAAAAAGAAAGAAAGTAGTAAGGGAGAAAATATAATAGACACAATATTATTTATTTATTTATTATTTTGATTTAATAAACCGCCCTTCCCAAAGCTCAGGGCGGTTTCCAGCATATAAAAACACATAAAAATTTAAAAACACATAAAATTTACATCATAAAACAGTAGGCAAACCCAACCCCTTACAGTCACATAAACCATAACCAGACATCGCTGATTCATACAGAGTGGCAGTGGCACGGCAGGGTGGCAAGTTGTTGATCATGCGCTGGTCAGACATCAAATGCCTGCCTGAACAGCCAGGTCTTGCAGGACCTGCGGAAAGCCATTGGGTCCCGCAGGGCTCGCGTCTCCAGCAGCAGCGAGTTCCATAAGACCGCCGCAGCCACTGAAAACGCTCTCTGCTGCGTGGTGTCAGGCCCAGCCAGAGCAGTTCAATAAACAGCTTGGCTTTGGGCTGGCATAGCGACAAGGAGCCAGCAGAGGGGGGTGGGCCTAAGTCTGGGAGGAGGGAGGGAGTTTACCAGAAGGGTTTTTCTCTCAGCGTTTTGGCGGGAAAGCTCAGATTCCTCTTTGCTCTGCCTGGAGTAAGGCTGAATAAAGCTCAATTCCTCTTGTTAACTACTTGAGTGAGTGTGCCATTATTTACAGACCTACCGGGCCTGACATAAAGAGGAATCTCAACAACATTGGGTTTATCCCAGTCTCAGTGCTGGTGAGAACCCAACCCGACTATGGAGAAGGTCTGTGCTTCCAAGGCGGAGAGGCACGACCTCCCTCTCAGAGGAGAGGGGTTTTGGCCGCGAAGAAGCAAGCGGCGACAGAGGCCTGCGAAGCAAAAGGCCCCCACCCGGGAGAATGGAGTCGGCATTCCCCATGGCCTCAGGATGGAAACTGTGGGTGTCTGGTTGGAACCAGAGGAAGATCGGAGTCCATGCCGTACTGGATGGGAGACCCCGGTAAGGTGGATGTAGCCGAGGCTAAGCGGCAAGCTTTTGAAAACCTCAGAGGCGGTTCCCGGATTTGGTGCGGCGGATGCAGGCGGAAGAATGGGACACTGACTCGATCCCTGAGGAGGAAGGCTGCGAGGATGAGCCTGCCACCACAGGCTACGTGCTGGGAATTCCCTATGTGGTCAAGAGGGCCCCTCCTCGGGGCTCCGAGCCACGCTGTGCGAGTTCCTGGGCGATGACGATGGCACCGAAGAACCCTTCATTCCCCCTATCCCCTGTGAGGAATCCGCAGCTTGGTTGGAGCCAGCAGCCCTGAGGAGGAGTGAAAGTTCCGACCCTTCCCGGAGCCTTCACGTAAGCTCAAGCGCGGCGGGGCAGGAGGGGAAGGAAAAGGCGAGTGCAGCCTTCAGAGGCGCTGAAGGGCAGTTTGCCTGACCCCATCCTGTGTGGCGACCTGAGCGAGGAGGAGGATGAGGGCCCCGTGCGAGGAGACCCCCTCGAAGCAATCCCAGCCACCTACGGCTGCGATGTGTGTAGGTTGGGGACGACGCATCCATGGGCAGTCATGTTCGCGGGCCATCTGGAGCATGGCCCCGGTGTGAAGAGGACACCGGCTCCCGGGGAGGAGGCGAAGATGGACCCTGGAAAGGCTGAGACAGAAGTTGGAGTGGAGAGTGAAAGCGCCTCCAACTGTGCTGACTCAAGGCCAGATCCAGTGATGGAGCTCTTGAAGGGCAAAGAACTGGAGGAAGGAATTCAAACAGCATTGGAAGGGAGAGTGCAACTTTCCCCTGAGAAACAAGTTGCCGTGGAAATGGAAATTCCAGCAGCAAAGGGGTCGAGCAGTCGCAACCCCCTGCTGGGGATGACGCAAAGGAAGGTGAAGAATGTTTAGGCCTGCCTGCGGCTGCTGAGAGTACAAGGGGAAGCCATCCAGCGCGTGCAGTCGAGGCCCATTCCCAACCCGGGTGGGGCTGCACAAGGCTCTGGTGCACAAGAGGAGCAGCAGGAGGCCCACAAAGCCGTCAGCGACCCTGGTGCAACGGCGGAGGTGAGCGAGCCCCTGGGTGGGAGTGAGTGTGTCCCTCAAGATGAAAGCCGTTATGGGAGAGCCTCTCCAGCTGCCCGACTGTGCTGATGTGGAGGAAAAGGGGAGTCAGTCAAGGCAAGTAGCTCCCAGCTGATTTCACTGTCTCTGGAAGACCCAGATGAGGTGAAGACGTGGGACGCCGTTGCAAAGGGACTGAACCCAGCCGATCCTTCCAGCGTAGCCCTGGGGGAAGATCGGCAGGCTGATGCAGCGCCTGTAGTGACTGGAGAGGAAAACAGCCTCATGATGGGTTTTGCGAAGAGCTGCAAAATGAAGCCCCAGTCGCTTTGTGTGGATCTGCTGGATGAGACGAAACAACTAAGCGAAGAGGAGGGTGTGCAATTTCCCCCTCAGTGGAAAAGAATGCTGAAGAAAGTTTTGCTGAGCGGGCCCCTGTGGGTACTTTGATCTTATGGGGAGCGACCCTCGAAGCTTGGATGTCCGGTGGCGTAAATGGCGAAGTGGGAAGAGAATCTGGGGCTGCATACGTGATGCCTCAGCGAGAAGCAGTAGATGAACCAGAGGAGGCAGTTCCGAAGGATGACCTGCAGTGCACAGAGAGCCCGGTGGGGCTGCACGTTGTGTCGGGGCTGCAGAGGAGTCTACAGGGCTGCAAGAGAGCGCAGGCCCTGCCATGCCAGGTGGGATCTTAGTAAAGTTGCCACCTGAGTCCAGGGAGGAAATCTGGCAGTCACTCCTGGAGGGAGGAAGAGGCCCCTCGGAGGCCCCAGTTCCAGAGAGGGCCAGGAGGCTTTTGTGGAGTTCTGTTGCGGGAGAATGCGGAAGGTGTCCATCGTGGCTTTGGGAAAGGCACAGAGAATTCCACCGCCCGCCAGTGAGTCCCTTGCGGTTGAAGAGATTCGGCTGCCTGAGGCTCTTCCCGTTCTTACAGAAAGAAGCCCTCCAACCAGTTGGAGGATGGAAAGGGAGTCCAGCTGCGTGATGGGAGTGCGTGGTTCCTGCATTTGGAGGTTGCTATCCAAGCTGCTGTTCCGGAGAGGGCCTGCAGTGTCTCCAGGTGACTGCAGCCAGGTTCTTTCTGGAGATGTGTGGGGCCGAGCAGTTAATGGAGGGAAGAGTTGCAGAGCCGAGGAAATTCAGTGATGGGCAGCCCTTCTTGGGTGCAGCCGCCTTTTTGCTCGGAGTTGTCTTTGAGTGGGGCAGAGGTGCACAACAGGGGTGTCTTTCCGGGGCCCCAGGAGAGCAACCGAGTGATCGAGGCCCAATCTTGAACTGGGAGAAGTTTCAGAAGGAGATCCCAGAGACTGAACTTTGCTTCAATTTGGATCCAGGGATCGAATGGGAACCCTGGCAAACGGCAAAGACTAAAATGTTTGAGCCGAACGTTGGTCTACTGTCCCCAGGGAAAGAGACAATATATGCAGCCCTTTGGAGCCTCCCTTGGGGGACTAGCACACGGATGTTAATGATTGTAAATGTTGGGAGGGGGTTGTTGATGTGGTGCTTTATTGTGCTTCGACCCCTAAAAGGAGGAAGGTTATTAATACGGTCACCCTCTAGGAAAGGCAGAAGCGGGCAGATTTCATTGAGGGTAGGTGTTACGTGAAGAGGTTGCCTTATATATGTTCTGGATGGGTGGAAAGGCAAATGACGAAGGAACGAAATAACGGTGTTGCAGGATATTCTGTAAATGCATAAATGGAACTGAAAATGCCAGATTAATGTGTACTTTATTTGTAGTAATGAAGATAGTTTAAATGATGTTTTGGTTTATGATGAAACAAAATTATTTTCAGTTATATTTTGCATAAGTTAATGCATTGCAATTTAAGTTTATATAAGCTTAGAAGTGTAAAGTAGAGTGATGCTATGTATGTGTACAATGCTTACTGCTAGGAATGTGTTAGATACTGTTATCCTGATATAGTTTAAATGGTAGTTATGATTTTGTTAAAATATATAACATGCCATTGCAGTACCTATTTGTATACGTTGCCTGTAGGATTGTGTGGGTTTTGTCTCTCTCTCCTCTCCCATTCGTTCTTCTCTCCCTGTGGGGCCGGTGTTCGGGGGCGTAATGTCAGGCCCAGCCAGAGCAGTTCAATAAACAGCTTGGCTTTGGGCTGGCATAGCGACAAGGAGCCAGCAGAGGGGGGGGCCTAAGTCTGGGAGGAGGGAGGGAGTTTACCAGAAGGGTTTTTCTCTCAGCGTTTTGGCGGGAAAGCTCAGATTCCTCTTTGCTCTGCCTGGAGTAAGGCTGAATAAAGCTCAATTCCTCTTGTTAACTACTTGAGTGAGTGTGCCATTATTTACAGACCTACCGGGCCTGACAGTGGTAGAGAGCTTTCAAAGCCTCATATCCGGGACTTCAAGCAAGTTAAGCCCCTCTGAACGCAGTGATCTTCTGGGCACATATGGGGTAAGCCGCTCCTTCAAATACACTGGCCCCAAACCATGTAAGGCCTTGAAAGTCAAAACTAACACCTTGAAGGAGACCCGGAATTCAATGGGCAACCAGTGCAGTTCGCGCAGGAGTGGTGTTATATGGGCCGTTCTTGTGGCTCCTAGCAGCAGGAGAGCTGCTGCGTTCTGCACCAGTTTAAGTTTCTGGATCGCCGACAAAGGTAGGCCAATGTACAGCGCGTTACAGTATTAGAAGAGAGATTCGAAGGCAAAAAAGAACTTAACAAAATATATGGAAGAATGATAGAAGATAAGGAATCTACATATAATATAATGGAAAACAAGTGGGAAAAGGAAGGGGACCTAGGAAGAGAAAAAACAAAAGAAAATCAACGGTTTAAATAAAATAAAAATAGAAAAATACAAGGAATTAGAACTGAAAATAATAACAAAATGGTATAGAACACCAATTCAGCTGGCACATATGATTCAGGGATTAAATCCCAAATGTTGGCATTGTGGAAGTCGGGAGGCATGGTACTCACATCTATGGTGGGAGTGTGAAGAGATACACAAATTCTGGAGTCAAATTCTAGACCAGATAGAATCTATATATATAAAAAGAGAGCTGTCATCCTGAGTAGCCTATAGACAGGAAAACCGCTGAACCCACAAACACCAAACCAGGCCACAAAAATCCCCACGCAACGAGGTATGTTTACCACCCGGAAAAAAATTAATAAAACAAAATGGTCAAAAATATGAAAAACGAATGGGACTACAACTCCCATCAACCCCCCACGCTACAGCAGCACAGCGCATGCACGGAAAGACTTCTTGCGCGTGCAAGTACCTTCTCCCCCACCAGCACAGAGAACAGGGGACAACGGCCGCATCTTTCTTGAGCACGAAGCTCCATTGCTGCCTCCGGCCTGCCTCCCTCTCTCCTGTGCCGGACCCAAACGCAGGCCAGCAGGGGGAATGCGTCTTTCTGTGGGGTGATGCCGCCCCTGGCTGTGAAAACAGGCCAGCTTTTGTGTCTGGTGCAGGAGGGAGGGAGGCCAGGCCGAGGCAGCAATCCAACTCCGGGTCTCGCGGAAGACGGCGGCCCTTCCAACGGCTCGCCACCTCCTCCTTGCCCCCCTGCGGCAGGAAGGAAGGTGAGAGGAACCCAGGGAGGGAAGAAGACAATGTAGAAAGGAGAGGAAAGAGGAAAAGGAGGTAGAAAACAGAACAGACAAGAAGGAAGGAGAGAAGGAAGGAGGGATGGACAAAGGGAGGGAATGAAAGAGGGAGCCCCGCCTTGGCCAGCCTGCATCCGCACCCATTTGGTCGGCGCATTGGGGTTCCTCCTCCTCTTTGGCAGCAAGGAGACGAGAGGCACTTGGAGGTAGCGGGAAGAGATCCCCGCATCTGTGGCTTTAGCACCACGGCCATGCGCTGCCCCACTATCCCTTGGCTCTGTTGGCCTGGCTGGTGCTGGCGCTGCTCTCTGCCCAGGGGCTGGGGAGGAAGAGGGAGGTGGAGGCATGGACGCTGTGGGTCCGTGCTGGAGCTGCAGGGCTGGCAGGCAGTGAGAGGCGTGTCTGTCTCTCTTGACCAAGCTTAATCCCTTCCCTCCTTTTGCCTTTCCCATCTCTTCCGTTTCTTCCCTTCCTTCCTTCTTTCCCTCTGCACTTGGCCGCTCTCTCCCTCCATTCAGATTTAGCTCCTCCTCATCCTCTCTCTCCTCCCTGGCTGGCCACCGGGCAAGAGAACAGTAAGTAGCAGCAGCAGGGCCAAGGGGCGGCAGGAATCTCATCCCTCTGCCTCCATGCACCTCGATGGCAACAGTATTCCAATTTCAGCATATCAGGTTTTTGTGCCAAATTTGATAAAGATCCATCATTGTTTGAGTTCACAGTGCTCTCGGGATGTAGATAAACTACAACTCCAAAACTCAAGGCCAATGCCCTTCCTATTATTATTATTATTATTGCTCATGCCTGGAAGAAAGAAGGGGCTGGACTAGATTACCTTTGGGGTTCCCGTCCAATTGTATGAGTCTAATAATAATACTAATGAAGATGATGTATAATAATAAAATAGTAACTCTTATCTTCCTGCCTGGCATAAAAAGGGGGCTGGACTAGATGAGCTTTGGGAGTCCCTTCCAACTGAGTCTAATAATAATAATTATTATTATAATTATTATGTATAATAATAAAATAGTAACTCTATATTCCTGCCTGGCATAAATGAGGGGGCTGCATTAGATTACCTTTGGGGTTCCTTTCCAACTGTCTGAGTCTTATAATAATGTATAATAATGGTCTCCTGGAGTGACTGCAGGTGAAATAAAACCCTTCTGGCATTTTCTGTTGGTCAAGGGAGCTGTGTGTTAAATTTGGTTCAATTCCATTGTTGGTGGAGTTCAGAATGCTCTTTGTAAGTGAACTATAAATTAGAGGAACTACAACTCCCGAATGACAAAATCAATTCTATTGTTGGTGGGGTTCAGAATGCTCTTTGATTGTAGGTGAACTAGAAATCCCAGCAAGTACAACTCCCAAATGCCAAAGTCTATTTTCCCCAAACTCCACCAGTGCTCAAATTTGGGCATAATGAGTGTTTGTGCCAAGTTTGATCCAGATCCATAGTTGTTTGGGTTCACATTTGCTCTCCAGATGTAGGTGAACTATATGTATCTTAAATCACTGCCAAACCCCTCCACTATCTTTTTGTTGGTTAAGGGGGTTCTGTGTGCCAAGTTTGGTCCAGGTATCTCATTCGTGAGGTGGGGGGTTTGTCTCAGTGGTCTGTGGAAGTCAGAGCTGAATCTGTTGAAGGAACTGCAAATCCCATCATCCATTGTCCATGCTCCCCCAAACATATTGTTTTGGTGAGTAATCTCTATGCTTTAATTATGTTCAATTTGTAATAATAAAAATACATCCTGCATATCAGATATTTACACAACAATTCATAACAGTAGCAAAATTACAGTTATGAAATACCAACAAAAATAATTTTATGGTTGGGGGATCACCACAATGTGAGGAACTGTATTTAGGGGTAACGGCATTAGAAAGGTTGAGAACCACTGGTCTACATAAACACTCACCAATGATTCACAAGAAATACTGTTTATCCAAAACCATTACGAAATCACACTTATTACATACCACTACTTTCTCAGGACTTCACTTTGGAAACCACCACAGTCAGCCACAGCAACGCATGGCAGGTTACAGCTAGTTACATACTAAAATAAAATTTGATATAAATATGCAAATTCTGTTAATAGGAATATATGGTGATAGAAGAGTTAAGGACCAAGACCAGGAATTAATGATGATGATGTTTAGAGCAGCATATGCAGTAATAGCTTGGGGTTGGAAAGAAAAAGAGAAATGGACACTTGGAAAATGGTATGAATATGTGTGGGACCAAATACAACTAGATATTATGGACATTATAAGACGCAAAAAGACATGGTCAGACAAACAGAAGAAAATTAAAGAAATTTGGACTCCATTTAAAAGATGATTACAGGTCGTTAAACCAGATGATGAAAGCTGGAAGAAAAAAATTGAAAGAATCGAAAGAAGGCTCATGTAACGGAGAAAAAAGGATTTCATCGTCAACAGGGAAGAGGGAGGGGTGGGAGTGGGGAGGGAGAAGGGGATGAAAAAGGACAAAAGGCATGTAATTATGGTTATGTATAATTGTTTAATAAGAACAATAAAAATATTAAATAATAATAAAGATGTGTTGCATGCTGTGCTAATTTAAAATAGTAACAGAATATGTAGCAATTCTATGAAGTTTCACTGTCTGTTTGTGTTGATTCTGGCTGGGATGGCTCTGAATCTGCAACAGAAGAGACAAAATGATATTCTCACTAAATCGCAGGTAATAAGTATGAATGTGTGTACTTTACAGAGGAAACTGTCCAGGATAGGTGGAAAAGAGAAATACATTTGTAGTGTTAATTTGAAACTAATCCATAGCTTTCTAAATGATGAATTCATGTTTTAACACCTTCTTTTAAGTCTTTAGGGCTGTGATGGTCTATCAACATTAGGACTGGCAGAAAATTGTTAAGATGCATACGTATTTGGAGTGGAAACTGAATGCTTCCTTTTCAATGTGTAATTCTTACTAAGGGTTCATAAAAACCGTAGAACAGTGGTTCTTAATCTGTGGGCTGCGAGGACGAAAATCTGGTCCCCGAGCCTCCTTCCTCTTTATTTTATTTCCACTCTTTTTGTGCCTCCTGTCACTCTTTCCCTATTGTTGACCATGGCATATGTTCTATATCAGAAACTAGAGCTGATATGGTCTAACCACTGCAATTCTCTGAATCAGCACCCCAAACCAAATCTGAAGTTGACCAAAAACTGATTCGTAGCCCCTTTGGTACTAATGTTGGAGAGTGGTCCCTGGTCAAAAAAAGGTTGGGAACCACTGCTGTAGAATTAATGCAGTTTGGCACCATTTTAACTGCCACGGCTCAATGCTACTGTTTCATGGCAGTGGTAGTTTTACAAAGTCTTTAACCTTCTCTCCCGAGGACTCTTGGTATATGGCAATGTAGATTCAGGTATGCAATTATCCTTTATTTATAGTGGGTTTGTTATTGCCTTACTCTTAATCCTGAATTAGTATGATCTGTGCAAAGTTCTTGAGGGATTTCTGTTGTCCTCTACAAAAACCCCCAAAAAACAACAAAACACTACACTACATTCTGGCTCTCAATCAGCCTAGGTAATATTTTTGTCTTACTCTTACCATCACCACCAGAGCATGAATATACTGTAGATTATTTGGGAGACACGGGGTTTGTTCCATAAACAGCAAATCTTACCTTCTTGCTCATAGACCTTTCCAATGTGTTTATCAAATTTGGAGATGACACCGAATTCGGAGGGGGACAGGACCAGAATCCAAAATAACCATAAAGATTAGAGAGCTGGACCCAAACTAACAAAATGAATTTCAACAGGGAGAAATGGATGGTACGACACTTAGGAAAAACAAATGAAATAAACAGATATAGAATGGGTGACAATTTGATTGGAGTCTTTGTAGGCCACAAACGGAACATGAGTCAATAATATGCTGCGGCAGCTAAAAAGCCAATTGGATCATAGGCTTACAACAATAGGCATGTAGTTTCTAGACTGAATAGTTCTAGAGTAATAGTTCCACTCTATTCTCCTTTGCTAAAGAACTTATGAGAAAAATGCATTTGTGGGTTTGACTTTTCTAGATTTGATTATTCAGAGTTTTGATTATAAAATGTTCTATTTGGGAATGTAGCTCCTCCAGTGCAACTTGTGACTATATACATATGGAGATATCTGCCTCTGGATCCCAATGAATGCATTGGGGGAAAAGCATAACATAAGCATATCAACAGGTTTTTGTTATAATAATACACAATTAAAAGAAATGGATATATAAAGGATTTGGAATAAAGCTTAGATTTTTAAAATACGCATTTAAAAAATCTCAGTTAAAGAAAAGAATTTGATGTCTATAAAGGAATGGTTTCTATTAATGTAGGATTGTGTGTTAGGATGTGACTTAAGAGGCAACCTGAAATGGAAAACTGGCTTCTTAGGCCTATCTGAAGTCCTGACTGCGATCTACGTTTTCTTTTGTATGAGAATGTATTTCTAGCTTTCTGGTTCTTTTCTATTTTCTTGTTGTACTCACTTGGAGGAAGAAACTAATTTATTGGTTGCTTACCTGTAACCGTAGTTCCCTGAGTGGTCACCTGTGAATTCTTACATATGGTAATTCCTGCGCCTGCGCAGACAATTCGGAATCTTTTAGAAAGATATTATCACTTTAAATGGTAGCCCCGCCCACTCCCCTTGAGTATATATAGCCAGTGGGAGGGGCTGCCACCTCAGAACATTTACTCTGCCGCAAAGAGCAGCTTGAAGGACTGAGGCATGACAATAGTGGGGAGGATGGACGGGGATGTACGAATTCACAGATGACCACTCAGGGAACTACAGTTACAGGTAAGCAACCAATAATTCACTGTTGTGGTCCCTGTGAATACGTACATATGGTTATAGACTAACAAGCTAATATTGTGGCTGGTGGGCGTCATGCCACCACAGAGAATAGGACTGCTCAGTCGAGAATACACCTTTATGACAACATGTGTCAACCTTAACAGCATGTATCAACCTTGTCAACCATAACAAGGCTGAACAGAGAAGACCAAGTATCTGTCTAACAGAGGTCTTCCAGAGGAAAGCCCCTCAGAAGGGCAGTGAAGGTTACCCCAGGTCTAGTGGAATGATCCCTAACCTGCCCAGGTAAATGCGATGAATCACTTAGTGAATCAGACGAACTGTCGAGAGGATTGAAAAGGACAGTAGTTGCGGAAACACTGGGAGGCCACTGGCATCCTCCCGATACTTTAGAACAGTGTTTCCCAACCTTTTTTGAGCACACTTTTTTACATTTGCAAAATCTTGGGGCACACCACCAACCAAAATGACACAAAATGATACTCTAACACAGTAATACGTATAGTTAGTATGTTTTTAAAATGTATTTATACACTCAGCATTAAACCTGGGCCTGCTTCAATGAACTCAACATAGATATCCTGGCAGGAATGGCAGAAAGACACAAACTTCACACACAGAACTCCCATAACCAAGAGAAAATACTATAAAAGTTTGGTGGGCATTGACCTTGAGTTTTTGAGTTGTAGTTCACCTATATCCAGAGAGCACTGTGGACTCAAACAATGTTGGATCAGGACCAAACTTGGCATGAATACTCAATATGCCCAAATAAGAACGCAGATGGAGTTTGGGGGAAATAGACCTTGCCATTTGGGAGTTATAGTTGCTGGGATTTATTGTTCCCCTACAATCAAAGAGCATTCTGAACCCCACCAATGATGGAACTGGGCCAAACTTCCCACACAGAACCCCCAGGAGGCAAGAGGAGGTCTCTACTTGGGGAAAGGGAGGCGGGCCTTCCCAGTGCATGGAAAGGAAGAGACCAAGTAGACAACGGGTGGGGAGGGTTTTTTTTGGTAATTTTGTGCCTTTACCGAGGTAGGTTTCTTTGGGTTTTTATACTTCAACACACTAGACTCTGTCGTCGTCGTCCCCCCTCTGGAGGTTCCAATTTCCCACAGCACACCTGATGATCGCTCACGGCACACTAGTGTGCCCCGGCACACTAGTGTGCCCTGGCACACTGGTTGGGAAACACTGCTTTAGAAATAGCCTAGGCAATTGCTTGAGCCCTGCTGCTTTGTAAATATGAAATGTCCAAACTTACCAGACATTCGATGGATGGAAGAAGGAGTGTCTTGGGGAAGGTTAGCAAACTACCTCCTGGGCCATATGGGAGTGTGAGATTATCTTGACTAGAAAGGGTACTGTCAATGCGTATCACAACCTTGACCAAATGGCGTATGAGTTCAAATGAATGAAGATCACCGATATGACTTGTCAATGTAATGAAAATAAGAAAATGTTTCATTGATCAAAGATGTCTGCAGAAGGCCAGAGGCCCCAACTGAAACTTAGTCAAAGAGAAATAGGCTGTTTTTCGTCATCATGAGCCGAGGGAGAAAAAGGGAACAAAGATCAGGAAAGGGAAACCGGGTGGCTGATCACCTCCTTCAGCAGCAAGGTCTGGGGAAGTAGGTGTCAAGAAGCCCCAGTAGAAGAGTTGCCATGACTCCCATGGAAAATTGTAGGAGTCCGCCAGCGAGGCCTTCACTGGTAGTATACCGGTAGTTGTTCCCAAACTTGTGTGCAGCCTGGCGAACTTCTTACGCATGTTTCGGCTTATCATCCGTTTCCAGGTGAAAGATGCCCTCTAGTGCATTGAGAGATCCTCAACTAGGGATCCGTCAAAGCATAGAGAAACGAATAGACGTTACTATGACAAGTAATTTACCAGCTATCTCCCCGAAATGTTTAGCAAATCTTCTGGGGCTTCGCCTCCAATGGAACGCTTTAGGTAAATGCAGATCACCAGCAGGCAAAAGGCCAAATTGGATAAACCTTAGACCAAGGGAAAGATGGATAGTCACTCGTATAGGTGGCATACTGAACCATGCAGGTGAGCAGACCGCAGACAAATAGACTTTTTTGCAATTAGAATGCACTTCCTTTCCTTCATTTTCATTTGTAACCTCAGTGACAACAATATTTGACTTCTGAGGGCACTAAAAACCGCCAGCAGAGGAAAGGTCAATTTAAGAAGATATGGTAGAGCCCACAAGGTCATGGAGGATGATGATTTATGTTCCTTACCGTGTCAGTTAAGGCTGTGCCTCACGAAATGGGTGTAACACAGCCTGCATAGCATTTCCACATACCATAGAGGGAGCTATATCCTCCAACTTCAGGATCACATTATTATTATTATTATTAGTAGTAGTAGTAGTATTAATAATATTAAGCAGAGGCTGGATGGCCCTCTGTTGGGAATGTTTGATTGGGGTCCCTCCCCAGCACAGGAGCCTGACTCCATAGTCCTTTTTCACCATACCTGTGAGGCTGGTGGTCATCTGTTGGGAGGGCTATGGTTGTGCCCTATATTGCCTGGCAGAAGTGGGTTGGACTGGATGGCCCTTGGGGTCCTTTCCAACTCTAGGATTCTATATTATTGTTCATGTTATTGTTAAGCAAGGGATGGATGGCCTTCTGTCGGGAGGGCTTAGATTGTGCCTTTCTTGTGCTGGGTCCAGCTGATGTCGGCGGAAGCTGCCTGGAGTATCCCCAGCAGCTTCTGCCGGTACCGAACAGCATGCACATTCACGACCTCTCCTCCGAGATTTCCTTGCCAAAGAGGAGAGGGAGGAGGAGGGTGAAGGCAAACAAGACCGTGACAGCCACACCACGGAGCGTGACATCGAGCACGGCAGATGCACTCCGAGGCCGGAACTGGCGCTAGAAACGGCCCCGACAGTGGGGCCAGCACCAAGGCATTCACCTGCTCGTCCCAACCCTCCGACACGGAGCAGCCGAGCAAGGACAGCGGAGAGAGAGAGAGAGTCGATACCCATTGAGAGGAGCCAAAACGCACAGCTCTCCCCTCTCAAGCGCGATTGCGTGCGTGCATGTGCCCTCTTCCCCTTGGGATGGACACTGTATGGGCCCAAAAGTAGAGGAGGGGCCAGTAAAAGGGGTTTCCAGCATGGGGCCTTTGTTGCCCGTATCGGCAAGGGCCGTTTCGGGAGGCGCCCACATCGAAGGCGCTCCCTGCTCCTCTGATAAGAGGGCCTCTGGAATGAGAATTGCGCTCTCGGTATCGGGGCGCGTGGCCTCGACATGGGAGGCGCACTCCCAGTATATAGCGCAGGGTGTTGCCAGTAGACAGCGCCCCCATCCTCTTCGGGGCCCATGTCGACTCGATACCAGGGACTGGTGCTCAGGGAAGGGCGAAAGCCTCGAAGCCGGGAATGCCGGTATCAAGGGCACCATGGGGCTTTACTGCACCAGGATTGGGGTTCGCGCTGGTCCCGGCGTCAGAGCTCACAATGAGCAAAGGAGGCACTTAGGGCAACAGGCGCGCGCCTAGCCCCGATGGAGGGGCGTGGACCCGAACCAAGGGCCTCGATGTCGGAGGTGCACTCTCGGTATCGGAAGGCAGAGCCTCAAGCCGGTATGGAGGACAGCGTCTCCTCTTCTGTGTGCAGTAAGCGTGCCAAGGAGCCGGCAAGTTAAGAGGGTCTCCGATATTGGAGGACCCGCTCCTGAATTATCCTGCTCTGATGGCCTCCTTCTGTTTGTAAGGAGTCTGGTCCCGATGGCCTCGCGCATGCCTCAAACCCGAAGGTGGGGCAGAGGCGCCATTGGAGGGACTCCAGTCCCAGCCGCCTTGCGCATGTCTTACACCCAAAGCGGAGCAGAAGCGCTGTTTGGGAAACTCCAGTCCCGATGGCATCGCGCATGCCTCACACCCAAAGGTGGAGCAAAGGTGCTCTTCAGAGTGGAAGCCCGGGGAACTGCTGCTACCCCTTCTAATGCTTCTTGGCCTATTCAGGGCTTGGCGCTGCCATCGTTGGTCTAAATCCAATGAACTACCCCACAGTGGCCAGCAGGGGGAGCTCAGCTCTTCCATGGAGGAGGAAGGCTGTGAAACGGGTAAGGCTCAACTTTCTCAGTAGGTTGGTGGCCATCTTGGCGGTCTTCTCCTTAGCTTTTTCTTCACCAGCGGAGCCGCCATCTTGGAGGCCAACTGTAAGTTCAAAAAGTCGTTGTAGCAACCCAGCCTCCATTCCAGCCTGGGGGGCCGGGGGCCGCTCCGGGGGTCCCAATTGCTTTAGACCCCATTGCCATAGATCCAGGTGGAGGAGATGAAGGGGCGGTTGGGCCCGCATCTCCCACAGGCAGTTTGCAGTGGGAAGACAGCTGGCCGGAGTCTTATCCGGACTTGGATGAGACAGATTCAGATAACGAATATGAATGGCCGGGGGGGAGAGGTTCTCAAGAGAAGTTATGGGAACCAGCGGAGGAGGTGTTGATGGAAACTGAATGGGAGGATGCTTCTCACGAAGATAGCGCGCCAGATGCCGCTAGGCCTGGGAGAAGTTTTGACCGGAGAAGCAGCATTGAAAGTCATAGAAAGGAATGGAGACGAAGCCTAGAGCGGCGTTGGTCTCACAAAGGGGGGGATTAAGTAGACGTTCCCTGCGAGTGGCTCGTCAGTTGGACGGCCACTTCTGATCTGAAGGAAGTGTAGCGTCCCTGATCCCTGAAGCCAGCGTTGGCTTGCCTTGCCAAGAAGTTACCTTGGACCTTGCCTTGCCTTGACCTACGGAGACCCTGTTTTGCCTTGATTCGCTTTGTTTTTATGGACTTTGCTTTGGAGAGATTCCCTGCTTTTACTTGGACATTTATTGCCAACCATTTTGGACTAATTGCTTTTTACTTGGACATTCTACTTTTTCACCTGTTCTTTATTATTCAATAAATAGTTAATTGATCATTGTCTCTGTGTGTGTGTTTAAGGGGCCGGGCCAGGACCCAGCATTGTGACAGTCGTTGAGGAGAAAATTTTCAAAGACCGCTTACAGTGTGGAGTGTCAGCCTTTCCCTGTTTGTGGGGTAAAGCCCCACAATTTAACTAGTTTGAGTCTCCAAACCTTGCTCTTAACTGTATTCTGACTCAAGGACAGAGAAGTCAGTTAAGCAAGGTTATCAAGGTACAAGAGCATCTAGTGGTGGTATGAAATCACCACCAAGATGAATATTAATAATTAATAATTAATAAGTGGTGGTAACAAACCACCACCAAGATGAAGAATATTAATAATTAATAGGTTAATAATAAAATATCTGCAGTCCTAAAACACTAGTCAAAGAAACATGAGATAAGATTCCTAGCTGTTGCAACAGCGGCAGATAAAAGGATCTGAGGTGGCAGCCCCTCCCACTGGCTATATATACTCAAGGGGAGTGGGCGGGGCTACCATTTAAAGTGATATTATCTTTCTAAAAGATTCCGAACTGTCTGTGCAGGCGCAGGAATTACCATATGTACATATTAACAGGGACCACGACAGGGAACTGCAACAAACAATAAAGAAGTATTTACTCACTCAATATGAATTTACTAGATTCCACGTCCCATTGACTCCAGTCAGCATGATCAGGAATAATGGGAACTGAAATACAATAATATTCAAAGGGCCACAACTTCCCCACCTTCATGTAAAAAATTCAAATTATATAAATTTCATGATCTTGTAAAGTATTTTAAGAAAAGTTTGATAATATCTAAGTCTAGGGAGTATCCTTTTATTACAAATAATAAATCTTCGTAGTAAGAACTTTTTTTAAAAAACCCCAGAATATTGGACTGCTACTAATCAGCCAAATAACATTTCCAACAAACTATCATCCAAAAGCAGTGATATTATACCACACATTAAAATACATATACATTAGGTATGCACTATAAGAATCAGTGGCAAATATCAGAGAGAGTCGCATAAAACTATTCTTGTTGCTTCTTTTAAATAAGTTGAGGGTTTGGGTTTTAAAAGGAAAAATATAACTTTACCATTAGGCTGATAATTCTTTTTTCCCCATTCTTCACGCTGCTGAAACCAGTCATCTCGGTAACCACTGCTTATCAGTTTGCTGAAGTTAACAGGTTCATTTTTTTTGTAACTAGGCCTTACACACAAAAACATGAAAACAGAATTAAGCCTTAAACTCACCTTTTTATTTTATTATCATAAAATATTTAATCTTTCATCAATTTAATGTACAAATATAAATCAATATATTTAGCAAAAGGTTTTCAGTAAAATTGTAAATATTACTTCTATCCAGTATCATTTTAAAATAAATAAATAAATAAAGATTTCATATTTGTTCACCAAAACTTTCAAGAATTATTGACAGTGAAGTGATATAAAATATTTAAAAATGTAGAACCCAAAATATATTAAACGTTTTTTACACAAACTTTCTTAAGCAAGTACGGGCAGTCCCCAAATTACGAATGGGATAGGCCCTGTAGATCTGTCTTAAGTGGAATTTGTATGTAAGTCAGAGCAGGTGCATTTCTTAAATGTAACTCCAAACAATATATATATATATATTTGTTTGGATAGGATAGGGGAGGGCTCTGCCCCTGTGCTAACTGGATTTTGAAAAATTTGGATCCCAAGATGGAATGGCCCTATGGCCCCAGCCCAGAGAATGGCAAATTGGACCCAGAGCAGAGCCTCCGCCCGCTCTTGCCTCAGCCTTTCCCCAGCTGATTGCCCTGCTATGGAGTGCCTGCCATCCCTGGAGGTGATCCGGGCCTGCAGGGGGAGCAGTCGGCGATCTGAGGCGGCTTATTCGACCAGGCGACCCGGAAGACAATCCAGTCTTCCGGGTCGCCAGGGCAATGTACATTCCCCAAGAATGGAGAAACAAAGTAAACCAGGGTTGCCCCAGCCACCACCGAGTCACAAGACTACAAATGATCATATCTCCTAGTGAGGAGCAAGAATGGAGGGAAGGCATACACTGTGGGACCCCCTCAGTGAGAAAGATGACATAATATCTTAGGAGTCATGCCATACGTATTACCATTGGGGGAATTAAGCTGTTTAGTTGTGGGCTATAAAATGTTACCTAGAGCCTTGCATGTAGACTATTTTTACAGGCATCTATTAGATGGGAGTTACGCAAGATGAGAAAAGCAGTAAATGACTTTTTTTCACCTGTACTGATAAACGTGACGGGAATCACGGTCATTTCCAAAAAGGAGGCGTGAGAATCCAGTGATGTACTGTTTTGATTACAGCACCAATGGATACTCAGGCAGGTAACTATAGCCTGATGTTAGCCAATGAACAACACACTGCACCAAATTTCAAATGCAATCTCTATATCTCTCTATATATAATAAAGCAGAATGTTTGTTTGTATGTATGTATGTATGTATGTATGTATGTATGTATGTGTCCGGAGGGATATGTGGCAGCTTTCTGAATGGCCTCCACTTTCACAGGCCACAGTGAGCAGCACGGGTGATGGACCTGCACCAAACTTCCCACACATAACCCCCCTGACCCCCTTTACGTCCTGGTGCGGTTTGGGGGAGATGGACCACGGATTATGGGATTTGTAGTACTTTAAATCCCTTTGGTTCCCATGAACCACTGCAGCCCCCAACAAAGACCGATTAAGACCAAACTTGGCACACAGAGTCCCCATGACCCACTCTACATCCTGCTGCAGTTTGCAGGGAGGGCGGACCATGGATGATGGGACTTGAAGTACCTACACTCACTTCCCAAGGCCACCGTGACCCTCATCCAATGACTGATCAAGACCAAACTTGGCACACAGAGCCCCCATGACCCACTCTACATCCTGCTGCAGTTTGAGGGAGCCCGGACCATGGATGATGGGACTTGAAGTACCTACACTCACTTCCCAAGGCCGCTGCGACCCTCATCCAATGACTGATCAAGACCAAACTTGGCACACAGAGCCCCCATGACCCACTCTACATCCTGCTGCAGTTTGCAGGGAGGGCTGAGCATGGATGATGGGACTTGCAGTACCTACACTCACTTCCCAAGACTGCTGTGACCCTCATCCAATGACTGATCAAGACCAAACTTGGCACACAGAGCCCCCATGACCCACTCTACATCCTGCTGCAGTTTGAAGGAGCCCGAACCATGGATGATGGGACTTGAAGTACCTACACTCACTTCCCAAGGCCGCTGTGACCCTCATCCAATGACTGACCAAGACCAAACTTGGCACACTTAGCCCCCATGACCCACTCTACATCTTGCTGCAGTTTGTACGGAGGGCGGACCATGGATGATGGGACTTGCAGTACCTACACTCACTTTCCAAGACCGCTGAGACCCTCGTCCAATGACTGATCAAGACCACACACAGAGCACACAGAGCCCCCATGACCCACTCTACATCCTGCTGCAGTTTGCAGGAGGGTGGACCATGGATGATGGGACTTGAAGTACCTCTACTCACTTCCCAAGTCCCCTGCGACCCTTATCCAATTACTGATCGAGACCAAACTTGGCACACATAACCCCATGACTACCTTCACGTCCTGGCGAGGTTCAGCAGAGAACTGACAATGAATGATGGGATTTGTAGTACTTTCACACCCCTCTGTTCCCACAGACCACTGCAGCCCCCAACAAACACTGATAAAGACCACACTTGGCACACAGAGCCCCAGTGACCCACTCTACATCTTACTGAAGTTTGGAGGGGGGCAGAACATGGATGATGGGACTTGCAGTACCTTCCCTCTCTTTCCAAGACTGCTACAAACCTAATCCAATGACTGATCAAGACCAAACCTGGCAAACAGAGCCCTCATGACCCACTCTACATCCTGGTGCAGTTTTGTGTGAGACGGACCATAGATGTTGGGACTTGAAGTACCTTCACTCACTTCCTCAAAACAATGCAACCCTCATCCATTCACCAATACAGACCAAACGTGCCACACACAGCCCCCATGACCCACTCTACATCCTGCTGCCGGTTGGAGGAGGGTGGACCACAGATGATGGAACCTGCACTACCTTCAGTAATTTCATGATACCACTGCAACTCCCAATACTGATGGATCAAGACCAAACTTGGCACACAGAGCCCCCATGACCCACTCTACATCCTGCTACACTTCTCAAATGACCCGGGCACCGCCGGGTCCCCAAGCTAGTAGCCCTATAAATCACATAACCATGATCAGTCTCTCAGTCCTGACAACAATGTAGGTGTGCAGCTTCCTTTTGCTGTCTCTACTGATAGTTATCAACTGCTTGCAAGTGAGACTTTGCTTTAGGCCCCTTCTACATTGCCGTGTAAAATACAGATGATCTGCTGTGACCTGGATTATATAGCAGTGTAGACTCATATAATCCAGTCCAAAGCAGATAATGTGGATTATCCGATTTGATCATCTGGATCAGGGCTGTCCAACTTCTACCGGACCTGTGGCCGGAATTCCGGTTACTGATGACCTGGGGGGCCGAAGGGTCTGCCTCCCCCCCTGCTCCGCCCCCTCCCCGGCTTTGCCCTCTCCCCACCTTGGAGGTGTCTGTGGAGGACACCGGGGCTTTGACTTGGAGATAGAGATGAACACCAAAATCCCAGTCTCAAGTCCCAGTCCCTGCTTTGAACTGGATTATATTGCAGTGTGGACTCAGGGCCCTTCACACAGCCATATAACTCAGAATATCCAGGCAGGAAACCCCACAAAACCTGCTTTGAACTGGATTATATTGCAGTGTGGACTCATGGCCCTTCCACACAGCCATAAAACCCAGAATACCTTCTTTGAACTGGATTATCGGAGTCCACACTCATATAATCTGGTTTAAAGCAAATAACATGGGATTTTATTCAGATGTGTGGAAAGGAAGTCAAATAAGAAACCAGGGCCCTTCCACACAGGCCTATAACCCTGAATGATAAGGCATAATATTCATTCTGCCTCTGCTAATAATAATAATAATAGCAACAACAGGTTCCTGGAGTAGGAGACCTCCAAGGGCCATCCAGTCCAATCTCCTTCTGCTATAAGGGGAAAACACAATCAAAGCATTCCTCACAGATGGCCATTCAGCCTCTGATGATGATGATAATAATAATATTAATTACAATGGGTTCCTAGAATAGGAGACCTCCAAGGGCCATCCAGTCCTACCTCCTTCTGCCATAAGGGGAAAATACAATCAAAGCATTCCTCAGCCATGTTGAATCAAACCTAAACTCTCATGAGAGCAACAGAAAGTACTGAACCTTGAGTTTGGGAGTTGTAGTTCTCCTCCATCCAGAGAGCACTGTGGACTCAAATAATGATGGATCAGGACCAAACTTGGCACGAATCCTCAGAAGAGGAGGAAGCCGGAAAGGGAATGGATGAGCACCCCCCGCGCGCTCCGAACTCGGCCCCGCCCATTTTTCACTCTGGCCACGCCCCCTCTCGCTTGGTGCACTCTCTCCTTCCCTCTTTCTTTCAGGTGGTAGAAGGGGGAAGGAATGAAAGGGGGAAAGAGAGAGAGAAGGAGGGGGGAGGGAGGGAAGTAGGAGGAGGAGGAAGGGAGACTGCTCCTCCTCCCTGCCCCGCCCCTCACCCCCCCCGCCACGAAAAAAAATATTCAAAAAAATATTCAAAAAAAATATTCAAAAAAATATTTTTTAATTTTTTTTAAATCTTAAAAAGCAGATATCTTGCAGGAGGGTAGGGGGCTGTGGGGAAGGGGCTGGGGGGCCGTATACGGCCCACGGGCTGCCAGTTGGACAGCCCTGATCTGGATTATATGGCACTGCAAACGGGGCCTCAAACAGACAGGCTAGGCTCTGCACTTGGCAAAAGAAAGGCATCTGACTTGAAGAGTCCTCAAGCAGAACTATCAACATAGTAGTTTGGCAGAGGAGGAACAAACTGGTACCACCAATACTGGCATCCTGCAGCAGGCTAGTAAATTTTGTGGACTGACTCACAGAGTGTCATTATAAATATCTTTACATTGGAGAACAGAATTACTCTGTACATTCAATAGATCTGGATTTTAAACATAAATATTATTACTAACATTGGAGGGAAATAAAGCCTGTTTCCTCCATAGAATTCCTTAGGTGCAGTTGGCTGTGGTGTTCTGTATGGGTATTTTGGTGTTATAGCAGGAAGCTTTATCTATATAAAAAGAAAACCAGTCTATTAGTTAACATACATAATATTCATACAAGTATCCACAAAATTAAAAGAAATAACAGAAGAGAAATACTACATGCAGAAGTATTACAACCTGGCTGTTGATGGTAATTATGGGGGAATTTCAGCATTGTATGCTCTGTGCTACCTTGTTTCTCTCTGCCACTAATACTTTCTCACTCATCCCTTTCAAATCACATTCTCTTTTTAATTCTGTTTGCCTGTCAAAGATAGTTTACTCTATCCTTAGCTAGAAGAACATCGCTTTTGCATGACTTTTTGAAAAGCTCATAAAGACTTTTAAAGAGTTTTGCAAGTTTTTAAATTTAGGAAATTACACCACTAATACATCCTTTGATTTTATATATTCAGCTCAGTTTGATACAATCTAGATCAGGGGTCGGGAACCTTTTTGACTCAGAGAGCCATGAAAGCAAAATATTTGGAAATTTATTTCAGGGAGAGCCGTATAATATATATAATGTATTTTAAGACTGAATTCAACTAAATGTGAGTATATACGTACATACGATGAGAAAAGGATTCTCCCGGCAGAATGACGGGACACTTCAAACCTGGCTCTGCAAAAGGCATGCTCAGGGCTCTGAGAAGGAAGAGAAGACGAAAGGAAGGGGGAAAGAAAGAAAGAAAGACAGAGGAAAGAAAGGAGGGAAGGGGAGGGGAAGAAAGAAAAGAAGAACAAACTATGGAAAAGGAAGAAAAGCAGGAGAGAGACAAGGAGGAGGAATGAAAGAAGGAAATGGGAAGGGAGGAAAGGAAAGAGTGGGGAAAAGAAAGGAAGGGAGTGAGGAAAAAGTAAAATAATGAGGGGCAAAGAAGGGGAGAGAGAGGGAAGTGAAAAGAAATGAAGGAGAAGGAAAGGAAGACTTGGGGGAAAAGAATAGAAGAGGAAGGAAGGAAGGAAGGAAGAGGGAAGGAGGGAGAATGGAGGAAAGAAGGAAGGGAAGAGAGGGAGGAAAAAGGAGAAGGAGAGGGTGAAGGGAAGAAAGGAAGGAAGAGGGAGAATGAAGGAAAGAAGGGGAGAGAGGGAGGGAAAAGGAAGGAGAAGGAAAGGGTGAAGGGGAAGAAAGGAAGGAAGAGGGAGAATGGAGGAAAGAAAGAAGGGAGAGGGAGGGGAAAGGAAGGAGAAGGAAAGGGTGAAGGGGAAGAAAGGAAGGAAGAGGGAGAATGGAGGAAAGAAAGAAGAGGAGAGAGGGAGGGAAAAGGAAGGAGAAGGAAAGGGTGAAGGGGAAGAAAGGAAGGAAGAGGGAGAATGGAGGAAAGAAGGAAGGGGAGAGAGGGAGGGAAAAGGAGAGAAGGAGAAGAAAAGGGTGAAGGGGAGAAAGAAAGGAAGAGCGTCACTCCTCCCTGCTGCATGCTGAGAAACCGAGGCCCGGGCTGCTCTGGAGAGCCAGATGCAATCATGAAAAGAGCCACATCTGGCTCCCAAGCCCTGATCTAGATGAAATGCTACCAGTTTTGCTGAGATGTGTGTGTGAGAGAGATCACAATGCAAGCAAGCAATGTGTAAAGTAACAGGTCTGCTAAACAGGTTACTCTGAGATGTAAGACTCTGCAAGTGGTTTACAGTCTAAAGAGGAATGCCTCTGTCTCTTTAAAATCTTCCTTAGAGGTCTCACAAGTTTTACAGATCCTCAGAGTAGGAAGGCATGATGCCTCATAGCCTATTCTGAATACAGAAATGTGGTAAAAACATATACCTTAAAACCTAAAAAGATATTATCCTAAAAGGCTACCCAAGTCCTATGCACCAGTCATATGGTTTTGAATCAATCTATGAGTATTTTTAACATCATAGGGAAGCTATAATAAAGAAGATTTGTATGGTATCAGGGCAACAAGCAGATGATAAATAAGCATAATCAACATAATAATAAACATATTATTATTAATATACTGTTTACTGCTGATCAGTCTAGAAGCAGAGTGTGAAGTATATATTTTAATATCACAAACTGAGTGCCACTTTCTGGGAGCAGCTAGCGCCCAACAGCAATAGAGCAGTGGGCGGGATTTATTTTCAGTTCCCCCTTCAAGATGCCCAGTCCCAAACTTGTTCTAATTTGCAGTCGGAAACCTTGATTGACAACTTTAATTTTAGTCCACTAGGGCCATTCCACCAAAGTCTGAAACTGACCATACAAATGCCCACTTGCACATACCCACCCCAAGTGCAAGAAAGTGATTTAATAATGTGGACATTCCCTAGACATCAAACCGTAGCTTTTGTTTGACATTCTCAAAACTAAGGGCATTTAAAAAGCATACACATTCTGGTACATGTTGCTGAGATACCCTCTTCACTTATATGAGTTCTTTTGGACCTAATTACTCCTACACTGGCAACTGAAACAAAATCTTCACTTATGATGCCTCTGAGGGCATGTCATATTACTCAGGTGTACATCATCGCCATGCCTCCATCGAACAATCAAACAGGGCCAATTGCTCCCAATTTCATTAGTTGGTTTTTAGTGCTCTTTACCAGCAGCTGTCTGACAGAAACTGAGATGCTCCATTAGTTCCTTGATATTCCTATAGAGTATATGGAGATGTGGCTCAAAAAGATGCTATGTATCTTTTTGAGCCACATGTATGGAAAACATTTCCCCCCACAAATGCATAATTTTTCTTCATGCTAAAAAGGGCCAATATGGGGTATGTGACAAGTCTAGATTGCTCCCTTACAACTTCACTTGGATCTGTTCCTTATCACTTTTCACTATCTCAAGCTTCATACTTAAAAAGTACATTTTCATCAGGCCTGAAAGTACAGCTCCCAATTTCTTTGCCAATGAGACAATCCAGCAGCCTCCAGAGAATCACAGGCCAGAGGTGACATTCCTTTCTATGGGGCCAACAATAGTCATATGGATGTTTTGAGGCTGACCATCTATCCATAGAAACAATAGGCAGCAGCAACGCCTTTTCAGCTCTGTCACAGGAGTCAAGTCAGATCAGATAGGTCACCTATATACTGACAGGATCTGAATACTGCATTCATGTTAATGAGATTGCATACACAACACAGATCAATGTCAATATAATACAGGAGACAGGCCAAAGAGGCTATTAGAAGTCATCCTAGAGAAACCTGGTTTCGCTGGCGGGGTGGTTGGTGGTATCATTTAAAAACTGATAAAATTGTTTATTATATGTTTAGTTGTTGTAGTAGTGCCATATGTGAACATTAATAAATACTTTGGATATAGAAAACTGTATTAAAATCTGCTGAACAGTTAACTTTGACCAAAGTGAAACAACTGCAAGTACTTTACCAGAACCATGAAACCTTAAGTCAAAACGCCTTTGATGATAAGTGAAATCAGCTAAAAAAAGAGGTGGACTGGGTTTCAGTTCTTCAAACTGAAAAGGGAGAGGGCGAGAGATGAAGGGAAAATTAACACTGCTTGCCATGAGCTAACTCAAAATTGCCCACATACTTTTTAAATTGTGCATCCCAAGGAAATATCTTCCAAAAATGGGTTATGTCCTTTCCCTTAAGATACCAAATAACTGGGTGATGAGTTCCATAGTAAAGACTGGGAAATGGTTATTTACCTGAAAGGTGGTTGTATGGAATCAACTGACACTTAGTTGTACAGACAGTCCCCGAGTTACAAATATCTGACTTACAGAGAACTTCTAGTTACAGAGGTGAGGCAATAGGAAATGAGATGAAAACTACTTCTAGAAAGAGAAATTCACTCCTCAAAGGGTTATCATGGAGAAAAGGTGTCTCCACTGAAGCTTTATCACCAATCCTTCCCCCCCCCCCATAACAACCCAAAATTTTCAAATTCCAACTGTCATAGGGACAGAAAATGAAGTGAAATCTTTTGAACAGGGGCACTGACAGCAAAACAAATGTTACATGGTGTTAACCCTTCCCTATGCTATCCAAAATGAGGAAAATTGCCTGGAGTTACATTTAAAAAGCATACCTATTCCAACTTACATACAAATTCAATTTAAGAACAAACCAACAGAACTTGTCTTTTTTGTAACCCGGGGACTCTCTGTAGTCAAAACTTCTTTTGAATTGTAAGTTTGCTTTTTTAAAAACATAATTCCATCACATGAGTTTTGCAGTAGTGACTTGGCAGTCTTGGCAAACTATAGTAGGATGTACAAGCTGTGGCTATTCATATTCTGGCCTGTCAGGGTAGGGAACAAAGATACATTTCTTTTTCTAAATGAAGCTGAATCCTTGATTGACCAGCATAGCCTACTAATTTTTCCTGGTGCACCTAGAAGAATAACTCCACTTCACACCTCACATTGATGTATTAATGTATCTGTCCTTTTACTCTTAAAGCAAATTATCTTTTCCTACTTACTTGTAAACATACTCAATTGCATATTTTCTCTCCATCTTTACTCAAATCAAATCTCAGTTTTGGAGAAACTCACCTCTTCTTTTACGCTGTCTGGAGAGCTCTCCAATTGTACTTCATTTTCCTGATGAGAAAATATTTATATAAAGAAAGAATTAAGGCAGTTGTGCTATAAAATTAGCGATAAAAATATACAAATACTGATTATAAAACGAGCTGTAAAATAAAGTCTAGGAAAAACCAGTTCTGAAACATTATTCTTTAGTTAAGAAACACTTGAGATGTTCTAAAATATTAAACTATCAAAACTCAATAAAGTACTAGTGACACAAGTTCTTATTAATTACTTTAAACTCAAGCATACTGTACTGCCTTCATAAAGACTATACCATATGCAAAAGTGTTGTATGTGATCATTAGCACAGTGTTAAACACATTTAAATTCCCAAGTGTAAATACCTTGCAGTCCGAAATATTGTCTCTCTCCTCACATGAAAGGACTGTAAATGTCTATGTGTCTATATATAAAAATAGGCATGTGCGATCAATAAAAAAAGTGTTTCAATACTCATGAATAAATTAGGGGGCGGTGAATTGTTTCTAAAATGTCTTTAAAATATTGTTAGGGGTCCGTATCATAACTATAATGACATAACAAACTTTTTGTTAAGTAATTGTGCAAGTGACAAGGCTTCCGGGGCTCCTTTCTCCCTCATTTTTAGAGCTATAGGGATGAACCAAACCCAGCCTCTTTGGGGAAGCAGCAGTGCACACGACAGAGACCTGGAGCTACTTATGAGACTTACATAACTCATCTCAGTGTTCTGAAACTTAAGTTTTTTGCGTGGGCAGGAGCGTGTTTCTGAATATAGCTTCATATGTATGAATTTTATGAAACAGATAATGACAAACAAGTTCCATACAAAGTTTTGCACAGCCCTAATAAGATATACATGGCCTAGCTGCATATATGTGGTAAACCCGAAATTGATTATTTGTCTTGATGGAATGAGCTTACTTTGATTTCTATTTATTAAGAGTCAGATGGGTACCCCGAATTGCCTGGTGGAACCCCAAGGATCTGATTAGGATGTAATTCACATAATGGTAAATATGAATATAGTACAATCTCAGGTGGATAACAATGGTAACAAAGGACACCATTATCCTTGTGAAAACTATAGGAATAGACATTAGGCCAATGGAGAGAATGTTTAATTGAGAGGTAAGGAAGTGCAGGGTGAAAGAAGAGAATCAAATTTTAAATAGTAACCACCCCTTATTGTTTTGACCCACAGATCTGATGAAGACTTTTCCCATATATGAAGGAACTATACCCCACCTGTGGCTCCAAGGGAAATTGGTGGGATCAGGTTTTAGGGGATTGTTCACTGTGGCCTTGGTTACATGACATTCTGCCTTGCTGGGCCTATATTGGTTTGAAATTTCTTGAAATGAAGAGATTCTGGGAATTGGATACTGCAAGATAGGCTCCAAGGTGAAACATCCCTTCACTTATTGCCTGCTGTGCATGAGTCCTTCAGAAAAGGACTTTACCCTGCAGGAGACGCCTGACCGACATGACCAGGGAAGTGAAGTTGGGGATACATCATTGATAGTAGCTAGCAAAGCTTAGGAAACATATTTCTTTCTGCCTCAAAGAGTGTTACCATTAAAGGTTTCAACCTTTAAAGGGTTCATTCCCTTTGCCAAGATACGTTACCCCAGGAAGTCCATCTCTGAGAGGTCAAAGGCACAGCTTCCCAATTTGGCATACAAATGATCTCAAAGACGTTGGAGGATGGCTTAGACATGACTGTAATGCACTCTCTGATTGGGAAATAGGTGAGGAAGTAGTCTAAATTAGTGTTTCCCAACCAGTGTGCTGTGGCACACTAGTGTGCCGTGAGCGACCATCAGGTGTGCCGTGGGAAATTGGAACCTCGAATACCATTTCTTCCCCCTCCTGCCGAACACTTTTTCTTCTCCACTCAGGCTCCCTTCTTCCCAGCCTCGCTCTGCTCGCTTTGCCTCACTTTGCTCTGGGGCAAGTTTGCGCAGTAGCGCCCGCACGGGTCACGTCTTCCTCCCTCCCCCCTACCCTCCTGAACACGCTCATGCTGCCCCTTCAGATCAAAATGGTGGCAGAAGTGGCAGTGTAGAAGAAAAAGTCAGTGTTCGGCAGGAGGGAGAAGGAAGGGCGCGAAGGGGAAGGGGGGGAAGAGGTCTCTGTCGAAAGCTGGCATGGGCAAACTTGGACCTTCCAGGTGTTTTGGACTCCAACTCCCACCATTTCTAGCAGCCTCAGGTCCCTTTCACCCCCCCCCCCTCAGCCACTTAAGCAGGAAAGGGCCTCAGGCTGTTAGGAATGGTGGGAGTTGAAGTCCAAAGCACCCAGAGGGCTGAAGTTTTCCCATGCCTGTTTTAGAGGGACCTTAAAGTGGTGAGCCTCCTTCCAACATTGTGATTCTGGATAGAAAACAAACAACAACATTGTTTGAGTCCACAGTGCTCTCTGGGTGTAGGTGAACTACAACTTCAAAACTCAAGGTCAATTCCCAAGCAAACCCTTTCAGTACTTTCTGTTGGTAATGAGAGTTCAATATGCCAAGTTTGGTTCAATTCCATTGTTGCAAGAGTTCAGGATGCTCTTTGATTGTGTGTTAACTATAAATCCCAGAAACTGTAACTCCCAAATATCAAGGTGTATTTTTCCCAAACTCCATCTGTGTTCGCATTTCGGCATATTGAGTATTCATGCCAAGTTTGGTCCTGATCCAACATTGTTTGAGTCCAAAACTCAAGGTCAATGCCCACCAAACTCTTATAGCATTTTCTCTTGGTTATGGGAGTTCTGTGTGGGAAGTTTGTGTCCTTCTTACATTCCTGTCCGGATATCTATGCTGTGTTCATCAAAACAGGTCCAGGTTTCACACTGAGTGTATAAATACACTAAAAAACATATTAACTATATGTATTACTGTGTTAAGAGTGTCATTTTGTGTCATTTTGGTTGTTGGTGTGCCCCAGGATTTTGCAAATGTAAAAAGTGTGCCGCGGCTCAAAAAAGGTTGAAAAACACTGGTCTAAATTGTTAATGATGTCCAGATAACCCCAGAATACACTGTTAATGAAGTGCTGGAAGACTACATAGGCATTACAGTAGCAAAGGGGCATTGCCGTGCACTTGCAATGTCTGTACCAGGTCCGGAAAATGGCTTTCCACTTGTCTTCAGCCCAGATCCACAGCAAGTTGTAAGGACTTAACCAACTTGGTTAAGACCATGTCATCGCATAATCACTCTAACAGCTTTAGAATCAAGGGTAAGGGATAGTGGTTACATACGGTGATCAGATTCAGGGCACAGTAATTGTTACAGTCTCAGTTTGAAACACTTTTTGTAAATGAACAGTAAAGCCCCCCCCCCCCCACTTTGAGGGAGATCCAAGGGTTTGATGAAGCCACAATGTAGATTTTTCTCAGAGAAGTCCCGCAGAGCAGTCAATTCTGTTTCCAATAAAGAGTACAGGCAATTGGCAGAGACTGGGGCCGCTGCGATTAAATCAATGGCACAGCTCTACAACAGGTGAAATGACAGCCTGTCTGCTTCTGTCTTATTGAAGACATCTATGAAGTCTCTATACTTGCTAGATAAGGCCACTGGAGGCTCTGTAGTTCGTGTGCACCTGAGAAACCCAACCGTGCTCCTGGCAGCATTCAAATGCAAAGACCAGGAGATGTGCAGATTCAGCCAACACAACCAGGAGAATCCCAAAGCCAGAAGCAGGGTACCGTCACTAGGCAAAACTGGACCTGTTCCAAGTGTCACTGAATCTCTATAGTTAACAGCCGGGTCTGGTGAGTCACAAGCCTGGAGCTCAAGAACTGCCCAACAGTTGCAGTGGGATACATATGTATGCATGCATATATAAATGTTTCCTCCACAAAGATTCCTCGATAGATCTGGATCAAACTTGATAAACATATCCTTCATTATCCAACCTAAAAGACTGTGGGGTTTCAACTACAAAATTCACTCCTTTCAGGATGAAGGCTCCCCAAACAAATAAATATGTATGTATGTATTGCTCTGATTCAACCACAAGATGGCAGTATATAGATAGAAATGTTACCTCAGAAGGAGAGATGTCAAATGGAAGAGAGCTAGAACCTGAGCAGGGAAATAGTCCCCCTCAGAGGGCCAGTGTTGCCATGGAGATGTCCTAAGGGAGGCCTTCTCAGAGGGACAGGCAAAAATGGAAACAAGCTGAAGAAAGCAGCCCTTAAGATGGTTAAACCTGGATATGAATTCAGTTCTAGGAGTCATGGTTTCAGCTGCTACCAATACGCCGATGACACACAGCTGTTGTTGAAGCTCGATCCAGGGATGTCGTCGGTGCCTGAAAGCTTCAGTCAGGGACTAAGGGCGGTGACAAACTGGCTTAGAGCACACAGACTAAAAATCAATCCGGCAAAAACGGAGATCCTCTGGCCCGGTCGACCCGACCCTCACTCACCATTACCACTCTTTGAAGGCGAGCCCCTGTCCCCGGCTCCGGCGGTGAAGAGCCTGGGAGTGATCCTGGACGAGAGGCTGACGATGGAAGTCCAGATCCAGGCTGCAGCCAAGGGCGCCTTTTTTCATCTCCGCAGGGCCCGACGGTTGGCCCCCTACCTACCATCAGAGGCGCTGAAGACCGTGATACATGCCACCGTAGTCTCCCGTCTTGACTACTGCAATGCCCTGTATGCGGGTCTACCACTGTCACGACTCGGAGGCTGAGACTTGTCCAGAATGCAGCGGCCAGACTCATCTCCGGGGCTTCGGCTAGGAACCATATCTCGCCAATCCTAAAAGCTCTTCACTGGCTCCCTACAGAGTTCAGAGTGGTCTATAAACTCATGGCGATAACTTTCAAAGCACGACAAAGAACCGGACCAGCCTATCTGGGCGACCGGTTAATAGACCAACACAGTGAAAGACCATCGCGTGAAATAAATGGTGACTGTATAGTTATCCCAGGGGTGAGAGAGGCCCGGCTGACAAAGACCCGACGGAGAGCTTTCTCTGTGGTGGCTCCTGTAATCTGGAATACACTTCCGCCTGCTCTTAGGGCCATATCGGCCCCAGCCAGATTCCTGTCCGAGCTGAAAACTTGGCTCTTCCGCCAGGCGTTTGGGGATTGACTAATCTTGGGGATTGGGCCCTTTGTGATTCTTTGAACCCGTGTTTTTAATTAGATGTATTTTTAAAATGATGTAAGTCGCCCGGAGCACCATCGGTGGAGGGCGACTCACAAGAAATAAAGTTATTATTATTATTATTATTATTATTATTATTATTATTTACATAATCCTATATTCAAAGCAGTATATTTTTATGCATGGAGAAAAGTATTAAACTGAATTGATCTGTACTGAGAAGCCGAGTATTGAAACTTTTATAAAACACTAGTGTATGTACTTGCCCTTGCCTAAAAAGACCATCCATAAAAATGCAAAGCTAACAACGAGTACTTCTATGAAATAGCAATAAAATGCATTTCTGGGCAATGGCAGGTACATAAGCTAGTATGCAAGAAGAGAAGGGGGGGGCAAAAGAAATATTGGGAAAGACAAAAACAAACAAAGGACAATAGTAATAACTATAACACACTGAATCTAACATATATAGGCAAATTTATGTCTCCTCTAAATCAGTTATAGAATCATAGGAGTTGGAAGAGATCTCTTGGGCCATTCAGTCCAACCTGCTGCCAAGAAGCAGGAAAATCGCATTCAAAGCACCCTCACCAGATGGCCATCCATCTTCTGTTTGAAGGCTTCCAAAGAAGGAGCCTCCACTACATAATATTAAACAATATTAAAAGAACTGAAAAAAAATAGAGAATAGAAAAGTTGTTGAAGATTCTAATTAGTGTTGAGGATAACAATATATTCTGCAATATGTAGAAACTAATATCAACAATAGTATATTATAAACTGGGAATGTGGTGCAGCTGGCTAAGTGTCAGCTGCATAAGATCTCTCTGACCAGTAGGTCATGAGTTCGAGGCCTGCCCAGGTCGAGGTGGGTGCTCGACCTTTAAGTGTAGCCTGCTGTCAACCTTTGCAGCCCGAAAGACAGTTGCATCTGTCAAGTAGGAGATAAAGGTACCACATTAAGTGGGGAGGCAAATTTTGACTGAATTATGAGGACATTAAAGAACTCCAGGAACGCTGAGGAATGCAGACGGAACAACAAGGGATGCTGGGAACGCTGAGAGATGAGTGCGTCAGCTCCCCTTGGTGGCCAGAGTTTGCCTCTGTTCGTCTATATGTGTGTATGTGGAAACGGCAGGGATTGTCTGCTAAGTATATGTACCTGTAATCCGCTCTGAGTCCCCTTCGGGGTGAGAAGAGCGGAATATAAATAGAGTAAATAAATAAATAAAAATAAATAAATTAATGTGTCATTCCAGAATATTTCTAGATATTTAATTAAAATATATAACTATAAATTAAAAAGTTTCTATTTATAAGATTCAACGAAGCATGACTTTTTTTTTACTTCTACCATATAATCAAATCATAATGAGTGAAAGAGAATAGAATTGATTTGTGGAGTACAGAGGGAACAAGTGTCTTATATTGCTAATATGTATCAAGGTTAATGAAAATGTATCTGTCTACTTGGTGATCTTAATGCATCTTTATAATGAAATATTTTGAAGTAGATAAGCAGAAGAGTAACATTCTTCAAAGGAAGTAGACATAAAGTTGTTAATAAAGAGCTCAATGTTAAAAGAGAGACAAGGGTTTTATATCTGGTGTGATACCTATGTCCCAACTTCCAACTCAATAACCTTTGGAATTCTGTTTGGTGGTTATGGATTTTCAGACACAATAACTTATTTTGATATATAATGTCTATGTCCAAAATTAATTAATTATTCTTTCAATTGCTCTTTCCTCCTCTTTACCGCTTTCACTTCTCTGGACGTTTTTAATGACTGGATGATCATCTGTTGGAGTGCTTTGATTGTGTGTTCCTGCATGGCAGAAGATTGGACTGAATGGTCTTTCAGCATCCTGCCCATAGCTTCAAAATCTTGTGTGATCTCCCAGAGGCCTCACAAGCTTTGTTAGCCTCCATGTTACATCTTTGACTTTTGCTAAGAGGCGGCAGCACCTCTCGAATCACGCTGTCAAGTCCGCAAATCCAGCAGGGAATACACTACCCCCGCCACACATCTTCTTGGAGGATTGGCAGGGGCCATTCCTTATGTTTACTCTTCCAGAGGCACCTGAACATTTCCAGAGGAAAAACTTTGTTGCACTTCTTTTAGTTTAGCATAATCATTTATACTGGGGGACGGGACAGGGGACTTCAAATTGATTATGTTGCTTCAAACTTCCAAAATGATTCCTGGTCATTCTACTTCTATGTGTAACATTCTCTCTCTCTCTCTCGGCATTACTTCGTGAACGAAGATTCAGGAAGGACTCATCCCACGCTTTTTACAAGCATGTTGATGACTAAAAAGGCCAATCTGAGATAGGCAAGTTCAGTTGCAGAAAGGACAGCAGAAAGTCTCCTTGGGTGATGTTGTTTCCAAGTTGCGGTTCTTTCTGTGTTGTCGTTTCTCTTCGAGACCTGTTCGGCGTGTCTTCTCGAAAGAGACCGCAGCATTGTGGATAGTACATCTCCAGGCCTCCCGATATGAGGCCAGGGTGGACCATTGTTGGTGATCAATCTGGCCGAGCCTGAGATGTTGTTTCAGGGAGTCTTTATATCTCTTTTTCGGGGCGCCTCTCTTGCGCTGACCCGTGGCGAGTTCACCATAGAGTAGTATCTTTGGGAGGCGGTGGTCCTCCATCCTAGAGACGTGCCCTGCCCAGCGCAGCTGTGTTCTCAATAGCATGGCCTCAATGCTGGTGATCCCTGCTTGCTCAAGGACAGCAACATTAGTCACATAGTCGGTCCAGTGTATATTGATTGTGCAAAGTGTCTATCTCCTGTGTTTGGGGCATGGCTTCCTCCTCCTCAGAAAGATCCCCCGTGAGATTATCTTGCATGACAGTCGGCTCTGCTGGATCCAAGGCAGTGTCTGTTTCCCTAATATCTTGTAGTGTGGATACTAAGTCCTCAAGAGTGCTACTGACTTGCATTTGCTGCATTGCTATCAGGCATGTAGCCAGGGGGGGCTAAGGGGGCTTCACCCCCCCTGTAATTCTAGGGTGGTCCGCGAGAAGGCCTTACTGGTACATTATTTAAACTGTTATGTTTATTCATATCATGATCTGATCAGCATGCTCATTATATCCCACCTTCATGGGGTTATTGGGATAACAATACAAAAGGTTTGCTAGGGTAAATCCTCTTCCACCCAGTCTCAGCCCCACTCCACCCCGAACCAAAATCCTGGCTACGGCCCTGATTGCTATTCACGTCCTCTGGCAAGAACACAAACACTCCATAGCTGTTGCAAGTGACTGTATGAGTTGTCTTACCATCAATCTTTAGCAGTAATTGAGTAGGGAATTAAGTAGAGAATGAACAGAAATCTGGGCTTTCCTTGCAACTCCCCTGCCAAACACCCATTTGTCTCACCATCTTGTACTCTGTGCTCCAGGAACTGGTGCTGTAGCTATATAGAGAGCTCGTGGCAGTTAGCTCCTCCCCCAAGAAACATTTGAACTACTTTCTGTATGGAGATATCCTTTCCTCCTGAGACCAGTTGATCAGGCAAATGTCCCGAGGCTGACCTGAAACTATGAACACCAAAATAACAGAGCTCTAAAGAGCAAGCAAGCTTCCACCCTATGCACACACACACATACGGTGTGCCTTCCTTTCAATAACAAAAATACCAAAAAAGCTTAGCTCAACACAACCTTAGCTGAACAAACCAACAGTTCAATAAACTCATCCAAATGACTTGGAGGGATAGGAGATGTTGTCCCAGGAGACACAAACTGGTGGCAGCTCTATGAACTGGTGCTTGAGCTTTACGGAGAGCTATTGCCAGTTAACTCCTCCCTCAAGCAGCCTTCGGCCTACTTTCTGTGACCTACCTTTCTACGCAGATGCCTCACCTTCCTGAGACCAGTTGCTCAGGCAGATGATCTGAGGCTGACTTGAGATTATTCACATCAGAAGAATAGAATCCTAACAAGCAAGCAAGCCTTCAAACAACCAGCCTTTCCCTCAAAAATACCACAGCATCTCAATGAACTCTCCGAATAAACTGACCAAATGACTTTCTGGAACTGGAGAGCATTACTCCAATAGATTCAAGCTCACTTTGTACTGTCTCTTCCACCACACACTGTTTGCCTCGCTCGTTCATATTGTCTTGTACACCAGGCTCCAGAAACTGGTGCTTAGCTATAGATGGGCATACTGATATTATAATGTACTAGCCGTACCCGGCCACGCGTTGCTGTGGCGTTGTCTGGTGGTATTGGGAAATTAAGTAATGAGAAGTTCTGCTTAAGAACAACAGCCACAATAGTAGTAGGAGGGAAAGAAAGAGGTACTGAAGGAAGGTAGGAGAGAAAGTAGAAAGGAAAGGAAAAAGGGGAGGAAAGGCAGAAAAGAGGCAAAGGAAGGAGAAAATGAAATAGTATTCCTTTTCTTCTTTCCTTCCTTCCATCCATCCTACCTTTCTTCCCTCCTTGTATCCTTTCATTCCTTACTCCTCCTCTCCCTCCCTTCCTTCCAGGTATCCTTCCTTTTTCCTTCCTTCCTTCCTTCCTCCTTCCTCCTTTCCTTCATTCCTTCCCTCTATCCTTCCTTTTTCCTTCCTTTCTCCTCCCCTCCTTCCTTCCTTCCATCCATCCATCTTTCCTTCTTCCCTCCTTCTATCCTTCTGTTACTTTCGCATCCTCTCCCTCCCCCTTCCTAGTATCCTTCCTTTCTCCTCCCCTCCTTCCTCCCCTCCTTCCTTCCCTCTATCCTTCCTTTCTCCTCCGCTCCGTCCATCCATCCTACTTTCCTTCCATCATTTCCCTTCCTTTCTCCTCCCCTCCCTCCCTTCCTGCTATCCTTCCTTTTTCCTTCCTTTCTCCTCCTTCTTCCTTCCATCCATCCATCCTACCTTCCTTCTTCCTTCCTATCATTCTGCTCCTTTCTCATCCTCTCCCTCCCCCTTCCTGCTATCCTTCCTTTTTCCTTTCTGTTCCCCTCCTTCCTTCCCTCTATCCTTCCTTTCGCCTCCCCTCCGTCCTTCCTTCCCTCCATCCTACCTTCCTTCTATCATTCCCTTCCTTTCTCGTCCCCTCCCTTCCTCATTTCCTTCCTTTTTCCTTCCTTCTCACAGCCACCCCACAGAGAGTACACCCCTCCCCCTGGCCAAGCCTGTTTTTGAGGCTGGCGGAGGCGAGAGGGAGGCCGGGCTACGTGGCGTGTGCAGCTCTGGAGCCCTGCGTTCCTTCCAGCAGTGTGGTGTGAGAGCCGCGCACAGGAGCCCTGGCCATTTGAAATTTGTAGTTCTTGTTGTCTGTGTTTTGGGGGGGGGGGTTGAGAAGGGGCCTGTCCACACAAGCTTTCAGACCGCACATGCGTCTTGGTGCTGTTGCGCGGGGGATTATGGGAGCTGTAGTGCTCTGGCTGTGTAGGGCACATAGACTACGTGCGCACCTCAGGAGGTCTACAAGGTGCGCGCGGGAACGCTGGCAGCAAGCAGCAGGTAGGAAGATTGTTGTGAGTGTTCTCTTTGTTGGGGGGAGGGGAGAGAAGGGGCCAGGTAGCGCGGTCTGTATGTCCGTGCATGCGCCGTGTTGATTTGGCGGGGGGGGTATGTGTGTGTTTTACCTGGGTTTTTGTGTGTTTTACCATTTTGTTTGAATTTTGTTTGGGGTTTTTTTGGTGCTAAACATACCTTGTTCCGTGGGGGGGTAGTGGCCTAATTTGGTGTTTCTGCATTCACCGGTTTTGCTGTCTATAAGCCCCTAAGCACACCATGTCTCTTAATGACTATTCAGAAGCAACTAATAGTATAATGTGAATATTTTCTTCAAGATATATCTGCACTGCAGTTATATTTTATAGCACTTTAATTCTTGGTCACCATAAAACACCAAAAGCTATAGTACAACCAATGTCTCTTGGGGAGAATATTTTTGGAACATGTCAAGATATGCAAACAAAGAGAAAAACAAGTTTTTCCCCTATGTTTCATTGTCTCCCCCCTCCCCCCCCGCCCCGCAGACCAGTTGTTTATTCCCTAGCCCAGTTGTTTATTCCCATTATTTATGTTGCTAGTAGCAATCTTTGGAAGGAAAAGCAATCTTTGGAAGGAAATTTGAATATACTTATATTTTCTACCTAAAATGGCTTCCATTTGTTATTTTTTGTTATTTGGTTTCTTTTCTGGAATTCTGCTTTATTTGGTGCTCTGTTCCCAAGGCAGCTGCCCTAGTGTCACTTTAAGCACTGCGTAGCTTGTTGTTCCCAGGGTCCCTCACCACACAAATACCACACAAATTACCATACATATACCACACAAATTAGAAAACTAAAGCCAGTTCCAGGGGCTCTATTGACACCCCCCCCCCTTACCAAGGGAGGATTTTCCGCTGTTTAATAGTGGTTGTGTAACAGCAACCAGTGTGTTTTGTTTCCCATCCTCACGGACGAGTGAGAAGATGACTTCACTTCTTTACAGCTAGACTGTAAATCCTCAATCTCTCGTGACTTTTGGTGCAGAGATTGGTGGCTAGATTGCTAACTGGAGTGTCGTATCATGAGAAGGCAACTCCCATCCTGCTGCAGCTCCACTGGTTGCCAATCTGCTTCTGAACTAAATACAAGTGCTGGTTGTTACCTATAAACCCCTAAATGATTTGGGTCCAGGCTACTTGTCTAATTGCATCTCCCTATGCAGACCATCCCATACATTGTGGTCAGCAGAGGAGGCCCTCCTCTCGGTCCCACTCTCGTTATAACCTTGGTTGGTGGGAACGAGAGAGGGGGCCTTCTCCACGATTTCTCCCCATCAATGGATCTCCCTCCCTAAAGAAATAAAAACTCCCCTCTTTAATAAAATTCTGAAAATGCACTTATGCACTTTAGTGTATGGAGAGGAGGAGGGTTAGGACATTTAACCCATTAGTACGCTGGTTAAACCACTTGTATTTTATGGCTGCTGTGATGCATCTAAAATAATAATAATAATAATACTTTAATATTTGTGAGTCGCCCTCCACCACCGGTGCTCCGGGCGACTTACATCATTTAAAAACCCCAAAATACATCAATGTACATCAATTTAAAAACATAGATACAGACGGCAAGGAGAGGCTCAGTCATTCAAGGTACCGATCAGGCCCCAAACGCTAGGCGGAAGAGCCAGGTTTTCAGGTCTGACAGGAACCTAGTCCGGGTCGAAGTGGCTCTGAGGGCGGGTGGCAGTGAGTTCCAGATCATGGGGGCCGCCACGGAGAAAGCTCTCCGCCGGGTCTCTACCAGCCGAGCCTCTCGCACCCCAGGGATGGTCATCCGATCACCGTTTATGGCACGTGCTGGCCTCTCGCTGCGTTGGACCGTCAGCCGGGCGCTCAGGTAGGCTGGCCCAATGTTATGCCGTGCTTTAAAAGTGAGCACCAAAAGTTTGTAGAGCACTCTGAACTCTAGGGGCAGCCAGTGGAGATCTTTTAAAATAGGGGAAATGTGGTCCCTCACTGATGACCCAGAGATGAGTCTGGCCGCTGCGTTGTGGATGAGTTTTAGCCTCTTGGTTGTGGACAGGGAGGCCCGCGTACAGGGCATTGCAGTAATCCAGGCGCGAGACAACGGTGGCATGTACCACGGTTCTCAATACTGGTGCTAGCCATTTTAAAACCATGTTAATGTAATTGTATCGTAACTTTTTAGGGTACATGTTGTAATGTTTTACTCATGTTTACTATGTCTTATTGGATTGATTTTTTAAAATTAATTTCACCTTGATGCTTAATTTTTTGTTGTAAGTTTACTGTTGTTTCTGTGCATTATATTGTATTATTTTGATGTGCTTGTATTCATTTGAGGGAGTGAATGTTTACCTTTTGTTTTGGGTCTGTAAACTGCCCTGAGTCTCTTTGGGGAGAGAAAGCAGTCTAGAAATAAATAAAAATAGTAATTACTTTCTGCAATTCTTCTCAAGAGTGGAGAAACAAGGATGCATTTGGGGACAACAGAGACCAATACAGGAATTTCTGCAGATCTAGAAACAATATAGCCTCTTTTTGGTTTCTTCTTGTCTTCAGAATATAGCTTGTACATTAAATTAAGTGTCACTGAATCCTAGCAAACTCCCTCAAAAGTTCGTTTTAGGGAAAATACATCATCATCACATGTCAACAATATTTCATATTCAACTGAATTTCTTCTAATAAATTCAACAGAATTCAACAAAAACTTGTTCATATCACAATGGGAATCATGCAGCCTTCTGCATCGCAGAAATATGGAACTGGAAGGAATTAGAATTATCCAGTCCAGCCTACTGACATGAATGAATATACTAAAACACACCTGATAGTTAACCATCAACCTTTATTACTGGTATATATTCTTGAGCTGCAAGTTCTAACAGCCCTGTTCATCATAGCCAATGGCAAAGAATGGTAGGACCTGCAATTCAACAAAAATTGGAGGGATACATGCTTTTGTTGGATTGCAGCTCCCAGCATTCTCTGCCAAGCTTGTGTGCATCCTTTTATTGGGCAATTCCCTGTATATTTTCATTGTTTGAGGTAAATGTTTGCTTTTTCAAGTGAAGCAACAAACTGTATTCTGCACTTGCTTCACTAACCAAGACTAGCAACGGAGAACATTTCCGCTTCAGGCAGGATAACATATTTCACTTTGGATTGAAACATTGTCCCCACAAATATTTCTGATTCCAAAATCTACAGCTAGTACAGGAATCTTGTACACAAATTGTGTAGAACTATTATCGCAGCTTATCTCCCTGTTTCAACTTTACACAGCAGACTGTAGCTTGGTGATACAGACTGGTTTTAGAGCTGTTTGAAATATGCTTCTCTAAAAATGTCAAAACTAAGCAAGTACGACTATTTCTAATGTAGCCTGACATATCATTGCTGAAGATATAAAAGATAGGTCATTAACAGACATTATAACCCTAAATTTGAAAGAATGAGGATAGCCTAGAAATAAAATATACAGTTTGAAGTACCAGGGAGAACAGATCAGTTGAAACAATTAAACCTTAATAAATCAAAGTGTACACAAGTTTCACACACAGGCCTATTTTATGTAGGTTTATTTGGGATTATCAATTGAATTTAAAACATGGTCTGAAAATCGGCATTTTCAATAGCAATAAATTTGTTTGTTAGCTTTATTATTAATTGAGATCTCACTTGATTTGTGCTCACATCAGAGGAAGATTTCATTGTTACTTGTAGTTATGGTATATCAGGGGAAGAAGCATCCTGGATTCATAATTTGAAACACTTGGCTTTATGTACTTTTTAAAGAGTGCTATACAGTAATCACAATCCCCTCACATTTATATGTGAAAGATTAATTATCATTCCTTCAAAATCTGAAATGTTTATGTTCTTGATGCTGCAGTCCTAACTATTTTTAGTCTACTGAAGCCTTCAAGTGTTTTGGAAATATTAGTTCATAGCTGAGTATTTCTTACACTGTAAATCAGGCATGGGCAAACTTTGCCCTTACAAGTGTTTTGGATTTTAATTCCCACAATGTTTAACAGCTGGTAAACTGAAGTCCAAAACACATGGAGGGCTGAAGTTTGCCCATGCCTGCTGTAAATAGTACGATTAATAATTTCAGCAGAGTTCTAGTTTATATTTCATATACATTTTTTCCATGTAATCCCAGTACATTTTCAGGGAAAAAAACAGTAAACACAGACTTATTTATATTTAAACTAGCTTGGGGACCTGGCGGTGCCTAGGTTATTTGAGAAAGGCATTGTGTGCCAAGGTTGGTCTTTGGTACTTCAAGTCCCATCATCCATGGTCCATCCTCCTCCAAACTGCAGTAGAAGATAGAGTGGGTCATGGGAGCTCTGTGTGCCAAGTATGTTCTTTATCTGTCTTTGTTGGGGGCCGCAGCGGTCTTGGGCAATGAGTAAAGGTAGTTGAAGTCCCATCATCCATGGTCTGCTCTCCTCTAAACTGTAGAAGGATGGAGACTGGGTCATGGGGGCAAAGGCTGCCAAGTGTAGTCTTTATAGGTCTTTGTTCAGGGCTGCAGTGGTCTGTGGGAAATGAAGGCTTTGAAAGTACTACAAACCCCCTAATCCATGGAGGTACCTCAAGTCCCATCCATGGTCCACTCTCCTCCAAACGGCAGTAGAATGTGTGCCAAGTTTGGTTTTTATTGTTCTTGGTCGAGGGCACAGTGGTCTGTGGGAAGTAAAGCATGTGAAAGTACTAAATATCCCATAATCCATGGTCCACCTCCTCTAAACCTCACCAGGATGTAAAGGGGGTAATAGGGGTCATTGAATGAGTGGTGCAGTGGTTTCAGTATGCGAGTGAAGGTACTGCAACTCCCATCTTCCATGGTCCCTGCTCCTTCAAACTGCAGCAGCATGTAGAGTGGGTCATGGGGGCTCTGTGTGCCAAGTTTGGTCTTCATCAGTCATTGGATGAGGGTCGCAGCAGTCTCGGGAAATGAGTAAAGATACTTCAAGTCCTGTCATGCGTGGTCCACCCTCCTCCAAACTTCACCAGGATGTTAAGTGGGTCATGGGGGCTTTGTGTGCCAAGTTTGGTCTTGATCAGTCACTGGATGAGGGTCGCAGTGGGCTCGGGAAGTGAGTGGAGGTACTTTAAATCCCATCATCCATGGTCTGCCCTCCTCTAAACTGCAGTAAGATGTAGACTGGATAATGGGGGCACTGTGTGCCAAGTGTAGTCTTCATGGGTCTTTGTTCAGGGCCGCAGTGGTCTGTGGGGAATGAAGGGTTTGAAAGTACTACAAATCCCATAATCTGTGGACGTACTTCAAGTCCCATGATCCATGGTCCTCCCTCCTCCAAACTGCAGTAGAAAGTAGCATGGGTCATAGGGGCTCTGTGTGCCAAGGTTGGTTACTATTAATTCAGGCCATACACAATGTCCCATTAACTGAGGCCTAGTCAGGAAAATCAAGTTAAGTAAGTCTAAGGCCTAGCCAGCAGAATCAAGTTGAGGAAGCCTTACTGTCAATTCAGAGGCCTAGGAAGTCTTACTGTCAATTGAGGCTGAGGCCTAGTTTGTAAAATCAGCTAAAGGAAGCCTTTTTGTGTAGTACTCTCTCTGGCACCTTTGAGATTTTGGATGTAGGAATGCTGGCCAATCAGAGCCGGTTTTGCAAATTCTCCCTCAGTGGCAACCAATCATGTTGTTTGAATGTAGAGTCTTGAATTCTTGGATGCTGGCCAATCAGAGTATTTTATGCATATGCTCCCTCAGTGGCAACCAATCCCCTCTTTCTGTTGCCTTAGAATGTTGGAGTTCTAAGGCTAGACAATCGGAGTCCTTTATGCAAATAATCCCACAGTGGCAACCAATCAAAATGCTGCCACATATTCCTCCGCACCTCTCGCCCTCCGCAAACACTGACTTTTATTATATACATAGATAAGCACAGGACTATACGATTTGCATGTTGCAATAAAAGAGATTTTAAAACTATTGCTGGATAATATCCAACTCTGTAATCCTGACAGAATATTATTTAATTTTTCAAAATCCAACTCACATATTTGAACTGATTCTATTGAGAGCCTAATAATATCTATACCATACCTCTTTTTTCTCTTTGTCTTCGGCATCCCTTTGCCAAACACTCTTCATATCAAAATCAAAAGGCCCCCTTTTAGGCTCATAGCTGGCTGGCTGATCAGTTTTAAAGTCTTCATGAACCATGTAGTCTGGGATGGTTGAAATAAGAGGCCTGCAAACAGATGTTTTACTATCATCCATTATGGATTTTTCATGAAAGAACTTAAGAAGTGTATACAACTGATGCAAAATTCCTTTTGTTTCAGTTTTCTTCAACTCCTTCTCCTAAGTAGCAGGATCCATGAAAACATAGAATACTTACTTAGACTCATCAGGTGCTGCTGATTTGCCATGATGGGAGTACCACCACTCAGGTGCACCGTAAGATCCCAAGGCCACTTTTCTTGGAGAAGATGGGAAATGCCTCAATAAATCTTAAGTCAAAATTTAAAGAATAAAGAGACAAGAAAAAGACATTTAATTAAAAAGCCACAATTTTTTTAAAAAAACCCAACAAATAAAATATGTTTTTATTCTAATGTTCTGTATAAGGCTAAATTATTCAAGATGGGAGACCTGTGACTGAATCTCTTTTTTTAAAAAAAAGTTTTGTTAACAAAACATAAAAACCAACCCCTAATAGGAAAATTCAATTTGTGTTTTTACATGTAAGGGTGGTTCATTTCACTTACTTTCCCAGTCAATTAATTACATCACAACCATTTCACTGTATTTGGAAATATGTGCATTCTATATAAAAACATCTTTAGGGAGAGAGAGAGAGAGAGAGCTGTGGCCAACATTCCTTCCCTCTTTCTTTTCTTTCTTTCTTTCTCTCCTTCCTTCTCTCCTTCCATTTTTTCTTTCTTCCTCCCCTTCCTTTCTCCCTTCTCTTCTTCTTCCCTTCCATCTCACCCACCTTTTTTCCCTTCCTCTCTCCCACCTTTCTTGCTTCTCTACCTATTCTAGGACTGCAACTCCCAGCAGTCCTCCTGATCAATCAATCTACCTATCTATATCTATCTGGAGGATTGCTGGGAGTTGCAGTCCAGTAATAGGAAATTGGAAATATGCAGGGATTGGGATGCTCTCAAAGAAATCCAAAGAGAAGAAAGTTTGCAGCTTGGAAGCAGTGCATTTGGATCATCCTCCTCTCCTAAAGGGCCTGGTCTAGGGGATGCTGGGAGCTGTAGTCCAGAAGAGTGTGTGGATATGAATTGATCACCACTCCCAGGAGGTCAAGTAGCCCCATGCTGCTCAACCATGTCTTTGGAGTGCTTTTCTGTTCTAGAGTCTATGAGTCTCTATATAAATAAAATATAATGTTCATTTTTGGGATTAACATAACTCAAATACCACTGGATGAACTTTCTAATATTAAATAGATTGTGAATAATAATTTGACACCAAATTTGAACACAATACACCTATCCAGCCAACAAGTGACCATACTCATAAAAACACTGAAAAACACAGAAGGGACTTAAAAGGTTAAAAAGCAAAAAAGACACTACAACGCATGCATATTGTGTGTTTTGTTTGCCAGGGGGAGTCGGTTTTGAGTATGTGCTGTCACAATCAAAAGGTGAGAAACTGCTGCTAGTGTCCTGGCTAAAATATCACTGAATCAATGGACTATACACTTGCTGAATCATACTTTGGCAGAACCTACAGTGCTTCGCAAAGGTGGAGACTGATTTTCGAGAAGCTGCCATGTAAGTGGGGAGCACTGCTGACTAGAATCACTGGCTACACATCTGGTAAAATGAGCAAGTGTTGCTCCCAAACAACAGTGATTCTGAAGACTCATAAGAAACCATAATGTTGGATTTTACCCATTTGCTAGATTATGAAACTTGATTTCCCATGGTTGGAAAGAAGCGAAGAGAGAATCAACAACAGTCCTTTGTTTTAAATAGATGCAGATAGCTCTTGATATGTCCAGTGTGTAAATGGGGCAAATGAATAGTAATATAAGCAGAATTTACTTTCAGAATAAAGGCAGGATCAAGACAAATAGTGACCTTTGTCTTGAGAGCCCTTTCACACAGTCACAGAACATACTGTAAAAATGGAAGAGAATGGGTTAAAAGGGGAGTGAGCAATGATAAATCCAAAAAAGTGGTAAGTATATCCAAAGGGAATCCCAAAATAAGATAATTACAAAGAGAACCCCTTTTAAGCTAGCATGGAATTAATGCTGATAGGGTCGTTGAGCCCATGTGGCCATTCTGAATCGAGGAGAACGATTATCGCTACCCTTTCGGTCACCTCTTTCCCGGTTAGAAGGAGGTTATGTTTTTGGAAATACTCCGTATGGTACATATTATTCTATGGCTATTTGGTGTATTCGTTTAATTGTCGCTTTCAATATACTATACATTGTTACATTTATTTTATAGATGTATTGGATGTCTCAATGTGATTATATTGTGCTCTGAAGAAGCCTATGGGAAATGCTTTTTTGGCCGCTATTGCAGCAACTGCATGCCGTCGCCCCATTTATAATCCGCATTTGCACAGGAGACACTACATTCGCAATCCCCACATCCCAGGAATTCTCCTCATACGGATTTTTTTCATTTGGATTATAACTTCCAGCGACTTGGTAGACTGTGTACTCACTACTTATTTTGGGATTCCCTTTGGATATACTTACCGCTTTTTTGGATTTATCATTGACCACACCTTTAGAACCTATGAACTTTACATATCTATGGACTTAAGGAATTCCTTGATTATATTTTGTATCTATCTACAGCAGGGTGGTCTACCATCGAACGTATGTATGTAAGCGGTGCCACATTCAATATATTTGATATTTTGCTATTATATTGTCTACCGTTTTCTTCTGAACACCTGTGTGTTTCTAGTTGTACTTTAGCCTGCTCACAGTTTGTTTGACTTAAAAGGGGAGTGGCCAGATTACATTTGTGCTAAATGCATGCTCAATTGCAGCATCGGAGGGAAAGCCCATTTCAAAAAGGTCTTCCTTTATCCTGGTTTTGTGCAAAAAAATCGGATTTTCCCATGACTGTGTGGCACTGCAGTCATGTAAAGTCCTGGATTTCCCTCTTTACCCTCCGTGGAGATTGCTTCCCTCCCATGCTGGTTTTAAAATCCCAAAACAACTGATCAGCTATTTGGGCTCCCATGGAGACACAGCTGATTTCCAAATGGTTTAAAGAGAGAAGAAGCGGAGTGCCATTAGACATCTCTGAAAGTATTTATTTTAAACTTTCTAATATTAAATAGATTGTGAATAAGAAATTAAGGAGAGAGGGAAATCCGTGACATTTGGGGGGGGGGGATCTTACCTTTATGAGCTGATGCTTATATGCACACATAGGAATCTCTCCATATTTGTATTAGGATATTTGCATGTGCGCATATAAGCATCAGGTCATAACGGCAGGATTTTTTAAAAAATGCCGGGGATTTCCTTCTTTCCCCAATGTCCGTCGTCCGTCCTCAAATTTATCCCGAGGCACAGAAGGGCTGTGAGAACAGTGGGGGCAGACAGCCTGGGACAGGTAGGTCTGTCTGGGGACCTTGTTTGAGGTCTTGGGTTGTTTATCTCACATATTAATCCCATATTTTGGTACTAACTGGAAGCACCCTGAGTGAATAGTGCAATGTTCCATTCTAGCTGATAAAACAGGTAGGAAGAAGTACATTCAAAGATGTTTTAAAAGGTAAACCACACTTTAAAATAAAGTAGTAAAACACTACAAAACTTCCTGAGAAACCATGTCAGTTTTGTGACCTGAAAGCAGTGAGAACTCACCCTGAGATTCTTAAAATATGTCGAAGCAAAGAGAGCTTGGGGTTGGAAGATCTGTACTTGTCTTTGTATATTTTATTATTTCACCAAGTTCTCTGTTATAATTTTGTCTGTCTATCTACTTTATACTAGCCTTCTAAAATCTGAATTTAATCACCAGGTCGGCCGCCTTGTTTTGCCAGCTTCACATATTCTGAGTCTGTTTCTTGGATCCACTTCTTTCGCCCCACAAAGGTATTCTCGTTGTGAGGCTCTCCAATCTCACCAAGACCTGAGATCTGGGAAATTGGTTGTTGCGGAACTTCAGAATTATTAACAGGTTCCTCTGATCGTTTCATAGGTACATGATAATACCAATCTGTATTGATAAGAAATAGTAAATGCTATACAATTACATTTATTGATTTCATGCATTACATATACAGTAAAAATGTATGAGAATTGAGAATGAGAATTGAAGAACTTTCTATGTATTACGAGGTTTGTTTGTTTTTTGCTTATTTCTTATACACACACACACACACCCTTGGTTCTACATAGCCCATCAACATTTTCAGGACTACTTATTGTACAATGGAAATACATACATAATTTTAAAAGACTGTGCAAAAATCATGGTTAATAGATTGCCAAGTACAATTAAATCAAAGACCATATACCCATGCCATGCTTGAGGAAAACCTTTCAGAGAAGTCTGTTCCTCTGTGTTCTACTACTATAGGTAGAAACCATATAAAGGGAATAAAGTAAGGTTGCTTACCTGTAACCATGTTTCTCCGAGTGGTCAACTGTGAAATTCACACCTGTGGTATTTCCTGTGTCCATGCAGCTGATTTGGATCCTTATTGAAAAGCTTTTGCCAAATCAGCAACTCCAGCCCTGCCCATCCACTTCAGTAATAAAGCCAGGCAGCGGGACTTGAGGCCTTAGTTCCGTACCGCGAAAGACAGTTGGAGATAGAAGGCATGAGGTGCATGGAGGATGGGTGGGTTGTGCGAATTTCACAGTTGACCACTTGAAGAACCATGGTTACAGGTAAGAAACCTTACTTTCTTCAACATGGTCATAGTGAAATCCACACCTGTGGTAGACTAGCGAGCAGTCCCATGGATGGTGGGCGTCATGCTAGTGCAGAAAAAATTGCTCTCCCAAAAGCCGCATGATTTTTGGCGGCCAAGTCCAGTTTATAATGGGAGACAAATTTGTGCGGTGTCTACCAAATGGCCACCCAACACATGTCATCCATTGGCACACTGTGCAAAAATGCCGTAGAGGCTGCCACTGCCCAAATGGAATGAGCATGGATCTGAACAGGTAAGTCCAATCTTGCTATCTGATATGCTAGCCGGAGTCCAGTTCTTTTTTTTTTGCCGGGTCCAGTTCTGAAGGACCTGTGAGATGTGCTGCTCACTATACGAATTAATAATGTTGCTGTCAGACATATTAAACCACATGGGTATGAACCCGGAACAACCATTAAACCAGAACGGGGCTAACTGCTGAACTGTATCACAACAAAACAAAGAAAAGTACATACTAAATATCATATAATCTTAATCATACAAAGTATATGTAATCATGGTATAACTGGATCGTTTGTATCAAACCGCATACAACATAGAATAGTTCCTACCAGACAGTTATCAGAAAGACCCCTGAGGTCGAAACGAGTGAATAGGAATTCCTGGGTATCCACAACCTTGTCGGCCAGGAATTAGTTTGCATTGTTTGGCTTTTTAGCCCAGTTTGCCTTCTCCTTTGTTGTCCATGGATTTCGACTGGTGTCTATAATGATCGTTTTGCACCACCGCCTTCGTGAATTACAATCATTGTTATTTTAGATTGACCACACAGTCCACTCTGATAGTTGGAGAGACTTTGGGGGTATTTTTCGACGTTAACGAAGAACTGATAACTCTCACGTTATACCCGGACTCATTCGAATGGATATGGAACTATTCCCGATGTAAACAAACAGTTGTTACTTTCTACATTATACCGGGATTTACCCGTGTGAACACAGTACTACTCCTGTCTGGTAGAAATTATTCTATGTTGTATGCGGGTTGATACAAACGATCCAGTTATACCATGATATTTTGTATGATTAAGATTATATATTTAGTATGTACTTTGTTTCCTTTGTTTCCTTGAGGTGAGCTCCCCATCCTGAGAGGAAAGTGTCTGTGAACATTATTGGGGGTCTAAGAGGACAAAAGAATACACTCTCACACAGATTAGAGTGATGAGTCCACCAGTTGAGAGACCTGCGGATGGCTAAAGGGACAACAAGACATTTGTTGGGGGGGTCATACTGCATGAGATGGAGTGCCTGAAGAAACCAATTCTGAAGGGGCCAAAGGTGCAAACGGGAAAAAGGAGAGGCGGCTGTGGGGAATGCTGTGTCCCAAGAGGCACTGGACATCCCTGGCATGGACGTATGGCTTCTGCCAGACTCAAAGAGGTAATGCATGCAGATTGTGAAACCTGTCTTCTAACAAGTAGGCCCTTGCGTGCTAGGAATTCAATACAGCCCCAATGAATTGGGTTGTTTGGATAGGCTGAAGATGAGATTTTTCCTTGTTGATAATAAGACCAATCTTCTGCTACCAACATGCCATCACAAACCAGCCATCAATATGGGGGTAAACTACTACCCCGTGCACCCAAAGAAGAGCTGCCACCACAGTCATCCCCCTAGTAACATCCGTGGAGCTGTAGAGATACCAAAATGAAGAACTTGAAATGACTGTTAGTAAAAAAAAATCTACTGTCTTGTGGCCTAATCACCTCATGAAAATAGGCATCCTTCAAATCAATGCTACCAAACCATGCGTCGCTGGATAATAGAGGAAGGATGGTTGGTAATGGCAACATCTGGGATTTGCGATATGCAATATATGCATTAAGTCTTCCAAGGTCCAAAATTGGCCAAAGTTCACTGCCTTTTTGTAAACCAGAAAGTATTTGGAAAAGGAAGGAAACATAGAAGGATGTAAAGAAGCTACTGCTCCTTTCTAAAACAAAGGAAGCACCTCCTGCCATAACAGAGGAGGAGGAGGAGTGGCCCATGCAGTCCCTACTGGGGCAGTTCAAATAATTCAATAGCATAAACATGCTCCGTAATCTCCAACGCCCATGACTCAGAAGTGATCTAACGCCATGCATCTAAAAATGACGTAGAGGAGCTGAAGGGTTGGAGGCTATTAAAGAAGAAAAAATGCATGCTAAAAATGCTGTTGGCCCTAATCTTGTTCTTTCTCTTTAATTTGTTGTCGCCCCTGGTGGAAAAATTAAGTCTCCCAGGTACAGAGGCCCTAGAGTTCTGGCCCTGATGAGGCCTAAAGGAAACGGGCCATGAAGGTTGAGGATAATTAAACTTGGGGGGGGGGGGGGGCTGGCCACCAAAATCTAGGCTGGAAAAAGATTGTGCTAAAAAGCCAAACTTAGAAGCAGCCTGTCAAATCTTGTGTGTACTGAGGGTCTGTATCAGGATGAAACAGACTATGTTCTGCCATGGGCAGTTCCTCTGCCATTGCTCTGCCTTCTTTGGAGAGGGTAGAAGACCTCAGCCAAGCATGGAAATACCATAGGTGTGGATTTTACGGTGACCACACTGAAGAACTCCAGTCTCCTTTCATCAAACTTTTCCAACAATCCACTCGGGCAACCCAGCTCCAACAGCCCACAGCAAGGAGTAGTATTTTGGCTCTTTTATTCTCCTTGCAGCTGCCTCACCCTGGCTATCATCACACAACTTTAGCCAGGTGGTTTGGCTCTAACTCCCTGGTGCCTTGATCCTTGCACCACTTACTGCTTGTTGCTTAAGCAATGAAGTCTAACAATTATGTGACTGAAAAATAAGATTCTACAAAGCTTGTGGCTCAAAGAGAACAATTGGAATCTGTATGTATATATGTTCTTTTCTATAAACTCTGCAAAAGAAATGCCTGAGTTTGTTCCTTGGTCAAAGGCAAAAGGCTTCTGCATTTGTGAGTATCTACATTCATCTTAATTGTGACAATAATGGCTACCTGTAAATTTTAAGCAATACAAACCAGACTTTCATCATATCAAGGAAAAGAAAACTTATAAAATATGTATTATTTATGTTACTATACATAAAGCATATGATTCTTCAAACTAGCTATCTGCCCATTTCAGAGCTCACTTGAAAGTGTAGGTTCTTACTTTTAAATCATTAAATGAGTGTGTAACTGAAGGTAAGCCCAATAGAAGCAGCAGCAATAATACTAATCGGCTTTATTTATACTCTGCATTTTTATTAAAACTGGGACTCTAGGTGATTTACACATTCAAATACACGTTAAAACATGTAAAAATTAAAACTAAAATGTAAGTGAGCTTTCAACAACACATAAAAACAATTTGAAACATACAGTTAAATGATCATCATTTTTAAAGTACAGTTTAAAAGAGTAGGAACAGTGCAGAGCTCCATCAGAACCCCTTCTTTAATAGCCTTCAGTTATCAAATCCCAATTGAAATCCATTTTTAAAGTTTGCCTGCCTATGGAAGGGTTGCAAAGAAAGGTTTATTCTAGTATCTTCACTAATCGTATGTATGAAATTAGTGGAACCAAAACACCAACTTTCTTAAAGATCTCAGGGTCCAGCAGGTTCATATGGGGCGATACAGTGTCAGAGAGCTAGATCTAAGCTGTGTAGAGTATCAAAATCATCATTCTGAATTGTGACCTGAAACAAACCCGCAGACAGTGAAACTGTTATAACAAGAGATTTGCAGTTATTTGCACCAACCGACACTCTTCAGAGGCAATTCACGCAGAGAACATTACAGTACTCCAAATGGGATGGAACTAATATGTTGTCACATAGCCAGATGAAGCATTTTCAAGAATTGACATAATTGGTGAACTAACATGAAATGTGGAAAAGCATTCTTGATCGCTGCAGAAAGCTGAACGTTCCAAATCCAGAAGTATAGCAAGATTACGAACCTATGTTTTTAATGTGAATATAACCCAGGAGAAGCTGAGTATACCTATTTACTAGGCATGAGAAAAAAGTTATGAAAATGATTCGTTTCGTAAGAAATTCGTAAGAAATGCTACTTTCGAGTATTTCCGCACCTGGAACGCCAACCAGGAATTGGACTTTCTTTTTCGAACTTCGGGGGCCAGGATTTTCTTAAGTGTCGTTATTAGGTCGTAAGGGGGGGGGGCACCCTCCTTCTCTCTCACCACCCTCCCGCCTCCCTTGCCAATAAGTATTATGGCAAGGCAAGCCCTAAACTCGCTCCTTCTTTCGGCTGGAAGCCCGGAAAAATGTAAACAGAGAGGATTACTCAGAAGTAAATCTGCAAAGGAGGGCACTTTGGATGAAGGGCCCTCCTTTTGGATTTACTTCTGAGTAAACCTCTCTGTTTACATTTTTCCAGGCTTCCCTGCCTCCCTGCCCTGCCAGGATCTAAAGCATCAAAGAGTATTGGGGTGAGAAACCAACCTAATGTATAATAGAATGAATGCTACTGTAAGTGCCTAATATTATAAGTAATCCAACTGGTCATACCTACATTGATCCATGCACATGCAATAATACAGCAGTAATAACAATAACAAGAGGTAAAATTCAAACCGAAGTATTCTGACTGGTCTCTCCTCATGCGGTGCAAACGGGCTCTTCTCTTATTAGCCCGGGAAATTAGCCCGGGAAAAGCCAGCGTTTGCTGCTTGGGAGCACACACACACATATTCTTGGGGGATTTGCTGCAGAATCCGGGCTCATAGAGAAGATTCTGCAGCAAATCCCCCAAAGAATATGTATGTGTGTGCACCAAGCAGAAAACGCTGGCTTTTCCCGGCTCAGAGAAGAGCCCGTTTGCACCGCATGAGGCAGGGACCAGTCAGAATACTTCGGTTTGAATTTTACCTCTTCTTATACCCATTGTTATTACTGCTGTATTATTGCATGTGCATGGAATGTAGGTATATGACCAGCCTGGGCAAACTTGGGCCCTCGCTCCCTCGGGATCGGGGTGAGAGAGAGGCAGCGAGGAGCCAGGGGGGCCTCCTCCTCCTTTTCTTTTGCTGCTTCCAAGAATAGAATACCCCCTCCCTCCTTTGCTCCCTCCTTCCTATTTGGAGAGTCCCATCTAGAATTCAGTGTGGTTTATTCAAGTTTTGGCCTACAACTCCCAGAAATCCCAGCCAATTTACTAGCTGTTAGGATTTCTGGGAGTTGTAGGCCAAACCATCTGAATGCGCATGCGCTGGCATACGAACTACTAACGAAATTCGTTAGTAATTAAGTTACATTTTAGAAATTTGTGGAAATTTTTTTGTAAGTCTTCCTATTACTAATCAAAAGAATCCCCCCCCCCCCCCCATTAGATTTTCGATTTCCTATTTTTGGGTTCTAAACCATGCCTACTATTTACTAATCCATTTTACAACAGACACTGAGCACCTCTAACTTGTTTGGATTAATCTTCAATATGTTCCCTCAGGGGGAGAAAAGTGGTATATAAATGCAGTAAATAAATAATAAATATGTTCACATCCCTCCAATCCATCAATGCTAGAAACCAGTTTAGAACTAAATCATAGAACTTGAAGAAACCACAAGGCCATCCAGCCCAACTTTCTGCCATACAGGATCACACTATCAAAACACTCCCAACAGATGGCCATCTATCCTCTGTTTAAAAACCTTCAGAGAAGACTCTACTACACTTCGAGGCAGCACATTCCATAGTTTAAGAAGCAGTGATCTGGAAGAATACCATGATTGGTGGCATTAAAGTCAGCAGAACCAACAAGGACTTTTTAGCAAGGTGACTTAAGCTGTGTCTGTCCATAACCAGGCTTGAAAACAGATGGAAATTGATTCAAGCAATCCATTTCAATCAGGAACACATGGCATAGGAAGGCCACAGTATGCTCTAATGCCTTGCCTACAATGGAATACTATACATTATAGAGAGATTTAGAGAAGGCTTTTCAACAAGAGGGCTCACAATTCCCTCGTTTAGGCATGTTGCAATCTTGCCTTCTAAGGAGGCATTGAATAAGTCCATCACACGCTTGGACTACCCCCTTCTGTCTCTTTTAATAGATAAAGAAAGGCTACTGGACATGTGATACATCTCATTTCTTCAGGGATCCTAAAAGACGATCCTTGCAGATCTTCCAATAGCTCAAACTTCCATTTGGTCAGACTTGCTCCAATCTTTCTGACAATGTCACTCTAATCTGTCTCCCTTGTTTCATCATTGCTAGGTAGCTGCTTGGGCTCCATTCTGTAAAAGTGAATACTTGGGTTTCCCATTTCAAAGAATTTAACAATGAAAGTTGTTAATGAAAGGAAGAGACAGCTTTAGAGAAGAAATAAATGTTAGGACCAAGCCAGTGAAAACAAAGGTAGCTATGTCTGATCAGCCCTTAGGATACATAATTTACTTGCTCTCCTAGTAAATATAACTGCCACCATAAGGCTGTCTTCCATGAAATCAAACAGAGATTGCAGGTAAATATGGGCTCAGAGTGCTTTTTGGAAAGTTGGGCAAGGATTGGCTCTAGACTCCAACCTGAGATGGGAGAAGACACAGGCAGGTGGAGGTTTTTATATCCATGAAGAAAAACCTTAACAATCAGGAGTGAAAGACATGGTTTCCCCAGCTTGTGAAAACTAAATATACAGTGTTCCCTCGCTTATTGCTGGGGTTAAGTTCCATGACCTCCCGCAATAAGTGAAAAACTGCAATGTAGGGATACTCTATTTTAATATTTATACATTATTTTACTAGTTATACACTATTTTAAGTCTTTATAAACTTAAAATAAAGTGAAGGAAAGGAAGGAAATGCCTTTCAAGGCTGGAGGGAGGACTGAGAAGGGAAAGTGACTTGGAGAGCGGCAGCGGCAAAACCACACAAAACAGCAAAATTACCATGATATATATTTTAAATTAATATTTTTTAAAATCCGCGAAACAGCGAGTTCACAATAAGCGAACCACGAAGTAGCGAGGGAACACTGTAGCTGCAAGGCACCACTTTAGAGGTGACAAAGACAGTCCCCTGTCAGAAATTCTAGTACTTGGAAGGTGAAGGCTGACTTAAGATCAGTTCTACAGTACAACAACAAAACTTTATTACGGTCACTGACCAGCACAAAGCGGGCACAAGCGCCCTAAGAAGAGAAGGACAACTCCCCAGTAAACAGTTATTTAAAATTAGATTACAAATCAGTATAAAAATATATTTTAAAAGACAGGATATTGTTGCCTTAGGGTGTCAATCATCATCCGTCTGATATTAAGAGCAGCAGCAGCAGCACAGAACTTACCAACACTGTAAGTTATTGTGGTGTTAGAGTCCGAAAGCAGCAGGGTGGAATAATATTTTTCACAACACCCCAGGTATTTTAGAAGCCATGGTCCAATGAGATTGGATCTAGGATCTCTGTAGAACATGCATTGAAGAAGCACGTGCGCAGTTGTTTCCACATGACCAGACTCACAGGGACATAGTCTCTGCTTCAAGGGGGTCTACAGTACAATGCCTGAGGAAGTCAGTAAACACTTTCCATTTGAAAATGGTGAAGGTCTGTTAGCCTTTTGAGGATTATGTGTCAATCCCCCCTCCCCAAACTGATTATGCAAGTGTTTTCATTCTCTTCGTTAAGTTCCTGTACTTCTTGTCAAGTTCTATCTATACTAGTTGGGGAATTTTCTCCTGATAAATTCCTGTCTACCCAAATGCTGTCTCTCTCTCACAGATAACTCAGTTCAAAGCTCTCCTGATCAGATTTATGAGGCTCTTAAATCTGTTCCTGCCAACTTCTGTGAATTGCAAGCCATTCCTCCTTTCCAGATGCCCAGCTTCATTAAACCTCGGATGATGGTCCAGGAAGCCAAATTATTCCTGGTGGCAACTTCAGTTATTCACTTCTGTTATCCTTCTCTTCATAAGAACATAAGAAGAGCCATGCTGAATCGGGCCTCAGCCCATCTAGTCCAGCATTCTGTGTCACACAGTGGCCCACCAGTTGTACACGGGGATCTCGAGCAGAAGGGAGGGCAAAACCCTGACCTGCTCCCGACCCCCCACAACCAGTACCCAGGGAAATCCTGCCTACCTCAACCAACTCCGAGGTGGCACTTGAATGTCCTTTTCAGTAACTACCGATACACTTGGTATCCATGAATCTGTCTAATCCTGCCTTGAAGTTGTTCAGGCTGACAGCTGTCACAACCTCTTCTGGAAGTGAGTTCCATAACCCAATGACCCTCTGGGTGAAGAAATATTTCCCTTTATTAGTCCTAATTTTCCTACCTTGGAGCTTCAGGGAGTGCCCTCTAGTCCTAGTGTTTTGTGACAAAGAAAACAGTTTTTCTTTATTCACCTTTTCTATCCCATGCATGATTTTATACACTTCGATCAAGTCACCTCTTAAACGCTGTCTTTCAAGGCTGAAAAGACCAAGGCGTTGCAACCTGGTTTCATAAGGAGCCGCTCCATCCCTTGGATCATTCTTGTTGCCCTTTTCTGTACCTTTTCCAGTTCCGTTATATCCTTCTTAAGGTGCGGAGACCAGAATTGTACACAGTACTCCAAATGTGGCCTTACCATCGATTTGTAGAGAGGTAATACAACATTTGCTGACCTATTTTCGATTCCCTTTCTGATCATGCCTAGCATAGAATTTGCTTTTTCACTGCTGCTGCGCACTGGGTTGACATCTTCATTGAGCTGTCCACAAGACCCCAAGATCCCTTTCCTGGTTTGTCTCGGAAAGCTTTGACCCCATCAATTTGTAGGTGTAGTTGGGGTTCTTTGCCCCGATGTGCATGACTTTACACTTGTTTACGTTAAAATGCATTTGCCACTTTGTTGCCCATTCACTCAATTTCGAGAGATCTTTCTGGAGCTCTTTACAATCAGTTTCATTTTTAACTACCCTGAACAATTTAGTGTCATCTGCAAACTTTGCTACCTCAGAATTTACTCCTACATCCAGATCATTAATGAATAAATTAAAAAGTAACGGACCCAAAACTGAACCTTGGGGTACGCCACTTCTCACCTCTTTCCACCCAGAGAAATGTCCGTTTATTACCACCCTTTGTTTCCTACAGTTTAGCCAGGTTCCAATCCAGGACAAGACCTGTCCCCTGATTCCATGGCTGAAGAGCTTATTTAGGAGCCTTTGGTGAGGGACTTTGTCAAAAGCCTTTTGAAAGTCAAGGTAAACAATATCAATTGGGTCCCCTTTATCTATGTGTTTATTTACACCCTCAAAGAATTCTAACAAGTTAGTAAGACATGATTTCCTTCCTGGGCTGCACCCTTGAACTGGGAGAGAGAAAATGAATACCATGGGCATCAAGGCCCTTCAGTTTCCTACTTATAAGCCTTGTAATCTTGTGTGATCTCTCAAGGCTACTCCTTAAAGTGTTATTAGTTCCTATATGAACCTGTCTGACACATTCTCAGTCCAGATGGACCTACTGGACACAAATATACTGTCATAAATAGTTCAGTCTTTGTGGGCTTGGCAAGCCTTGTCAGTCTCTCTATTACATCTCAGATTTTTGTTCCAAAAATCAGCACACCTCTTAAGTCACCCTGTCAGGTCTGAACACCACCGCTTGTCAGAATTCAACCTCACCCCGCTCAAGTCTATAGTCCACAATGAAAAGCAGATAGATAGAATTAAGCCAGGCTGAGGGAATCCCTTCTCCCTCACTCCTGAATGCCTGTTGTTATGTGTGTTTTCTCTCACTCTCTATCCTTACACCTCTCTTCCTAATTGATGAGGTAGAACTTCTTCAGGGTGCATGTTCCTTTGTTTTAAGACCTCGTGGGCAGGCATGTAGCCAGGGGGGGGGCTAAGGGGGCTTCAGCCCCCCCCCCCCGAAATTCTCAGGGTGGTCCGCGAAAAGGCCTTACTGGTACATTATTTAAACTGTTATGTTTATTCATATCATGATCTGATCACCATGCTCATTATATCCCACATTAATGGGGTTATTGGGATAACAATATAAAAGATTTGCTAGGGTAGACCCTCTTCCACCCAGTCTCAGCCCCGACCCAAACTCAGCCCCCTCCGAAACAAAATCCTGGCTACGACCCTGCTCGTGGGTATTCATTCACTTATCTTTCATTCTGTATTTCTCTCTAGTTGTGTATGGATGAGAAAATCTAGACGTTAAGAGATTTTTCTTTTTCTTTTGAATGTAGAAGTCGTTGAGTTAAAAAGCTTTAACTCAATCCTTTTCTATCAAGGAATGTAGTTCTTATGTTTTAATAACCCTTTTGAAACTTTTTAAGATTGAACTCTGTATCTCACTTTCTTTACAGCCACACTATGTTGCTTTTGCTTGCTGTGAGCTAAGTGTTCTAAATACTTTGCTGTTTTGGGGGACATTTCCCTAACACCCCTCAGCAGAGAATCCCATACCACCAAATAACACATCTTCTTAGCCATTCCATGTGCTGAAATAATTTCATAGAATTATACAGTCAGAAGAGACCACAAGGACCACCCAGTCCAACCCCATCATGCAGAAACACTCACACCAAAGCACTCCTTCAGATGGCTATCCAGCCTCATCTTAAAATCTGCTTAACCCCCCCAAAGAAGACTCCACCACTTTCTGAGGCAGCATATTCCACTGCATACTCCAGAGTCTGCAAAAAAAACTTAAGAGGATTATCATCTGCCTTTGCAGCCATCCGTACAGCTGAATCGGCTGTCCATTGTCCACAAACACAGTCATCACCCTTTCTCTGTGCTGCTCAGAACAGGGAAAAAGATGGGTCACCCCCGTGTCACTCCTTGCAGGTCATGGAGCTTATCTGCTGAGGTCAGAATAGGGCATCTATTTGATCAGCAAGAAGAAGGGGATCTCTGTCTCTTCCTTGTTGATCATATAGGTACACCTTTATGACCTCAATAGACGTGTCCATGATGGCCAATGCTCCGCAGGAAGTTCCATGGCTGTTGGAAGTCTTGTGGTGGTGACATGGAGCACAAGTAGACAGTCCAGCTAAGATGACAGTCACAGCACAAATGGACCTAATAGACACCAACACAGTGGCATAAAGTGTTCAGCCCAGTACATTTGGACAGAGTCACAGCTGATCCATGGTCATCCCAGACCATTATCACATACAGGTTTTTCACAACTAGCTTTGATTTAGTTATGTTGTAATATGTCACTATTCTTACTATATTCTTACTATACCACATAAAAAGAGATGGATAGATTTCCACCAAATTTATTATTTTGAATGGTCTCATTTTAAAATGGCATCTTTAAGAACACAATCATCTTACACCTGCCCAGAAGTAATTAGGTGTGACGTATACTTTTGGGGCAGTTCTCTATACCAGTGTTTCTTAACCAGTGTGCCGTGGCACACTAGTGTGCCGTGAGCGATCATCAGGTGTGCCGTGGGAAATTGGAACCTCCAGGGGAAAAAAAGGGGGGGGGGAGAGTCTAGTGTGTTGAAGTATACAAACCCTAAGAAACCTACCTCGATAAAGGCACAAAATTACAAACACCCCCCTCCCCACCCGTTGTCTACTTGGTCTCCCCGTCTCCATGCATTGGGAAGGCCCGCCTCCCTTTCCCCAAGTAGAGACCTCTTCTTGCCTCCTGGGGGATCTGTGTGGGAAGTTGGCCCAGTTCTATCATTGGTGGGGTTCAGAATGCTCTTTGATTGTAGGGGAACTATAAATCCTAGCAACTACAACTCCCAAATGTCAAGGTCTATTTCCCCTGAACTCCATCTGCATTCATATTTGGCCATATTGAGTATTCATGCAAAGTTTGGTCCTGATCCAACATTGTTTGAGTCCACAGTGCTCTCTGGATATAGGTGAACTACAACTCCAAAACTCAAGGTCAATGCCCACCAAACTCTTATAGCATTTTCTCTTGGTTATGGGAGTTCTGTGTGGAAGTTTGTGTCTTTCTGCCATTCCTGCCAGGATGTCTATGTTGTGTGAATCAAAACAGGCCCAGGTTTCACACTGAGTGTATAAATACATTTAAAAACATATTAACTATATGTATTACTGTGTTAGAGTGTTATTTTGTGTCATTTTGGTTGGTGGTGTGCCCCAGGATTTTGCAAATGTAAAAAGTGTGCCGTGGCTCAAAAAAGGTTGGGAAACACTGCTCTATACAACAGTTGGAGTATTCTGTTAAACTGCTGCTGATAGTAATACTGTCTCCCCCCTCACCTGCCCTGATAACTCAATTCAAAGCTCTCCTGATCAGATTTGTGAGATACTTAGCAAAAATGTTCCTGCCAATCTCTGTGAGGTGGAAACCACTGCTTGCTAGAATTCAAACTTCTATGAAACCTGTTGTCCAGGAAGGCACCATTTGTAAAGTCAGTTATTACCTTCCATTATCCTTCTCTCCCTTTCTGGGCCATGTCCTTAAAGCAGGCATGGGCAAACTTTGGCCCTCCAGGTGTTTTGGACTTCAACTCCCACAATTCCTAACAGCCTACTGGCTGTTAGGAATTGTGGGAGTTGAAGTCCAAAACACCTGGAGGGCCAAAGTTTGCCCATGCCTGCCTTAAAGGGTGGGGAGGAGATTAACTGATGACTTGGGCATCAAGGTCCTTCCGCATTCTGTTCAGAGAACTTGACAAGCCTTGTCAACCTCTCAATTACGTATATCTCATATTTTGTTCCAGAGACATCATACTTCTCAAGTTATCCTGTCAGATCTGAAAATTACTTCTTCCGTACTCCTCAGCAGGATGTCTCTTACCACCATCATATATCTTCATGGAGAGGCTATTCCGTGTGCAGACTCTTCCAGAGGCACCTGCACATTCTCTGAGGACAAACTTTGCTGAACTTCTTCTGCATAATCACTAATGCTGGAAAGAACTTTAAATTGATTATGTAGTTCCAAAAGTACAGTGAATCCTGGTCCTTCTACTCCTATGTGCAACATTCCTCCACATGTCTACCTCCTCCGTTTGAGGTGTGATTTCTTACTCCTAAAAGAGGTCACCTATGCCATTATCTTGCAAGACAGTCTGCTCGGATGGCTCCAAGGCAACATCTTCTTCCCTAATATGTTCTAGTGTGGGGCCTTATTTTCCAATTTGCACTTGCAGCAAGTATAGCCTTCCACTTCCTCTGGCAGGAACACGAGCATTACACACACAGGTGACTGCATGAGCTCCCCAACCATCCATCTTTAGCAGTGATTAACTACAGAATTAAATAAAGAATGGCACTGAAATCTGGACCTTTTTTTTTTTGCAAACTCCCCCACTAAACACTCACACACCTCTGCCTGTCTCTCCTGTTCCTCTTGCCCTGTGCACTGAGCTCCTATATGCCAAGCTCCATTAACTGGTGTTTTACCTATATAGGGAGCTATTGGCAGTTAACTCCTCCCCAAAGCAGACTTTGGCCTATTTTCTGTGACCTACTTTCTGTATGTAGATGCTCCTCCCTTCTGAGACCAGTTGCTCAGACAGATAACCTGAAGCTGACCTAAGCCTATTCACACCAGGACAATGGAATTCTAATGAGCAAGAAGCAAGCTTTCATCCTGTGCACACAAACTGCCTTCCTCTCAAAAAATATCACAACATATCTCAAAGTCCTATATCTCAGAATTCAATCCCAGGTTTTGTGCTTGTCCTAGATTATCTGGCAGTGCAGACTCGTATAATCCAGTTTAAAGCAGAAAACCTGGGAACAGATCCTGGGATTTAGGGCCTGTCTGGAAGGGCCCTCAACAAACTCTCTCAACAAACCAACACAAGTGACTCCTTTGGACTGGGAAGTTTTCTTCCAAGAGATTCAAGCTCACTCTCTGCTGTCTCTTCCAACACAGCCATTCAAACACCTCTTTTTGTGTCTTCTGTTCATCTCATCCTGTAAGCCAAGCACCTGTACGCTGTTTGAAACAATCAGTTTCTTTCAAAAATGATATAGTAGCATTTATTGATTTTTTTGGTGTCAGGGACAACTTGAGAAACTGCAAGTCACTTCTGGTGTCAGAGAATTGGCCATCTGCAAGGACATTGCCCCAGGGGATGCCTGAATGTTTGGTGTTTTACCATCCTTGTGGAGGGCTTCTCTCATGTCCCCGCATGGGGAACTAGAGCTGATAGAGGGAACTCAACCCACTCTCCCCGGGTTCGAAATGCTGACCTATTGGGCAGCAGTCCTGCCAGCACAAGGGTTTAACCCATTACGCCACCAGGGGCTCCACGTGTTGATAAGGTGGAAGGAGCTGATGAGAATAATTCCCTGCCTCTTGGCTTAATCATACAAGTGAGTCCCTATAGGCCCAGCACCTCATTAGACTCGGGTCTTTCATAAAGATCCAGATCTAATGAGGTGTTTAATTAATGCAGAGTATTACCGGGCCTGCCCGGGTCGGGGTGAGCTCTCGACCAATTGTGTAGCTCGTTGTCTGTCTATATATGTTGTATGTCTATGGCATTGAATGTTTGCCTGTATATGTGCATTGTGATCCACCCTGAGTCCCCTGCGGGGTGAGAAGGGTGGAATATAACTGATGTAAATAAATAAATAAATAAACCAGCAAAAGCCAGATTTACTCCACATTAATTCGCTTTTACCGGAGGCGTCGCTTGGATGCCTCTGCTAAAACCGAAACAAGTCCAACGTTTTGGGCCTATCTGAACGAGCCCTAAAACAAAAGAACACCAAACCAAAAAAATCCACTTCGATGTTCTTGGGCACAGTATCTTTGTACCAGTTTATGTTTATTTCCTGCAGAAATACAGTAATACTTGTCCCTCAAATAGAGATGCTACCTGTTATTTAAAAAATTAGCAACAAAGATCTAAAGTTTAAACAAAAACTAACTAACTAAAAGAAAGAGGGTAGCATAGATTGTACTGCCCAGGTAGCAGTTGCATATTGAAAAAACACAAAATTATAATAGCAAAGACCTAGCCTATCTGAGATATTGCATAAAATTTCAGGAAAGAAATTCTATGTAGAATTACCAGTCACAGTTCCACATATGCACATATTCTTTATGTATATAGCTGCAGAAGCTCTTACATTGGTGACATCAAAGATACATTAATAATCTTTACATCTTTGGGGAGAAAGCCATGTCATGCTTTCTCCAACTAAAGTGATTGCAGAAGGGAGATCTCAGACAGCTGATCTCCAGGTAGATGTTCATTTTGAATTTCCCCAATCCCATGCACTAGAGCTTCACACACCCATTAACACACCCATTAAATTCCTGGTATATATGCCAAACCGGCATGTAGCGGGGGAGGATCACCCTGAGAATTTCGGGGGGGGGGGCTTGGGTGGTCCGCAAGAAGCCTTACTGGTATATTATTTAAACTGTTATGTTTATTCATATCATGATCTGATCACCATGCTCAATATATCCCATATTCATGGGGGTATTTGGGATAATGATACAAAAGGTTTAGTAGGGTAGAACCTCTCTCACTCAGATTCAGCCCCCCCCGAATCAAAAGCCTGGCTATGGCCCTGATGCCAAATCAATTTGTGTGAGAGCTTCTGGAGTATTTCCCCAAAGTTTCCGAGCCAAAAGTGAATGCAATATGTCTTTTTCAATGGCCACAGAAACACAAGTTCAGGAGATATTTGCACACACATTGCAACATTTGTCATCTCTCCATTTGAACCTCTTTTGCCACTGCTACACAAATGCTCTGCTTTTTTTCTTATTCTCAATCTCCATATGTATCTTTTTCTGCTTGCATTGCCACTCTCTTCTTCTATTTTCTCTTGGGGCCCTTCCACACAGCCTTATATTCTAGAATATCAAGGGAGAAAATCCCACATTATCTGAGTTTGGACTCAGATAACCCAGTTCAAAGCAGATAATGTGGGATTTTCTGTCTTGATTTTCTGGGATATAGGGATGTGTGGAAGGGACTTGGTTTCTCCCTGCATCCCATTTTCTCTACCCATCCCAATTGTAGTCTCTGGGCCCTTCCACACTGCAATATAACCCAGAATGTCAAGGCAGATAATCCATAATATCTGCTTTGAACTGGTTATCAGAGTCCAGACTGCCATATAACTCAGTTCAAAGCAGATGTGAGATTTTATACAGCTGTGCGGAAGGAACCTCTTTGCATGGCTCTTCTCTGGTGATTATCCGTTTCCTTTCATTCGTTTGAGGCCCCTTTTACACTGCTCTATATCCCAGGCTCTGAGCCCAGATTATCTGCTTTGAACTGGATTATATGAGACTCTACTGCCAGAAAATCTGGGATAAGAAGATAATCTAGGATCAGATCCTGGGATATAGGGCCTTAGACTAAAGTCTCTGTTCCCCCATAGTGGCACACATCACAGCTCAACTGCCCTAAAAGTGTGATCCAGCCTGCTATAGACTGAGTGTGTAAACTAAGGGGCCATCTACACTGACCATTAAATGCAGTTTGAAACCGGTACTGAAGAAAGTGGTTTCACTGTGCAGATGATTACATAGAAATGTTTGGAACCAATTTAAGGCTGAGATGATAACTTAATAAACCACAGAGCACTGATGCACGTTAAGTGCTTTCTTTCACACCCTTTTATATGATTTTGTTGTCTGGCTGTCACAGTTTGAAACTAGCTTCAAACTGCATTAAATGATCAGTGGAATTGGGAGCTTCTCATAGAGAAAGCAGCAAGAAGGGAAAGAAGAGCAAGGTGAGAGAACAAATACACACAGAGAGAAATCAAGATGAGATCGGTTGCGTGTAAGACTGATTTTGTTTTTCTTCCACCTCAAACTGGGAGCCTATCTGTCATGCTAGTATCTTCAGTGAATCAATCACATTTTCCAGGCAAGAAGTTAGTAGATTATCAGTCTACCAAGAAACAAAGAACCATAATGTGCCTGCTCTTTTTATATTAAATTAAATTAAGCAATTAAATCAGAAATATTGGTTACATTGAAACTAACATTCAGTAGCCATTTTCATTAAACAGAGAGTTCTATTTGTAACTAATAATATAATTATTATGTATTTGTAATGAACTACATTTAACAAATAGGCTAATTCATGTTAATTAATATTTTAAAAAAATGAACCTCCCAAAATTACAGCCCTCCAACAATTTCAAAATCCAGAATGTAGGCCCCACCTCCCAAGCCATGACCTTTTCTGGGCAAAGGGCCCCGTATAATTACAGAGTACAGTGCTGTAACAGCCTAAAACTTAAACAGCGTAGAAATTTTCAACAGAAGACAAGAAAAGACAAGCATCTCATATTTCTGTATTACAGTACAATTATATATGTTTTAAGTGATACAAATTATGTTTTAAGGCATAATGAGTGTGATTAAAATAAAAACACATATGTATAAGATTACGTATTTCATCTACTATATGTGTGTGTATATATGAGAGAACGATAAAAAAATCCCCTATGGCTTTAGCATTTCTGGACATTATTCAAGCCCTTCCCTCAAATGAACTGCCATAGCATGTCTTGCTGCCACAGTGTCCATCATTGGGACATTCCTCTTGCTTCTCAGCAGGCAAATGAGGGGGTCGTGGTTTTCAATTGCTGATCTATATGTTATGCTTTGTTCCAGATTACACATTTCACTACACTGCTAATCTGTTTCATATGTACTTTGCTCTCAGTTTTGATAGTCTATACTTGAAAGTATCACATAAGTACAAAGAGTATACTTGCCACATGGAGCATATCGACTTGAGGGTCCACGGGATTCTTTTTTTGTATTCATCATACCTGTACAGTAGAGACAAAGTGTATTTTGGAAAATATTTCACCAGACCATAAATAATAGGTAACAAAAAAACCCTTGAAAAATAGATAAATCTCATTTTCTTCCTATGCAGGTTCACCAGTAAAAGGATGCTGGAGTTACCGCTTGCACACATGCACAATTTTAAGCAGCATAATGTCATTTCAAACTTCAGCTCATCATGAGTTAATTGCACTATTTATTTCATGGCCTACTAGTGCCTTTTAAATATGCATAGAAAGAGTGCGTTCTGGTAACCTCTTATCAGCAGAAACCTTAATTAAGTAATTGCTACATAATAAATGTCTGCTTGGATAATATGTCGAACATTCTTTGGAGGAAGTCCAACAACCGATATATATCCAAGTAGGCTAGTCCACAAAAACTAAGCAGCTAGAATCCGCTGGGTCAAAATGTATCTTTTACTCTTCCTGGCTGATCCTATTTGTATCAAGCCATATAAAGAGTAGGGAAACAAAGCTTCTCAACTTGCCTTCTAAAGATATACAGCAGAGCTTGGGAAAAGTATGATAGCTGAGACCCTACATTGGTTGCACAACGTGGGTCTGAATTAATGTGGAAACGCATGCGCTAGACAGCTCAGTGAGTGAAAGACGCAGCTGCGTCAGAGTCGTGGGAACACTCTGACGCAGTCGTGGGAACACTCTGACACTTGCCAGAAAGGGGGAGAGGAAACATTTATATCCCTTTTACCATCTTCATAAGCCATTGTTTATCATTTAACAGTAAATAACTTTAACATTATTCCACTCGCCTTAAGCACTATGCTTGGATGTTTGCTGTCCCCCCCCCCTTCTGACCCGCGTTAAGCACATCTTCCCTTCATTAATTCTGACCCACATTGCACAAGTAGCGTAGGGTCCCAGCTATCATACTTTTGCCCAGAGCCTTCCATAAATTTCATGTTGGCGGCATACTTTTTAGACATGCATCATTTCATGACACAGTAATTCAATTTTACTGGCAAAATTAAGGTTAAGCCAACCCCTGATAAGAGATACAGACACATTCATAAATTGTAATAATGTATGAAGGCTCAACATACTGTATGTTTTGTGAAATAACATACATTTGCAACATTTTTGTCATTTATGAGTAACAGGTGTAAACACGTACACAAATGAAAAAATACACAACACTAATAAAACAAATACTTACCATTTTAATGAGATGTATGTGGTTGATGGGATGAATACAGCTTTGGAAAATTTGGATAAAGCATTCACATTTTGTCATAAACAATTTTAAGCTATGTGAAACTAGGTGGAAATTGTTGTTTCACATAGACTCAGGGGTTTCTCCTTATGTCGACACAACACACCTACATACTACAGCTGGCATGTTGATATGTCACCACACACAGAAATGCTATATGGGCAATCCCCGAGTTACAAACATCTATGGGCTCTTCCACACAGCCCTATATCCCAGAATATCAACGCAGAAAATCCCACAATATCAGCGTTGAACTGGGTTATCTGAGTCCACAGTCAGATAATGTGGGATTTTCTGCCTTGATATTCTGGGATATAGGGCTGTGTGGAAGGGCATTGACTTATATCCAACTTACAGATGGGGTGAGACAAAGGGAAGTGAGAAAATCTACCCCCTAAGAAGGGAAATTTACTCCTGGAAAAGTTATCAAAGGGAAAAGGTGTCTCCACTGAAGCTTTATCACCAATTCCTGTTTCCACAACAAGCCACATTTTCCAAAATTATAGGGAGAGAAATTGAGATGAAATCTTCTCAACAGCGGCACAGATAGCAAAACAAACACCAGGTGCTAACTCTTCCCAATGTTATCCAAAATGTGTGTGCACGTGCTCGCGCTCACACATACATATACACATATGGCTGTAATTACAGTTAAAATGCACCTGTTCTGACTTACATGCAAATTCAACTTAAGAACAAAGTTATAGAACCTATCTTGTTTGCAACTTGGGACTGCCTGTACTTGTTCGTTTTTGTGCTCCTTAAAAGGGTCGGGCCAGGCTCAAGAAGGAAGAATTGTTTATCTTTTCAGACTTCAAACTCCTTCATGTCCTCCCCTGGTTCCAGCCCACCAAAAATACACTTCCCAATTCCCCCAAATTGAGATCATTTCATCTCAAATGAGCCGCTATAGCATAATGGGTTGGTATAGAGTTCTGTTGCCATTGCGAAGCTCTCTTTGGCCGGATATTAAGAAAACTAATCTGCGTTGCAAAGTCATGTATGTATGGTCCATCTAATTCCCTCGTACTCAACCGTGGGGCACACTTGATTTTTAAAGACATCAATTTGAGAATGAGTTAACAGTGAATGTTTTGCATTTCTCCTGGTTCTAGGGACCCCATATACAGTATATCTATCTAACGATATACTGTGACATATAAAAATAAAAATAAAATCAGGATGTCCATGGCGGTCAGCTGGCGACAATGGCGAGGACGAAGGCCGTCTGATAGAGAGGAGTGGCGAGAGCATGGAGTTAACCAGAGGGCATGAGCACAGAAAAGGGAGGCCCCTTCCAATTCAAACTGCAGGAACTCGGTGTTCTTTTAACATTGCAAGTTATACAAAATCTATTAAAAATGACTTTTTGTTCTGCATATGAAAGGAGCAAGACATCTGGATCCAAAGCATAATGATGACTTTCATGAGTAAGTCAAAAGTTTTGTATGAAAATAATAATAATAACATCATCATGATCTGTCAACTGCAAAAGGCCACCTGACTTGGATCTGCACGCATCATTCGAAAATATATCGCACAGTCCTAGATGCTTGGGAAGTGTTGGACTTGTGATTTTGTGATACGAAATCCAGCGTATAGATCTCGTTTGCTGTGACATACTGTGTTTTTGTGTGTCAAATAATAATAATATCACCTCTAAGAAAATTGACGCCAGGAGTTTGGTTCAGGATTGTAAAGATCCTTAAGTGGGGCATGGCCTTCAAAAGGTTGGGAATCACTGGCCTGATCCATCTCATAGGCCCCTTCCATGCAGCAGAATAAAATCCCCCATTTTCTGTTTTGAACTGGGATATATGGCAGTTCGGAGCAGATATTGTGGGATTTTCCACCTTGATATCCTGGCTGTGTGGAAGGGCCCTGGGAGAGGGAGGGAGGGAGAGGGGGAGACAGGGAGGGAGAGAAAGAGAGAGGGGGAGGGAGAGAGAGAGAGGGAGGGGGAGGGGGAGGGAGAGGGGGAGAGAGAAGGAGGGGGAGAGAGGGAGAGAGAGGGAGGGAGAGAAAGAGAGAGGGGGAGGGAGAGATAGAGAGGGAGGGAGGGGGGGGGGAGAGAGAGGGAGAGATAGAGAGGGACGGAGAGGGGGGGGGAGGGAGAGGGGAGAGAGGGAGGGAGAGATAGAGAGGGAGAGGGGGAGAGAGGGATGGAGAGGGGGGAGGGAGGGAGGGAGGGAGAGCGGGAGAGGGAGGGAAAGGGAGAGAGGGAGGGGGAGATAAAGAGGGAGAGAGGGAGGGAGAGAGGGAGGGAGAGAGGGAGGGACGGAGAGAAAGAGAGGGGGGAGAGGGAGAGAGAGGGAGGGGAGAGGGTGAGAGAGGGGAGAGAGAGGGAAAGGAGAGAGGGAGAGGGAGGGAGAAATAGAGAGGGAGGGAGGGAGAGTAGGAGGGAGGGGAGAGAGGGAGGGAGAGAGAGAGAGAGAGAGGGAGGGAAGAGAGGGAGAGAGAGGGGAGAGAGGGAGGGGGAGATAGAGAGGGAGGGAGAGTGGGAGTGAGGGACGGAGAGAGAGAGGGGGAGGGAGGGATGGAGAGAGGGGGGAGGGGAGAGAGGGAGGGAGAGAGGGAGAGGGGGGGAGAGAGGAAGAGAGGGGGGAGAGAGGGAGGGAGAGTGGGAGAAAGGGGCGGAGAGAGAGGGGGAGGGAGGGATGGAGAGAGGGGGAGAGAGGGAGGGAGAGAGAGAGGGAGAGAGGGAGGAGAGGGGAGAGAGGAAGAGGGGGAGAGAGGAGGAGGAGAGGGAGAAGGGGAGAGAGAGGGGGGGGGAGGGATGGAGAGAGGGGGAGAGAGGGAGGGAGAGAGAGAGGGAGAGAGGAAGAGAGGGGGAGAGAGGGAGGGGGAGATAGAGAGGGAGAGTGGGAGAGAGGGACGGAGAGAGGGGGAAAGGAAGGATGGAGAGAGGGGGAGAGAGGGAGGGAGAGAGGGAGGGAGCGGGAGGGGGGGAGGGGGAAAGGGGGAGAGGGAGAGGGAGAGAAAGAGAGGGATGGAGAGAAAGAGAGGGAGGGAGAGATAGAGAGAGGGGGAGAGGGGGAGAGGGAAAGGGAGAGAGGGAGGGAGGGAAGGATGGAGAGAGGGGGAGAGAGGGAGGGAGGGAGAGGGGGAGGGAGGGGGAGAGGGAGGGAGAGAGAGAGGGGAGAGAGGAGGGGAAAGGGGGAGAGGGAGAGAGAGAAAGAGAGGGAGGGAGAGAAAGAGGGAGGGAGAGATAGGGGAGAGAGGGGGAAAGGACAGAGGGAAAGGGAGAGAGGGAGAGAGATAGAGAGAGGGGGAGGGAGGGAGAGGGGGAGAGGGGGGAGGGAGAGAGGGAGCAGAACTTGGAAGAAGCGCTATTGGCTTGCTTCTGGGTCACCTGTAGGTAGGGCGTGAAAATGCCTAACGTCCAGAAAGAGTTCTGCCTGGACTTTTTTTTAACCCCCCAAATAACCCTAACCAATAGGCCCAGAGATACCCACCGGCGCGGCTGGCTGGCTGGCTCGCCCTCGGGATGCTTGAACTAGGCAAACGGCGAAGGAAGCCTCCGCTATTCCAAGGCAGGGCGCCTTAGGGACAAGGGCAAACAATCTTGGTTGCCTGGCAACGGGGAGCGCGTTCTAGGGAGGGCTGTTGGAGAGCGCTTGCCGGCCTCGCGCGCGGCCTCGGAGGAGGAGGAGCAGAGGAGAGGCACGAGGCGGAGGCAGGGAGAGAGAGGGAGAGAGAGGAAGGGAAGGAGGCCGAAGCGGAGGGCAGCGGATCCTTGGGCGCCCGGGGAGGAGAGCGTGCCCGCTGGAGAACGAGACGCCGCGCGCTGGTAGTACTAGGTGAGAGCCTGCCAGCGCGCGCGCACACAACCCCCTCCAAACATTGGCGCGTGCGCCCCTCTCCCCTCGCACACAGCAGATCAGGTAATCCACATTGTCTGCTTTGAACTGCATTATATGAGTCTACACTGCCATATAATCCAGTTCAAATCAGATAATCTGGATTAGATATGGCAGTGTAGAAGAGGTCTAGGATAAACCTAGGGTGGTGATAATAATAATAATAATAATGGTGATGTTGGTTAAATTGTTGTGCTCTTATCCTGTGCAATCCTGGGATTTGTAGGGTAGGAACTGGGCACTTATAATGATCAGCCAAAATCTCATAATGTAATCTAGCCCGCATCTACACTACAGAATTGATGCAGTTTGGCACCACTTTGATTGCCATGGCCCAATGCTAGCAAATCCTGGGAGCTGTAGTTTCACAAGGTCTTCTATTCTACCTTGCTCAGACCACACCTGGAATAATTTGTCCAATTCTGGGCACCGCAATTGAAGGGAGATGTTCACAAGATGAAATGTGTCCAGAGAAGGGCAACTCAAAGAATCAAGGGTCTGGAGAACAAGCCCTATGAGGAGCGGCTTAAAGAGCTGGGCATGTCTAGCCTCTGAGAGGAGACATGATGGAAGCCATGTATAAATATGTGAGAGGAAATCATAGGGAGGGGGGAACAGGCTTATTTTCTGCTGCCCTGGAAACTAGGACGCAGAACAATGGCTTCAAACTACAAGAAAGGAGATTCCACCTGAACATTAGGAAGAACTTCCTGTGAGAGCCGTTCAGCAGTGGAACTCTCTGCCCCGGAGTGTGGTAGAGGTTCCTTCTTTGGGGGCTTTTAAACAGAGGCTGGATGGCCATCTGTCAGGGGTGCTTCGCATCTCCACCTCTGACCTTCAACCTGACTTTGAGGCACTTGTTAAAGACCAACAGAGACTTGATTTCTCTCACTGAATAAGAAAAAAATGCCTGAAGTAAAGGGGAGGGGGGAACCAAAAACAAATGGGCTCGAGAATCGCCGGAAAGTCCCGAAGGCACCCGACAGGAGCCAAAAGGGAGTCGGGCGAATCCTGGAAAAATGTGCTTTGAAGCGAATGTGACTGAAAATGATCATTAATATAATGAATCACAAATGATACAAATGTTCACATTTTGTTAACCATTGTTTTGTAAAATTTTAGTGAATAAATGTCATTTTTCCTATGACAACCTCTCTTTTCCATTGCTCATAACATATACTCTTATCAGTCTTATTAATATATCAAAAACGCAATGTAGTGCCTTTTGTATTATTATTATTATTAAAGAAATTAAATTGATATCATGTATATTAGAACAGTGTTTCCCAACCAGTGTGCCGGGGCACACTAGTGTGCCGTGAGCGATCATCAGGTGTGCCGTGGGAAATTGGAACCTCCAGGAAGGGGGGGAGAGTCTAGTGTGTTGAAGTATAAAAACCCTAAGAAACCTACCTCAATAAAGGCACAAAATTACAAACAACCCCCATCCCCACCCGTTGTCTACTTGGTCTCTCCCTCTCCATGCATTGGGAAGGCCTGTCTCCCTTTCCCCAAGTAGAGACCTCCTCTTGCCTCCCAGGGGTTCTGTGTGGGAAGTTTGGCCCAGTTCTATCATTGGTGGGGTTCAGAATCCTCTTTGATTGTAGGAGAACTATTAATCCCAGCAACTACAACTCCCAAATGTCAAGGTCTATTTCCCCTGAACTCCATCTGCGTTCATATTTGGGCATATTGAGTATTCATGCCAAGTTTGGTCCCGATCCAACATTGTTTGAGTCCGACTTTATACAAATAGCTGCCACATATCCGCCCTTCCGCCCTTCCGCCCTCCGCACACATACATACTGTACATACAAACATTCCGCTTTATCAAGGTATACAGATACAGATAGAATGTCCAGGGTGGGAGAAAGAACGCTTGTCTGTTGGAGGTAGACGTGAATGTTTCAATTGGCCACCTAGATTAGCATTTAATGGCCTGGCAGTTTCAGGTGTGGCTTCTTTTTGACTGGGGAATCCTTTGTTGAGAGGTGATTAGCTGTTGAACAGTTTTTACCATTACGAAGTTCTAATATTTAGGCGGAATCCCTTTTCTTTTCCTGTAGTTTGAAAAACTAGACCATAATCCACAGGCCAAAGAAATATCATTATAAAGATTTTTATGTGAAGTGATAACTTTATTAGGCTCAATGACAATTTTTCAAGTTTTCACATTAACCAGAATCCTATATCAGAGTAAAATAATGTGGGGAGCCAGAAGAGCGGAAGAATTGGAAATGCAAAAAAAGTAGGTTCACTTTTCTCCCAGTTTAGAAATGGTAATGTGTTTCTTCTACAGCTAGTTCTAATATCTGAGTAGTTAGTTACCATCTCGTAGAATATGATCCCTTTATCCCAGGACTCATTCACACAGTTTCAGTTACTTGCATCTGACAAAAATGGCCTGTAATTATTTTTCTAGATCTTTAAGGCAATTATCTAGCACAGTGTTTCCCAACCAGTGTGCCGTGGCCCACTAGTGTGCTGTGGCCGATCCTCAGGTGTGCCGTGGGAAATGGGAACCTCCAATCCCCTTTCTTCCCCCTCCTGCCGAACACTTTTCCTTCTCCCCTCGGGCTCCCTTCTTCCCAGCCTCGCTCTGCTCGCTTTGCTCTGGGGCGAGTCTGTGCAGTAGCACCCGCATGGGTCACGCCTCCCTCCCCCTCCCCTCCCCTCCTGAACACGCTCACACTGCCCCCTCGGATCAAAATGGCAGCAGAAGTGGCAGTGTAGAAGAAAAAGTAAGTGTTGAGCAGGAGGGGGAAGAAAGGGTGTGAAGGGGAAGGGGGAGGAAGAGGTCTCTGTCGAAAGCTGGCATGGGCAAACTTGGACCTTCCAGGTGTTTTGGACTCCAACTCCCACCATTCCTAGCAGCCTCAGGCCCTTTCCCTTTCCCCCCCTCAGCCACTTAAGCAGGAAAGGTCTTCAGGCTGTTAGGAATGGTGGAAGTTGGAGTCCAAAGCACCCAGAGGGCCGAAGTTTTCCCATGCCTGTTTTAGGGACCTTAAAGTGGTGAGCCTCCTTCCAACATTGTGATTCTGGATAGAAAACAAACAACAACATAACATAACATTGTTTGAGTCCACAGTGCTCTTTGGGTGTAGGTGAACTACAACTTCCAAACTCAAGTTCAATTCCCAAGCAAACCCTTTCAGTACTTTCTGTTGGTAATGAGAGTTCAATATGCCAAGTTTGGTTCAATTCCATTGTTGCAAGAGTTCAGGATGCTCTTTGTGTGTTCACTCTAAATTCCAAAAACTGTAACTCCCAAATGTCCAGGTCTATTTTCCCCCAAACTCCATCTGTGTTCACATTTGGGCATATTGATTACTCATGCCAAGTTTGGTCCTGATCCAACATTGTTTCAGTCCACAGTGCTCTCTGGATATAGGTGAACTACAACTCCAAAACTCAAGGTCAATGCCCACCAAACTCTTATAGTATTTTCTCTTGGTTATGGGAGTTCTGTGTGGGAAGTTTGTGTCTTTCTGCCATTCCTGCCAGATTATCTATGTTGTGTTCATCGAAACAGGCCCAGGTTCCACGCTGAGTGTATAAATACATTTAAAAACATATTAACTGTATGTATTACTGTGTTAGAATGTCATTTTGTGTCATTTTGGTTGGTGGTGTGCCCCAGGATTTTGTCAACGTAAAAAGTGTGCCGTGGCTCAAAAAAGGTTGAAAAACACTGATCTAGCATGCTTCCAACAAAGGGGTGGGGGTGGGGGTGGGGGTGGGGGTGGGGGGGGGGGCTCACCTACTCAGAAAAGTGGATGCTTCTTTTTTAATAACTGTGTCCTAACTTTCATCAAAAAAAGGAACAATTCCCTTATTTTTTTTCTTATAACAATTAAAGTAGAGTATTTAGTTGAGTGACTGATAAGTTGGCCCAGATTGTTTGGGTCTACTTTTTAACTAAAATTTCTAGACTTATACATGAGCATATGCAGTGATATTCTACATTGTTAGATATTCTTACATTAAAAATTAATGTAGCAATTAATTTTTTAAAAATTCATATTGTTTCAGCAGTAAGTAAGTGCATACAATTATGTACAGAGGCCCAAGGATCTCCGGTAACGTATGTCCAAAAGAAGACTCTAATGAAGCAAATGGCTCTAACAGTGAGAGTTTGGACTCTGATACCCAACACCTTTTACAAAGGTATGCATAATATTAAGCTTAACTAATTTATTTTAATTTTAAGAGGTATGCTTTCAGATGGATATAATGAAATTGTCTCTTCTTATTTTCCTGAAGCGGAGAACGATATCCTTGAATTCGTTGCTCCTCTTACTTATTAGGACTAGAGGCAGAAATACGCAAATTAGACTTAGAATCATAACATTATAGAATAATAGAGTTGGAAGAAACCACATAGGCCATCTGATCCAACCGTTGTGGTTCAGCCAGCTGATGAAGATTAGAGGTTTGGGGGTGCAGGGCCTGATGGTTCTGTGGGTGCCCAGACAGAGGGGCTTTTATAGCAAGATGGTTATCCAACTGAATGAACAGTGGGGGTTTGGGGGCAAGATGCTGTGGCTGAGCCAGTGTGTGAGAGTGAAACTGATTTGGAAGCCAACAGGCAGGGAGGTGAGGTTAACATTATCTCATCCAAAGAAGCAGCTGGCTTAGACAGAGATGCCAGGCTGCTTCTGAGGGGGCAGAAATTCAGGTGCAGACCTCTCAAGGTCAAAGGAATGTGTTAATGTTTTGCAGCCCTAAAATTAGGGAGAGAGTGGTTAGGATTTTTAGATCAAGCAACAGTTGCTATGGGAGTGAGAAACTTGGGAGTGATCCTGGACTCATCGATGAGCCTGGAACCCCAGGTCTCGGCGGTGGCCAGGGGAGCTTTTGCACAGTTAAGACTTGTGCGCCAGCTGCGTCCGTACCTTGGGAAGTCTGATCTGGCTACAGTCGTCCATGCTCTGGTCACATCCCGAATAGATTACTGCAATGCACTCTACGTGGGGCTGCCTTTGAAGACAGTTCGGAAATTGCAGCTAGTCCAACGGGCGGCAGCCAGATTACTAACCGAAGCTACATAGAGGGAGCATACTATCCCCCTGTTGAGTCAGCTCCACTGGCTGCCTGTCCACTTCCGAGCTCAATTCAAGGTGCTGGCTTGACCTTTAAAGCTCTATACCAGTGGTTCTCAATCTGTGGGTCCCCAGATGTTTTGGCTTTCAACTCCCAGAAATCCTAACAGCTGGTAAACTGACTGGGATTTCTGGGAGTTGTAGGCCAAAACACCTGGGGACCCACAGGTTGAGAACCACTGCTCTATACGGTTCTGGCCCAGCTTACTTGTCCAAACACATCTGCCGCTATGTCCCACCTCGTAATTTAAGATCAGCCGGGGAGGCCCTGCTCTCGCTCCTGCCAACTTCTCAAATGCGGATGGTGGGGACGAGAGAGAGGACCTTCTCGGTGGTGGCTCCCCATCTGTGGAATGCCATCTCAAGCGACATACGATCAACCCCATCCCTCCTGGCATTCAGGAAAAAAGTGAAATCGTGGCTCTGGGATCAGGCTTTTGCACATTAGCACAATGCAGCACTTTGGATTGGAATTCTAATTGGTAAATTAATGGTTATGGCTCAATGCTTATGTGGTGGACGGAACTTTTTTAACCTAGTGTATTATGTGATAATGCTAATTGTATTTTAATCTTGAATGTCTATGGTTTTATATTGTATTTATATTGTGTTTTGGCATCGAATTGTTGCCTTTTGTTATGCTGCTCTGAGTCCCCCCTCGGGGGTTGAGAAGAGCGGGGTAGAAATGATGTAAATGATAATAATAAATAATTGTTCCTGCTTCATACTTTAACCCAAGGCCCAAGATTCCTGGTTAAATTTTGCTTTTGATTTTATGGATTTACCTATAAATGGATTAATGCTCTTCTTTTGTTCCTTGCTTCTTGGATTAATGTTCATGTTTTAACTCTTGTTTTTTGGATTTACCTATTGCCTTTGGAGTTGCTTTCGTTAGGAACACTTGGATTTTTTTACCCTAGTATTTGCTTAAGGTGCCTTTGTCCCTTTCTTATATGTGTTTTATCAATAAACTGCTTATTACCATGTCTGGTCTCTTGGTGAACACTGTGAGCAAGATTAACTCCTGTTGAGGTGCAACACAAACCCCTGCACAATCAAAGCACTCCTGACAGATGGCCATCCAGCCTGTGTTTAAAAGCCTGCAAAGAAGTTCCACTGGTGAACAGCTCACACAGTCAGAAAGTTCTTCCTAATGTTCAGGCAGAATCTCCTTTCCTGCGGTTTGAAGCCATTGCTCCGTGTCCTAGTCTCCAGGGCAGCACAAAACAAGCTTGCTCCCTCCACCCTATGACTTCCCCTCACAGAAGTCTTCTCTTCTGTCTTATTATATTCTGCACTGATCAGACTTCATATCAAGTATTGGCTTTGCTTCTGGATTCCTCATTGTATAATGGATATAAACAATTTGGAGCGGGTTTAGAAAAGGAGTTAGGTATGTTTTGCTTAATGAAGAGAAAACTGAAAAGTGACATAATTACACTCTCAATATCTCAAGGGTTGTTATGGAGAGGAGGATATATGCCTCTGCTGCCTCAAAGGAAAGGATCAGGACTAATGGTTTCTAGTTAAAAGCGAGTAGATTTTAATTGGCTTTTGCGAGGAATTTCTCGGCAGTGAGAGTCATCTGGCAATGGATCCAAGGAGTTCTGCATTACTGCCATCCTAGATTTGTTAATATTCATTGTCTGCATTTTTTGCTTGTGGTATTACTCTTAGGCTAATGCATACAATTCAGTGTTTTTTTTCTCCTTTCATTTTCCAGTTTGTCTGAAGGAAAAATATCACCTCGCAGCTGTATAAGCAACCATCCTTTCCTCAGTCATAATCGGGAAAATGCACAGAATCCGTGCCTGCCCAAGAGTAAGTTCAGCATGTAATTGTTAATTATTTATTTATGTTTTATTTATTAACTGCATTTCTATACCACCTTTCTCACCCCTGGGGGGGGGGGGGGCTCAAAGTGGTTTACAACATAATAAATTGAAAATTTGATGCCTCATATATATATATTAAAAATCACATATCTAAATCAATAATATATAACTGTAAATACAGAGAGCATACCACCCCCCTGTTGTATCAGCTCCACTGGCTGCCTGTCCAATTCCGAGCCCAATTCAAAGTGCTGGTTTTGACCTTTAAAGCTCTATACGGTTCTGGCCCAGCTTACCTGTCCGAACGCATCGGCCGCTACGTCCCACCTCGTAATCTAAGGTCATCCGGGGAGGCCCTGCTCTCGCTCCCGCCTAATTCCCAGATGCGGTTGGTGGGGATGAGGGATAGGGCCTTCTCGGCAGTGGCTCCCTGCCTGTGGAATGCGCTCCCTATCGATGTACGATCCACTGCATCCCTCCTGGCATTCAGGAAAAAAGTAAAATCCTGGCTGTGGGACCAGGCGTTTGCTCACCAGCACTAGGCAGCATTTTAGGACTGGATTTTAAATAGAAAGTAGATGAAGAGGACCAATGCTTTTATGGACTGAACATGGTTTTAATCTGGAATGAATGTGTATGATGCTAAGGCAACTGTTTTAATGTATTTTTATGTATCTTAACTGTTGAAAGGTTTTTTTGGGGGTTTTATATTGTTATTATGTAGGCATCGAATTGTGCCGTACTGTAAGCCGCACTGAGTCCCCCCTCGGGGGTTGAGAAGAGCGGGGTAATCTCCTGAAATAAATAAATAAATAAATAAAAAACATTAAAACTATAAAAACGTCAAACATAGACATAAGCCTGCAACATATTATTGCTGCAATTAACAATGTAGACCCCTTCTCTCCCTCCCGAACTCTCTCCATAGTGTTTCACCCCTTCTTTTTATACCCTCCCTGCTCCCCGCCATCCCACCAGACACAAAGTTCTTTAGGTACAGATGGAATACAAAATGGGGAGGGTAAAAAATGTCCTGGGCTTTCTTGGGGGGTGGTCAATATGATATGAGGTCTTTGGGGTGGGCGGAGGGAGAGTCTTACTTGATGATGGTAGTAAGCTCCTGATCAGTTTAGTAAAAGTCCAGAGAAACATAGATTTTATCAGTTGTGTCATAAATCAGGTGTGAGCTATCATTTGCCAGTAGACTGAGGATGGGGAGGGGCACAGAAGTGTAGCTGCTGCCAAGGAGAGTTGGTGTGCAGGCTGCATTTTCCACTCTCAATGGGTTGGATCGATACTTATTTATACTTAGAGTTAACCCACTGTGTTGAAGTTTTGTTTGTTTCAGTGCCCAAAACCAGGCTGGATTCCATTGTTGTGGAAGGTGACAGTTCCCACCATTGCGCTCTAACCAATCACGGTGTTTGCGTGGACATTCAAAGCATCAGGCTTCAGCTGCATATATGTTTGGTTAGAAATCAGTTCAATAGACTTTAATGGTGTTTGGCTGACACTATACAAATAGATTTGCCCTGTTGCTAGAATTTAAAATACATTTCAACAGTTTTCACTAGTATATTTTTGAAGTGGGCAAAATGTACTTTCTAAGCCAGCCCATGACAACACAAATTTCCTCATTTTCTGCTGCATCTACTCTGTTGTAAGTTTCTGGAGAATGTTTTTCAATACTGGAATTTACTATTTAGCCACTAATTGTGGGGGATGGGATTAAACCCCGAAAAGGACAGGGAAGACAATAAAAATCACTATTGAACCTGTACCAGGGAATAGTGGGCATTTTCAGATCTCACACAAAATGAACCAATCTAGTTTTGTTTCTAGTTTTCTAGACCAATTGCAAATAATTTTATCTCCTGAATAAATCTGTGGCATGTATTTTGTGAAGTAATATAACTATTAGAAATATTTATTTGTACGTTTGTATGTATTTCCAGAAGGCATCATCAGACTGATCTGTAACTTGGCAGTGCTAAGTGTGGTGGCTCCATTTTGCCTAGTCTACAGCATCTTTACAAGGTAATCTGGCCATCGCCCTGCCAAAAAGGTGGGGGTTGGGGCTGCCACCTAGTCTCTACAGCGAGTGAAACTGGCATTTAAAATGCTAGTTTCACTCTCATTTTAGGTCTGTGTGGAAGCAGCATCTGTATCTTTAGCCTTTCCTAGAACAGATGGACGTGTGTTAGTTATTAGCTAATTCTAGATACATTAGATCAGGGCTGCCCAGGAAGCCGATCGCGATCGACCAGTCGATCCCGGGACCGAAGGTCAATCCCAGCCGGATGGGGCACTTCTCAGAGGGGGGCGGAGCCAGGCTGGGAGCTCCAAAGCCAGAGGGAGGGGCGGGGCTTGGCACGGCCTGGCTCGGCCCCCCCTGGCTTCCGCTCTACCAGCAGCTTCTCCAGGCTTGAGGATGGCAATGCCAAGCCAGTGGTGACATAGCTAGCACAAGGCTGACTTAGCACTGCCATCCTCAAGCCTGGAGAAGCTGCTGGTAGAGCGGAAGCCAGAGGGGGCGGAGCCTGGCCGTGCCAAGCCCCGCCCCTCCTTCTCCAGCCTTGAGGAGGTAGGTAGATCTTTCTGACTTGGTTTTATTATAAGTAGCTCGCATGCTGAAAAAGTGTGGGCACCCCTGCATTGGATACTTCTAGGCAGACACACAATTAATTTTGCCCCTTTTTCTATTGGTTTCCTCACCACTTCTTTGGTTCTTGACAATAGGGTATGTGTAATATTGTGACCACACATTCTATATGGAGATAAGGATTCCCATCTTTTAAACAAATATCATACAGGTTTTAATATGAATAATGTTAACATTAACTGTTATCTCTTTGCTATATCTCAGAGGCAGCTGTTCTCAGAAAATTGTGTTTTGGGTAACCTCGTTCCTGTTGGTTTTAGGTGAGCTTCATCTTATAAGACTAAGAATAGGTATTTCAAAAAGAATTTGCATTATTTTGTGTGTAACACCTTGCCTAATTATATCTCTGCTTGTTATTGTGTGTCTTTGAGTCATTACCAATGTATGACAACCCTAAGGCAATCCTATTGCAGGGTTTCCATGGCAAGCTTGATTCAGAGGAGGGTTGCCATTGCCTTCCTCTGAGGCTGACATTGTGTGACATGCCTAAGGTCATCATGGCCTGCATGCATGGTATTTGAATCCCCATCTCTCAGATTCCTTACAAACATGTTTACAGTCTTAGTAAATTAAGCAAAGCTTAAAACAAGAGCCTTTGCACGATTTTACAGAAAAAAGCACCACAGCGCTCATTGGGAAATGTCTCCTATAACAGAGTTTATGAACGCATGTTTATACTCTATGTGTAGCAAAGAAGATATCCAGAAATGGGCAAATAATTTTAGCACCCAATGGGACAAGGATCACATAATACAAAAATTTCGTAGTTATAGCAGACGTTGTTTCCCCACTTCTTTCTCTTGGATTGTTTTTGCTTTTGTGTGCCAACAATCTTTCTTTTTTGTCCTCTTTCCATTCCTTTATCCATTTTATTCTGATATACTTTTAATATAGAGACAATTGTATCCTTCCAACTTAGCCTTTCAATGGTTGTTTCCTTTGTTCTTTTACTCCTCATAAATTTACTCAAGAGTCCTTTGGATCCACTTAGATCTGCCTCTTCCACCTCTGCTTTATTGTGCATTTATTTGGAGTCTGTTGATTTCCATTTATCAATAGACTGAAATCTAGAAAACTGCAATTTCAGCCTTACAAATGCTTAACCAGTCCTACAGGTATTGTTAGATTCCTCTCTTTTCTTGCTTTTCATGGTTTGAAGTTAGTTTCAGACCAATGATAAAGGAAAATATTTTTATTTGCCATGTGATTTGTTTGTCATTGATGTGTGAACTGTCATTATGCAACTGTATCCACTCCCTTTTGTTTGGGACTTCATTAAGAGATCTCACTTCAATCTATATTTTAAAATATTTATTCAACTGCTTTGTTATAAGAATCCACATGTTTGATCAGCCAACCAAAAAGTGTGGAATGTGTTAGGATCAGAATAATGGTCACATTTAGGGTTTGGGAATATTTGACCCTTGAAGTTTATTTTATTTTGTGATGTAATATAAAACAGGTATGTATTGATTTTGACATTACTGGATATTTATACTGAGGTTGGCATCCCAAACATTTCTCAGCAAGTTCAAATCCAATTGGAAACATTTTGCTTGATTATTTGAGATTAGTTTGCATAGATCAAAGTGTACATCTACACTGTATAATTAATACTCTTTGATACCACTTTAACTGCCATGGTTCAGTACCATGGACTCATGGGAGTTGTAGTTCTACAAGGTCTTTAGCGTCCTCTGCCAAAGAGTGCTGGTGCCTCACCAAACTACACATTTCAGGATTATATAGCATTGATCCATGTCAGCTATAGTGGTTTCAAACTACATTCATTCTACAGTGCAAAATGCACTCTTAGTTTGAAAAAATTGTTAACAACTATGTTTACTACCAGTTAAGACATTTGTTTCATTCAAGATTGTGGGAGAAATCAGGAATACCAGCCAGTCAACATTAAATAAATTTCATGGTGACATACATACATACATACATACATATGAAAGAAAAGGAACAGATAGAGCATTGGGAAGGATTAACCCACATAAATTTAGGATGATGCGGGGACATTATGGTATGCACTTTTCCGGGTGATAGTTTTTTAAGAAGAAAAATAATCAACCTTTTTAAATATGAAGGTGTTATCATTAACAGGTGCCTCCTACATGGAACTGTTTGGAAAAAATAAATTGCAGCTGTTTGGTGAAAAGTGGAATTACTTCTCCATTTGTGATCTTATTCAGGTAATATCTTTTAAAAATTTAATTACTCAGCAACCTGCCTTCCCAGTATATTATACGGTGTGTAATATGTGAATATATTTAAGCATTGTCTCATGTATTCTTGTATCCAGAGTCAGTGCAGCATTGTATCAAGTATAATACTTGGAAATAGCAAGAATGGTGTAGTAGTGTCTTATGCTGTTGTTGATATTTGATCCTGAATCTGTCTAACTAGCAGCTGCCTGACATACAAAAATTAAGACAATGTGAAGGTTTTAATCAAAAGTGTGGTCTTGTGGCTCTGCAGATGTTGATAGCCAACAGTTCTTGTTATTTTTCATTGTGCGAGTGGGGCCTGGTAGGAGTTTGAATCCTACTCCAGTTTCCTATTCTTCCTCTATATCCAAGCCATGAAAAACTTTGCCAATTTAAATTCTGTCAACCACCCTCTTAAAAGCATAGAATTAAAACTAGTGTTTTTCAATTGAAGCAAATTTTATTCACATGCAAAATCAATTATTTCCACCTTGGCTAATATTGGAGAGTCTTCATGATTAGGTTTCTATTGACTAGGAACTGCAATAAAGATTGTAATTCTTTGCAAGCCACTCCTAATTTTGTGCCTTCAAGTCACTTATTACTTGTTATGTTCTCAATGTGGTGCTTCCACAAAATTTTCTTGGCAAGATTTGTTCAATGGAGTTTAATCTTTTCAGTCTCCGAGGCCCCTTCTACACAGGACTTAAAATCCGGGAAAAACTGGGATAAACTGGGGGGGAGAGCTAGATTATACTCATGGAAAATGCATGCTGGATCATGGGATCGAATGAAAAACATGTGTTAAAAAGATCCTCTTTAAATTCGTGATCAGCCTAAAAATGTGCTGCTACAGAGAACTGTACATCCCTGCAGTAAAAAAACATGACACTTGGTTGTGATAGGCTGGTGTGGACTGCTCTAATCCTCATTTTGTAATCCTGAAACAGAGGTAAACAAATGGAGTCACGGACACACAGGTGGCTAAATGGCAGAATGAGAAGACGGCAATTCCCATAAGAATTCTCTCTAATCATTCCTTTGTTCTCATATTTATGAAATTAAACAGAGCTTTAAATTACACAGTGGGCACCAACACGGCAGGCAAGTGACCCCAAAGGGTTTGAAAAGGGCAAGCATAAAGGCTGGCTGAAAGTGGTCAAAGATAATGACAAGAAATCTACTTGTGTAGCACATTCTTATATTTGCATCAGTGCTTATGAGGCCCAGAGCATCTCAGAGTGTCAATTAAAAAGAAGAAGAAAAGTTCAGATGGATGTCCTGCGTCCATTTTGAAAAATCCACTATAACCAAGGGACCATTTACTGGGACTGAGAGCTCCGTGTCTAGACTTTCCTTAAATTCCTGCGCTTTTTGCTCCACTTCTTTGTCCTGGATTAAGAGGCTGTCTGGAAGGGCCCCGAGACTCTAGAGCAGTGGTGTTCAACGTGTGGCCCTTCATGTATTTTGGACTTTAGCTCCCAAAATTCTTGGCCATTGGACAAGCTAGCCAGGGCCTCTGGAAGCTGGACTGCCACAACTTTGACACCTCTGCTCTAGAGAGTGTGACGTGCCCAAGATCACCCAGCTGATTTCAACAACCATGTGAGATTTTGAACTCTGGTCTCCAGATTCCTAGTTCAGGGATCAAATCACTACACCATTTAAATAAAAATGCATCTGGTGTAATGTTTCCTTTACTCAGTAAAATATTATATACTGTATCTTCACAGCTGGAAAAAGACTGGTGTCTGTTACTTTCTGTATTCTGACCTCTGTCACAATCCCAACTGACAGCCTTCCCTAATTGCCGTCTTCAGCAATGGCTAAATATGGGCACAGTAAACAGCCTTGTGGCTTTGTGGAGCTGTTTTTAGATTCATTAAACTAATTTGTTCCCTGTCCTGAGTTTGTTGCTGGAGCTCCGATGCCTCCATCCCTAAGGGTTCATGTGAGGAAATCCTCCTCTTGAGACCTTTTGTTTTTGTTAGTCTGAGAAACTCAGCTTTCAAGTTGTTTCTTTCATGTTGCCAGTTACATGCTATGGTAAAGTCCAGTCTAGCTAAGATAAAAACGGCAGCTCTATTTCCCCCTCTCTTTATTTGAATCAGCTTAAAATCAGAAAGGAGCAGGGCAGAGATACCAGATTACAAGGAATTCCACACGTCTTATTTTTCAGTGAATATACTTACAATGCTTTAAATATTTAAGGATATCATGATGTAGATTCAACTATCTACTGCACAGGAATAATGAACACATTTATGAACGCTGAAAAGCAAAAAAAAAATTGCTAGCACGGATGGAATTGGAAGATTCGCCCATGTTAGATTGCTTTAGTGACCTTTGAGGGTAGCTGTTCTACCAATGGCCACCAATGCTCATTTTCTCATCAGTCTTTATTGATTCTTTTATGGTATTTTTTGTAATTAATTTACTCATCAAGAATAGCATAATTTTGATGTATAACCACTTTGTTGTTGCTGTAATTACTCCTTCCTAAAAACCTTGGATTTTCAAATTACTTACCATGTGTTGTAGTTTCATTGGCCCTCAAGAACCCTTTGGTTACACTGTTTGCAGTCTTTCTGTAATCTCTATCTCTATACCTTTATAAAGCGGAATGTTTGTATGTATGTATGTATGTATGTATGTATGTATGTGTCCGGAGGGCGGAAGGGCGGAAGGAAATGTGGCAGCTTTCGGATTGGCTCCCACTGTGGGGTTATTTGCATAAACAACTCCCACTGGCCAGCCAACACGAACATTCCGAGACTCTCAAGTGCCAGAGGGGGGGGGGGGTAAGGGAAAGGCCTGCGGCAGGCAGGCATTGTGGTAGTTTAAGTCCAAAACACTTTGCAGCCCCCAACAATGAGACAACAAAACCAAACTTGGCACACAGAACCCCCAAGACCCACTTTACGTCTTGGTGCAGTTTGAGGGAGGATGGACCATGGATTGGCCAGCATTCCAACATCCCAAATCTCAAAAGTGCCAGACAGAGTTCTTTACAAAAACGCTTCCTTCAGCTGATTTTAAAAACTACGCCTCAGGCCCGAATTGACAGTAAGGCTTCCTCAACTTGATTTTCGAGACTAGGCCTCAGCTTGAATTCACAGTAAGGCTTCCTCAACTTGATTCTCCTGACTAGGCCTCAGCCTGAATTGACAGTAAGGCTTACTTAAGTTTATTTTCTTGACTAGGCCCCCAACAATGACAGAACAAGACTACAGTTGGCACACAGACACCCCCCCCCCCCCAAGACCCACTCTACATCCTGGTGCAGTTTGAAGGACTTGCAGTACCTTCACTCACTTACTCTGACCAGCACGGGTGATGGACCTGGACCAAACTTGGCACACATAACCCCCATGATGCCCTTTACGTCCTGGTGCAGTTTGAGAAAGATGAACCACGGATTATGGGATTTGTAGTACTTCAAAGCGCTTTGTTTCCCAGAGACCACTGTGGCCCACAACAAAGACCGATAAATATCAAACTTGGCACACAGAGTCCCTATGACCCACTCTATGTCCTGGTGCAGTTTGGAGAAGAGCAGAGCATGGATGATGGGGCTTGAAGTACCTCCACTCACTTCCTGAGACTGCTGTGACCCTCATCCAATGACTGATCAAGACCAAACTTGGCACACAGAGCTCCCATGACCTACGCTACATGCTGGTACAGCTTCGAGTAGGATGGACCATGGATGATGGTACTTCAAGTACCTCCACCCCCTGAGACCACAGCGACACTCATCCAATTACCAATAAAGACAAAACTTGGCAAAGAGTGCCCCCATGGCCAACTCAACATTCTGGTGCAGTTTGGGGGAGGACGGATTATGGATGATGGGAGTTGCAGTACCTTTACTCACTTCCTGAGACTACTGCGACTCTCATCCAGTGACTGATCAAGACCAAACTTGGCACATAGAGCCCCATGACCCACTTTACACCCTGGTGCAGTTTTCAGGAGGATGAACCATGGATGATGGGACTTGAAGTACCTCCACTCACTTCCTGAGACTGCTGCGACCATCATTCAATGACTGATCAAGACCAAATTTGGCACACAGAACCCCCTACATCCTGGTGCAATTTGGAGGAGGATGGACCATGGATTATGGTCCATGGTCCATAATCCTTCACTCACTTCCCGAAACCACCGCGAGCCAAATGAACAACTGATACGGATCAACCTTGGCACACAATGCCTTCCTCAAATAACCCGGGCACCGCCGGGTCCTCAGCTAGTAAGCTAATAAATCTAAATATTACACCATCTTTCCGAACACCAATTCACATGAAAATGACCTTGGCTGCCAGTTTTTCATCCTCCCAGGCTTTACTCCCTTATCTCCCAGGCACTTGGTGCTAGTTAGTGCTGGTTTATTTATTTATTTATTTACTTTATTTATATTCCGCTCTTCTCACCCCGAAGGGGACTCAGAGCGGATTACAGGTACACATACTAGCAGACAATTCCTGCTGTTTTCCATATACACAACATATAGACAAACAGAGGCAAACACTGGCCACCAGGGGGGGCTGGTGCACTCTCATCTCTCAGCATCCTTTGTTGTTCCTTCCGCATTCCTCAGCATTCCTGGAGTTCTTTAATGGCCTCATAATTCAGTCAAAATTTGCCTCCTTACTTAATGTGGTACCTTTATATCCTACTTGACAGATGCAACTGTCTTTCAGGCTGCAAAGGTCAACAGCAGGCTACACTTAAAGGTCGAGCACCCACCTCAACCCGGGCAGGCCTCAAACTCATGACCTACTGGTCAGAGAGATCTCATGCAGCTGACACTTAGCCAGCTGCGCCACATTCCCTGGTTCCCACTAACTACAACATGCAACTGTCTTCTCTCATTCCTATTGGTTAACATGTTATGAGTTCCACACAATATAATTGAGCAGTTTCTTGTTATTACGTAGAAAGCAGAAGGTATAACTTTGGCAAAGTTTTGCTGTCAGAGGCAACATATTTTATCACTATGGCAGATCCTAGGCATAGGATTCTAACATCGGATCTACTTTTTAAAAAATTGCTTAAACCCTCCCACCAAGTTTCAATTATACCAATTGCATCGTATTTGCTTTGTTGTATTAAGAGTTCAAGTTCATCTTGTTTGTTTCCTATGTTTCATGCATTAGTGTAGCGATAACAAAAACTATGCACACCTCCGCAGCTGCTTATTTGAGGGTTTTTTATTATATTTGTTGAGTTCTTATAACTTCCCCCTCTATAACAATTGGGAGATTATCTCCTGTTAAACTGCTGCCTACAGGACTACTGTCTCCTCCACTCACTCAGATAACTCATTTTAAAGCACTCCTAGTCAGGTTTGTGAGGCTGTTAGCAAAACTGTGTCTGCCACCTCTTGACAGAAGTTCAACCACATTAAACCTCAAACTGTAATCCAGAAAGCCAAATTGTCGCTAGCGGCACCATCTGTGAAGCCAGTGTTTCACTTCTATTATCCTTCTCTCCTGGACTGCATCCTTGGACTGGGAGGAGAGACAACATGACAGCCTGGGCATCAAGACCCTTCAGCTTCCTTCTCATAGCTTCATATTTCCATATGATCTCCTGAACACCATGCCTTGCAGTGTCATTTGCTTCCACATGGACCAAAAGGAAGGAATAATAGTCTGTGTGCCTCACAAGCCTTGTCAGCCTCTTGGTTACATCTTGGAATCTGGAATTTTGCTCCAGGGAGACAGCATACCTCTCAAGTCCTCAAGTCTGCAAACCACTGGTTTCTATTCCCTTCAGCAGGGAGCCCCGTACCACCGTCGTACATCATTTTGGAGGTCTAGCAGGGGCTATTCTATGTGCTGACTCTTCCAGGGGCACCTGTGCATTTCCTCAGGACAACTTTTTTGTTCTTCTTGTTCTGCATCATCACTTACCCTGGAAAGAACTTCAGATTGATTCTATTGCTCCAAACTTGCAAAATGATTCCTGGTCCTTCTACTATGTATAATTTTCCTCTGAATGTCTGCCTTCTCTCTTTGGGGTTTGACCTCCTCCTCAGAGAGATCCTGTGATTCTCTTGCAAGATAGTCTGCTCTGCTGTGTCCAAGGCAGCCACTTCCTCCCTAATATGTTGGAGTGTGGAAATATGAATCTTCCATTCCCAGAGGGCCACTAACTTGCTTTTGCTGGAAGTATAGCTACTCACACTCTCAGGCAAGTGCACAAAAATTCCACATCTGCTACAAGTGACTGCATGAGCTTCCTCACCTTGCATTTTTATCAGATTTAAGACTGCCTTGGTAGAAGAACTGAATGTAATAATAATTATTATGAATCAAACTAGTTGAGAACCAACTCACATACATGCAAATGCATAATTTACTCCCAGACCATTAACTGGAAATTTAAGTATGCATACACTTTGAGGTATGCATAGTTAAATTTTCAGTGATAGCTCCAACTTTATGGAACGCTCTCCCAGCCGAGACACGAGCCCTCCAAGATCTTATGTCCTTTAGGAGGTCCTGTATCAATCAAAACTTTATTACGGTCACTGCTACAGGAAACATGGATGGTAGGAGGTCCTGTAAGACTTTCCTCTTTCAACAGGCCTTCGGCTTATAAGACGCCATCAGTGTCCCTGTCTTGCCTGTTGATTTCATCTTTTATACTGTATTATGCTGTGCGTTTCGTATTTCGTTTTTAATGTATGGATATTTTAGAGTGCTTTATGTGTTTTAATGTGCTTTATTGTGTATTGCCCTGTTGTGAGCCACCCCGAGCCTCCCGGGAGTGGGGGCCTAGAAATTCGACAAATAAATAAATAAATAAAAAGATATGAAATTTACTTACTGTGCTACTTATTTGTCTTTATAAAATAATCTAAATGATTTGTACATGAATTAGTAATTATTATTTTCTTTTCCTATATAGGGAAAAACAGACGATCTCAGGTCCCTAATGTAAGAATGTGTTTTATATACTACTTAGAAAATGCTTCTATCCTATTTCCCCCATGAAACCAAAGTTGGTCTCATTGATCATTTTTGGAAGGAATGCATGGCTTGTTTATCTTAACTGGATTCTGGAGCAGATAATTAAAGAGACAGCCTGTAAGCATATAGAAAGGAATTCCGTGCTCACAAAAGGTCATATTTCTCAAAAACAAGTCATGCCAGAGGAAGGTTTTGAAAAAGATTCTTCATGATATTCTCATTAAAAAGGTAGTAAAATCTGGGCTTGTGTGTTAGATGTGCAGGGAATTGGTTAGATGTGCAGGGAATTGGTTAATTGGCCAAACCCAAAGTCTACTTGATCCAGGAGTGATCCTGGATTCATCGCTGTGCCTGGAACCCGAGGTCTCGGCAGTGGCCAGGGGAGCTTTTGCACAGTTAAGACTCGTGCGCCAGCAGCGCCCGTACCTTGGGAAGTCTGATCTGGCTACGGTTGTCCACGCTCTGGTCACATCCCAAATAGATTACTGCAACGCACTCTTCGTGGGGCTGCCTTTGAAGACAGTTCGGAAATTACAACTAGTCCAACAGGCAGCAGCCAGATTACTAACCGGAGCTACATACAGGGAGCATACCACCCCCCTGTTGTGTCAGCTCCACTGGCTGCCTGTCCACTTCCGAGCTCAATTCAAAGTGCTGGTTTTGACCTTTAAAGCTCTATATGGTTCTGGCCCAGCTTACTTGCCTGAAGGCATCTGCCGCTACGTCCCACCTCGTAACTTAAGATCTTCCGGGGAGGCCCTGCTCTCGCTCCCGCCAACTTCGCAAATGCGGTTGGTGGGGATGAGAGAGAGGGCCTTCTCGGTGGTGGCTCCCCATCTGGAATGCGCTTCCTAGCGACATACGTTCAACTCCATCCCTCCTGGCATTCAGGAAAAAAGTGAAATCCTGGCTGTGGGACCAGGCGTTTGCACACTAGCACAAGGCAGCACTTTGGACTGGATTTTAATGGCAAGTTGGTGGATATGGCTCAATGCTCTTTTTATGGACGGAACACTGTTTTTAACTTAAATGAATGTGTATGATGTGTTAATGTTAATTGTTTTTTAATGTATTTCAATGCTGAATGTTTTTGGGGTTTTTATATTGTAATTTACTGTGTTTGTTAGGCTGCTCTGAGTCTCCCCTCGGGGGTTGAGAAGAGCGGGGTAAAAATGCTGGAAATAAATAAATAAATACTCACCAATGGCTTCTCCTCATCCTGGAAAGAAGTGATTAGTGGGGTGCCGCAGGATTCTGTCCTGGGTCTAGCACTTTTCAACATCTTTATCAATGACTTGGATGATGGAATAGAGGGTATGCTTATCAAATTTGCATATGGCACCAGATTTAGAGGGATAAGTAATACCCCAGAAGACAGGATCAGCATCCAAAATGATCATAACAATTTAGAGAGCTGGGCCTAAAACTAGCAAAATGAATTCCAACAGAGAGAAGTGTATGGTACTATACTTAGTCAGAAAAAAATGAAATGCACAGATATAGAATGGGTGCCACCTGGCTTGACTACAGTATACATGAACAGGGTTTAGGAGTCAGGGCCCTTCCACACAGCCATATAACCCAGAATATCAAGGCACAATAACCCACAATATCTGCTTTGAACTGGGTTATCTGAGTCCAAATTGCCATATATTCCAGTTCAAAGCAGATAATGTGGGATTTGATTCAGCTGTGTGGAAAGGACCTTAGCAGACCACAAGCTGAACACGAGTGAACACACAGTGTGATGCAGCAGTTAATAAAGACATTGTGGTTCTAGGCTCCTTCAGTAAGAGTGTAGAGTCTTGATCGAGTGAAGTAAAAGTCCTGCACCATTCTACTTTGGTCAAACCTTATCTAGAACACTATATCTTGTTCTGGGCACCACAAGTGAAGAAGGATATTGAAAAACTTGGTCAGAAACTATGTGAAACTATGCCATTCTTTAACTGCTGCAAAGGCACTGGGTATATACAGGCTTGGAACAGCAAACAATGTTCAGTCAACTTTAGTAAGATAATGAACAGCTTCATTTCTTATCTTAAAGCTTGGTCTTAGCTTGCTAAACAATGATTCAAACAAACTGACTGGTTAAATAATTTAATCAATGATTCAAACAAATGTGACTGTATACAATAGTTTGGTTTTTTAAATTGCTTATTTTATGATGTTTATTATTGATGTATTTGGATTGTTGTTTGTATGATTTTAAGATGTTGTAAGCCACTTTGGATCCAGGGTATAAATAAAGTTGTATTGTTATCATGTTCAAACTTGGGCATGATTATCATATTGAGCACAGTACGAGTATTACTGGATATGAATATGCAACTTGTTCCTTTTCTGAATAAGTGTCTCCTCTCTGGAATAAATATGACTTTTACAGTTAAAGTGACCTCTTTGAAATCATTGCACAGTAACAGGTAGAAGAAACAGCCTTGTGTTGTATTATTTATCTCTAGGAAGGCTAATTACCTTTTGGGTGAAAAGGCTCTTGAGCTTCCAACTCTGAAAGAGAATGTGGATAACCTACAATCACAGCTTCAAAGTCTGAGATCCGATATGAAGGATATAAGCCATCATGCTGTCACGGATGTGCTAAAAAGATATACTAGCAAAGGCATTACAACATGGGTAAGGAGAAATGAGATTTTGCAGGTAAACATACACGTGCTTCTCAAAAAATTAGCATATAGTGCTAAAGTTCATTATTTTCCATAATGTAATGATAAAAATTAAACTTTCATATATTTTCGATTCATTGCACACCAACTGAAATATTTCAGGTCTTTTTTGTTTTAAAACCCTGCTGGTCTGTTCGGGTCAATCTGACCCGTTTTGGAAATTAGATATTTGTTTATTCATTCATTTTTGATTTTGAAACTTGTGGTTCCTTCTATTTTCTTAATTTACGGGTTCATACTAAGGGTACTTAATTTTTTTGTTTCGGTGCTTTACTTTTTTGCGATACAGTTTTTTACACACTTGTTATGTTCGGTACAAATTGACCCGGTAGCCTTTTATACTAATCTAATACCATATTTTGAGTAAAACAAAGGATTTTTAGTTTATTTTGAGACTACTTATTGCATCTATTATTGTTTATCAAGTTATCTACTTGCTTTAGGTGGACATAAATGGATGGATACATTTATGCAAATGATTTCAGAACAAACCATATGCATTTTCTTTCAGTGCCAATTTTTTCTTATCCTGGTTTTCTTATCCTGGCTGCATTACCAGGTGTGTGTGACTCCTCCCTGCCCTCAGAATAGTACCTTTGTTATGCAAAACAGTAACAGGGGAGAAGCCACATACATGCACGGAATGTGGAAAGAGATTCAGTCAGAGTGACAAACTGCGTATCCATCAAAGGACCCACACAGGGGAGAAGCCACATAAATGCATGGAATGTGGAAAGAGCTTCAGTGAAAGTGGGACTCTGCATATCCATCAAAGGATCCATAAAGGGGAGAAGCCACATAAATGCATGGAATGTGGAAAGAGCTTTAGTCGGAGGGACAGTCTGCCTATCCATCAAAGGACCCACACAGGGGAGAAGCCACATAAATGCATAGAATGTGGAAAGAGCTTCAGTCAGAGTGGAGATCTGCGTATCCATCAAAGGACCCACACAGGGGAGAAGCCACATAAATGCGTGGAATGTGGAAAGAGCTTCAGTCAGAGTGGAAAGTTGCGTATCCATCAAAGGACCCACACAGGGGAGAAGCCACATAAATGCATAGAATGTGGAGAAAGCTTCAGTCAGAGTGGACATCTGCGTATCCATCAAAGGATCCACACAGGGGAGAAAGCACATATCATATAAACTTGAGTATATACTTTAGTATAAGCTAACAGCTATATAATATAAGGCACCTAATTTTTTAGGACAAAAATTGGGAAAACTTACTGACTTGAGTATAGGCTGAGGGTGGGAAATGAGGCAGCTATGAGGTGGAAAGGAGGTTTCTGGAGAAGAAAGACAGTGGGAAGGGGGAAACTGGAGAAGGGGGAAAGATTTAGATGGGAAAGGGGTGTGGAAAAAGTGCTTTTCTTTCTTTGCCTTTGAATAAATAGATTAGCAGAAACCTTTTGGGGGAAAACTGATTTTTTTGATTTTTTTTCTGATTATTTTTTATTATTATTTTTTCAAAATGCTTTTATACTTTTAAAATTTATTTTAGTTTTAAGTTAGTTGTACTAATAGTTACCTGAAGTTGTTGTTGATGTTGTTGTAAAAGATATAGCTGTTTATTCACGCACAAGTTTGTTACTTTGGTGTAATATGCAAAGTAGGCTGTTTTACATTAATCAACATAAAACAAATTTAAAAAAGTTTTTTTATTCAATTTTTCTTTGATAATGAACAACTATGATCACACACAGTATAATAATGCAACAGGTATTCAAAAAGAACTTTTCAGTGGCTCAAAATAACATCAAAATAACATCCGGGTCAAAATGACCCGAACATAACAAGTGTAAGTTTTTCCTGACAGAACAGCAGGGTTAATACTGATGGTTTTGGCATGCATATCTCAAAAAATTAGCATATTCCATCTGACCAAATATGCTAATTTTTTGAGACAGTATTTTTGGGTTTTCAGGAGCTGTATGCCAAAATCATCAGAACAAAACAAAATAAGACCTGAAATATTTCAGTTGGTGTGCAATATATGAAAGTTTAATTTGTATCATTACATTATGGAAAACAATGAACTTTAGCACTATATGTTAATTTTTTTGAGAAGGACCTGTATATTCAGCACCCAAGTGTCAGAAGGGCTGCTGCGCCCCTGCTGTCATCCTTGCTTTCTCTTTCATTCCTCCCTTCTGCTCATACCTTTTCCCCTTCCCTTTCCTCTCCTCTATCTCCTTCCCTCCTTTTTCTTTCTTCCCCCCTCTGTAATGGTCCTTTTCATCTGCTGTGTTGCTATCGAGTTAGCCTTCTCTCGAAAGAATACTCCAAATCACAGGAAAACCTCTGATGCTTGCCCTTTCCCACACATGAGAAATTGATCTTTATGGCCCACTCATGTCACCTTTCAGTTTCCTGTCACCTGTTGTCCATATGCTATGTGTCTGTACCAGGGATGTCATAGTTACACGACCTGAGTGATTATGACAGTCTCCCTCCCTTCTCATTTTCTTTCCTTCCTTCCTTGCTTCCCTCCACACTCCCTCTCATACATAAGTCACCTTTCTTTCTCAGTGACATCACTGAGGGCCACTTCACCTAGCAACAGCCAATCTAGTAATATCACAGAGGGCCACATAGCAACAGCCTTTGTGGTACAAACAGACATATACATACCTACTTTAACTTTTATATTGTGTAGTTAATTAAATCAGTGACCAATGTATTTAACAATTGTTCAAAAAATAAAATCCTGCCACAGTTTTACTATATTGCGTGCACACACACACACACACCCTTCCTGCCTCATTATGGCTTTGCCTTGGCTTTAGCTTGGGAAAAGGCAACAAAATAGGGAAGCAAGTGATAGTTGACATCATCGCAACTCTTACAGCTGGAAGAGAACACAAAAGCCATGTAGTCCAACCTATATGCTGGAATTCTATGTAGGTGTGAAGGTCTGGAGAGAGAGAGAACAAGAAGAGACTCACCAATACACATACTGATTATGAACAAAACATGTGAGGGAAGTTCTGCTTTTTTTCTAGCCCTTCACATCTCTAGGTAAGAATGTTTCTATACTATAGCCAGATATGGAATATTTTTATCTAGATACAGCATAATTGATTATCTGTAATACCTGTGGCACACAAAGTATAGGTTGGTCACTTTGACCCAAATGAAGGAATATAGTGAAAGAACTCTGTACAACTTAAACTATAAGTCAGCATTGTTATTTTGGTTTTAGGTGTATGTTTGCATATGTATGTGATTTAGATATTTTTCTCTTTATGTAATTTCAATATGTACTGTTGAGTGAATTTCAAATTATTCTCATCCACTGACAGAGTGTTGAAAAGATGCTTAAAAAAATAATGGAAAAGATGGATGAAGATTATGTTCAAATGCCTGATTATGCCCTCAAATCATCAGGTATTATTGGCAACGATTGTTAATCATACTTTTGGAAGTTGGGTAATTCTTTTGGTATTGGAATCTAGCACAATCACCTTTACTAGTAAGATGTGTGTTACGTTCTTGCTTTAGAAGTCACAACAGGCATCTCGGTTCATCGGGTAGCCGAGGCAAGCCTCCCAGCAAACGCAAATTGGAGAAGTTAATTTTTGAAGTGCTATTCCCAAACAGTGGTCATGCTGGGTGGGAATCAGGGGCGGTCCTACAAGATAGGCCAAGTAGGCGGCCGCCTAGGGTGCCATCTGGGAAGGGGGCGCCATCCTGGCCGCATGGGGCGCCATCCTGGCCCTGCCGATGTTCCTCAGACAGTGCTGCAGCTGCCTGCTTTTGACCCCGGCCTTGTGCGCTCCGACGCCGCTTCTGGGCACGCGCGGAGGTTTTCACGCAGATGCAGTTGCTCTGGAGCTGAAGTTGAGCGCAGGAGCAACTGCACATGCGCGAAAACCTCCGCGCATGCCCAGTAGCTCCCTTGCGCAGAAGCCTGTAAGCAAAGCACTCCCTCTTGGGCATGCAGGGAGTGCTTCCCCTCTCCCTTTGTCTCCGCCGCGTGCGCGCGTTTGCGGGGAAGGAGAAAAGAATCAGTGAAGGAAGTGTAAGTGAAGGAATGAATGAAGGGCTTTCCTCCTCCTCCTCCTCTGTGACCTCTTCTCTCCCTCCTTCCTTTCTTCGGCTCTATTTCTGTCTAGACCTGAGGGCCTGAGGCTATGAGGAGTTGTGGGAGTTGGAGGCCAAAACACCTAGAGGAAGGGAGGGAGGGCCCAAGTTTGCCCAGGCCGCGCTGCCTGTATTTGACCTCATTTGAACATTTTGGCTGTTTTTCTATTTACATTTACATTGGGATCCTAATTTTGGACTTATGGGAGACTCCTATGAATTATGAGTCGGGTGGTAGGTAATATATTCTGATTCCGATGCATTTACATTGCATTTCTTGTTGATTATTATACAGTTCTGCTTAATATTGTCATACAATATAATACAAATACAATATAACAATAGAATGATGATATATTTTATATTACATGTAATATTACAAACAATATTGCAGTATAGTGGCATTGTACAAAATAGTAATATATAATATTTTATTTTACTTTATTTTGAGTTATTTGAGTTTTATAGGAGTAATGAAAATATTTAGTAGAGGATAATTTTATTTAAATAAATAATTTTATTATTTTATTATAATAATATAATAGAATGTTACATTATATTATAATGTCAATATATTATAATATAATTATATTGTAATGTAGTATAATATAATTATGATATAATATAGTATGAGTATGGTATAATATATTGTATATACATTGATACAATATAATATTACTAATGGTATTGTGATATTATAATTGTATATTTGTTTTACATGGGGGGCGGCAAAATAATGTTTGGGGGGGCACCAAAATAATGTTCGCCTACCATTTAAAATTACCTTAGCCCGCCCCTGGTGGGAATTCTGGGAGTAAAAATACAAACAACCCTTTTCAAACTCTGGGTTCATAGCGGGACATCCCAGGTATTATCTCCAATTTAGCCAGCACTAATGGTGATGCCTGTTGGGAGTTGTGGCTCATAAACTATATGAGCTATAAAACTGCAGTTGTCCTACTTATACTTATTAACTACAGTTCCAATGATGGATCCATAACAATATGAAAAAGACTACCCTGAAATGACAGATCTGACTAGGAGTAGCTAGATGCCATTTGATATTCCAATATCTTCACTTATATGAATGATCAATTTTCATAATAGCTCTTCTGTTATAGAGAATGTTGGTTGTTCCCATTCTATTAAGCACATTCCATTCAAGTACACTTGATCTTGGAAGGTAATCAACTGGTGCTGAGAAAAATGCATCCTGTTGTGGCTTCAGTCCACGCTTGTAGCTACACAATTCAAAAAGTCCCCAAAAGGCTGTCCTCTGCTTTCATTAGCCCCTTGCCAATTTGTGGTCACTTCTATTTTGGGTGGGGAAAAAACTCCAGCGTCTAGTCTAGCTAGACTTAGACTGAAAAACTACCTGTTTACATGCAGTCCTCAAAGTAGTTTTTGTGGCCCTGAAGAGCAAGTAAAATGCCACCAAATGCCTCCTGGGGATATAGAGTGTGTAGGATTAAGGGGGGAAACACTTTTTTTAAAAGTGCAGAATGGAATAGCCCTTTAGGTTCATATAGAGCTCTTCAGGTTCGTATGGAGTCATGAACAGCCTCTGGACTTGCGGAAATGTGTTATCACTGCTCCGAAGGTACACAAGGAGAAATTCCTTTAGCTCCAGTCCTTCTAATTGCACATGTTTGTCTGCACAATGTATTGTAATTGTATGTCAGTCGGCAGGGACTGTCTGCCGTATGTGTAATGTAATCCGCTCCGAGTCCCCTTTTGGGTGAGAAGAGCGGAATATAAATAAAGTGTATTATTATTATTATTGCTAAGGCCTTTCAACAACTTGAATAGAACATAGCTCTTGCTTTTAGTTTGGCCAACCTTATTGTCAGAACACATCTCTTCTATTGTTCTTGACATTAATGACAACTGTGACTCATTTGTGTAATGAAGAAAAGCCAGAATTTTCCATTTCCCACTTTGTAAAATCCAAATTAGAGGAAATTAGTTGTTGTACATACATTTTGATAAAAAGGCTGTTTTCTCTGGATAGTATGATAAACAGTACATCTAGCATTGAGTTTGGCACTGTACCACATTTTTAAATCCACCAATTATGAGAAGCATTATTACATAACTCAGTGTTTCCCAACCAGTGTGCCGTGGCACACTAGTGTGCCGTGAGCTATCATCAGGTGTGCCGTGGGAAATTGGAACCTCCAATACCCTTTCTTCCCCCTCCTGCCGAACACTTTTTCTTCTCCACTCGGGCTCCCTTCTTCCCAGCCTCACTCTGCTTGCTTTGCCTCGCTTTGCTCTGGGGCGAGTCTGCGCAGTAGCACCCGCACGGGCCATGCCTTCCTCCCTCCCCCCTCCCCTCCTGAACACGCTCACGCTGCCCCCTCGGATCAAAATGACGACAGAAGCGGCAGTGTAGAAGAAAAAGTAAGTGTTCGGCAGGAGGGGGAAGAAAGGGGAAGGGGTAGGGGTAGGAAGAGGTCTCTGTCGAAAGCTGGCATGGGCAAACTTGGACCTTCCCGGTGTTTTGGACTCCAACTCCCACCATTCCTAGCAGCCTCGGGCTCTTTTCCTTTCCCCCCCTCAGCCATTTAAGCAGGAAAGGACCTCAGGCTGTTAGGAATGGTGGGAGTTGAAGTCCAAAGCACCCAGAGGGCCGAAGTTTTCCCATCCCTGTTTTAGGGACCTTAAAGTGATGAGCCTCCTTCCAACATTGTGATTCTGGATAGAAAACAAACAACAACATAACATTGTTTGAGCCCACAGTGCTCTCTGGGTGTAGGTGAACTACAACTTCCAAACTCAAGGTCAATTCCCAAGCAAACCCTTTCAGTACTTTCTGTTGGTAATGAGAGTTCAATATGCCAAGTTTGGTTCAATTCCATGGATGCAAGAGTTCAGGATGCTCTTTGATTGTGTGTTAACTAGAAATCCCAGAAAGTGTAACTCCCAAATGTCAAGGTCTATTTTCCCCAAACTCCATTTGTGTTCACATTTGGGCATATTGAGTATTCATGCCAAGTTTGGTCCTGATCCAACATTGTTTCAGTCCACAGTGCTCTCTGGATATAGGTGAACTACAACTCCAAAACTCAAGGTCAATGCCCACCAAACTCTTATAGCATTTTCTCTTGGTTATGGGAGTTCTGTGTGGGAAGTTTGTGTATTTCTGCCATTCCTGCCAGGATATCTATGTTGTGTTCATCGAAACATGTCCAGGTTTCACACTGAGTGTATAAATGCATTTAAAAACATATTAACTACATGTATTACTGTGTTAGAGTGTCATTTTGTGTCATTTTGGTTGGTGGTGTGCCCCAGGATTTTGTAAATGTAAAAAATGTGCCGCAGCTCAAAAAAGGTTGAAAAACACTGACATAACTATTTGAATTTTAGGTGCCAGCATTGTTCTGTCTAGAACCACCAGAAGCTACCGTCATGATAGAGCAAAATACTTCTGGATGTCATTCATTATTCTTCCTTTTGTGAAGTCACCAGATGTAATCCTGGAGGTAGAAATGAACCTAAAGGACAGCTCCATGTTTTCTTCTTCCATTCTATATTGTTTTTGGTGTCTTAGCAGGATACGAGCTCCCAGCATAATAGGCAGAGAAGCCAATGACAAGTGGGCCCCCTTAAATATTAGACAACATGTTTAAAATGTTAATGACTTTCTAGATCCTAGAATCTAGAAGCTTGAAAATATAATGGAAATCCCACCATCATTACTGTATGAAACTAAAATGTATGTTATATTACTATTTTAATAAATAAAAAATAACATAATTTTTTTAGGATACCTTATATTTAAGAATAAATAACCCTGAAAAAATCATTCTAATTCAGGTTATCTGAGGTCAACACATACATTATATAGACCCCGATCTTTGCTATTGTGCCTTCACCATTAAGCTTAGCTGGGCCTCCCAGCCTGGGATCATGATGTGCGGTAGCTCAACACAAAGTCAACTCGGTGTTGAGCTACTGCATATGTTGCAAATATAGCAAATATTTTTCATTGTGTTGGTCTCAGTATTGGAAACTAACACATTACTATCTATTAAAAAGAAATTGGTCGAAGAATAGGATGCAGAAACAATTGACAGCTTTGCACAATCATCTAGTGAATGGAAACTATTGCTCCTTTGCTCTTAATATAGTGAGCTGCATGAAATATGCTTTTGAACTACCTGGTAATGTGTAGAATGTTCAGTACAAGTAAACTATTTTAAAATATCAAATTTCAAATTTTAAAAATAATTAAAATTAAATTATAACAATCTGTATTTACATTCACCATCTACTGTATCCTGCCAGTAATATCCACAGCATACGTATGGTATAATTACTAAAAATATGCATTTATTTCACAATAATTTAATTGTACCTTTTCCCATTTATGTATATGTTTAAGATTTCATTTATTTCTTATAAAAATTACTGTAAATGATAGCCTTATAGTTGTGGGCGGCCCCCCTTTATCTGCTGGCAACCAATACCCAGTAAACCACTGGCTCAAATTTCTGAGAACAAAGGAATATTCCAGAAAGGGAGCTGGAGAGTTCAGCAACGGGAGCTGCCCCGAGAACATCAATTTACACATGAAAGGTGGGGGCAAGGCAGATGGAGAGAGAGGGTATGTTAGGGATGGGCTTCCCTACCAACTTTCTGAACCCTATCTACTGCTCTAGCCATTTCCCATCAGGAGTGCTGCTTTTTATGTAAAGCATAATTGAACTCCAACAGATTAGTAAATGGAGAAACATGAGCTTAATTTGTGAGTTTATGAGACATGTATCTCTGAGGATATCCCATTTTTGGAGGTAAAATAGGTTACACATATGGAATATGTACGCCATATAATATGTAGTTTGAACCTTAATGCACCCCCTGCATAAACATATAAAGCTACTACGCAAATCATTGCTAGGTTCTTTAATAAACTTGGCATTTGGTTACTTCTGTCACTGTAGAAGCAGCTTTTGGAAGGAACCGTTTTTCATTCTCAATTTCAACCTCTGTCAGGTTCTCTGGGCATTAGGTTAGTTAGTAGACATCCCACTACCAAATGCTTCCTCACGACAAAGTAAGAGTGGAATAGTTGACACTTGCTTTCTGTTGTGATCTCTTCTCTCAGGTTCTCTAGACCTAGTGGGAAACTTCTCATCTTATGCACTGATCAGGTTAAAATGGTCTTTACCACAACAATTTGGTTGAACTGATTGGATTCTGGCAGCACAGAACCTAGAGACGAAGTGTAAGGTGTAGCCATTCTTGGGCTATAAGAGTTAATCACTCATTGACTGCTCTGCTCTGTCAGAATAAGAAACGTCCAGGTTAAGCATCCACTATTACAGTCATTCTGTAGACATAAATTATACTTGGTGGAATAATAGATGATAAAAAATGAAGTCAGAGCAGAAATCCAGTTAGAAGGCAGATATGAGTATAAAATTGCCTCTGAATATTTATCGTTATAAGGATATTGTGAGAGTTCTTAGGTTAGTGATTTTCTATGTTTGTTGGAGGGCTTATGGCAGGATATGTGTGGGTTTGTTGTTGTTGTTTTTAACTAAAAACATGAAGTGTTCTTTTTTCTTTTCTTAATAATTTTAAAACTCCAGTTAATAATATAACTAAACTTTCTGCTCAAAAGCATTAGAATTTCAAACTGCCTATATGGGCAAAAAAACCCCACCCATTCCTTTAATTTAAATCCACATGTTTTCTCTGACTTATATATAACATTAAGATAATGATGATGACGACTATTGTTACAGTATTTGCATTCTCTTCCAGCCCAACTGCTACCCCGGAAACTGCTGGCCATTCCCTGGAAATCAAGGAGAACTTGTTGTCAGACTTGCCAGGGAAATAATTCCGAAAGCTGTTACAATAGAACATATCTCCAAGAAAGTATCCCCTACAGGAGAGATCAGCAGTGCTCCCAAAGATTTTGTGATATATGTGAGCATTGCATTTCAAATTTCATTCAGAATTTAGTAAGGAGTTGTGAGTGAAGCAAATTATAAAATAATTACAGACACTACTTTAGTACAGAAACAGCTTCCTGGGAATCGGGTGGAAAGAGAATTGGGTGGCATCTGTATACTGATGGCACTGATTACCCAAATTTCTAGCTATTTCTTGCAAATACTGAACAACATGGAGGACAGAGTTAAACCCTGAGAGACACTACAGCCAAGATGTCAAATGGGCACTTTCCAGCACCATTCTGTTGAATCTGTTCCTCCAAGAAGAATGGAAACTACTATAAAGCAGTGCTTCCAAGTCCCATACTAGAGAGGCCACCTAGAAGGAGACCATGGTCCATGTTATCAGAATTCCACTGAGATCCATCAGGGACACACACCCCTATCTATCTCCCTCCTTAGGTCATCTGCTAAGGCAACCAAAAGCTATCTCAGACTGATTATAAGTCCTGAAACTGAATCCAAATGTATTTAGAGACATGCAGGACCCATGTCACTGATGGACACAATTGCAACATGAAGGGCAGGAGGGAAGAGGTCTGTTATCCTATGTCCACAGACCACCAAAGTTTGGGGAACATGGAGACAGTTGCATTCAGTTCTCTTTTGGAACTGATCCAGCTGTTCCCACAGACCTGAAGTTTGACTTTCCTTCAACTTTTTGGGTAAGGCTGTGTGCATTAGCCCTGTGTAGCTTTACACAAACCTAAGTGGTCAGTGTAGATGTGGCCTACGACTTGGAAAGGCAGCTATGATGGAAATAAGATAGTTCCTTTAAATATATTTCACTGATAACTAAATTGGGATCATTTGTGCAATTTTATTTCCCATTCTGTGCATCTTTGTGAAAGCTAGATAGTACAGGAATCTGAAAGGAAGACAACTCATTTGCAATATGCTGAAGAAGAGTTTATTATTATTTTTATTTCCAACATGTCCTTCTCAACCACCGAAGGAGGATTCAGGGTGGCTTACAACGGCAGCAATTCTATGCCAACAACACACAAACACAATTACAACATTATACAAGAGAAAAACATTAGTTTAAAATACACAAAATACATTGGATTAAAATACGTTTAAACATTATTATTCATCACACAGCTGAGTCTAAATCTGATTTAGCAACTGACGACTCAGTCCAAAGCTTCTCATTGTCAGACTTCAAGCATTGTAAATAGTGCCAAACCTACTGTCCAAAGACCTGGTCCCATAACCATGTTTTGAGCTTTCTAAAAGAGAGGAGGGATGAAGCCGACCTAACTTCGCTAGGGAGAGCATTCCACAGGTGGCGCTGGGGGGGGGGGTATCACCAAGAAGGCCCTGTCCCTCGTCCCCATTGCCAGTTCTGTGGACTGCTAAACGACAAATTAATGGGTTCTAGAGTACCATGTAGTGGTATGGTCATGGAAATCCACTGGGTGACCTGAACTGAGAATGTAGTAGTTTGGCCATATCATGATATGACTCACTGGAAAAGAACAGTTCTTGTTAAGGTAGAAGGAAGTAGGAAAAAAGGATGGGGAGAGAGGAGGAGCCGTCCCCCTTCCCAGAGTACCCTCTAGCCCTGCTGTATACCTAAAAAGATGGCTTGAACGGGGAGCTGTCTTTCTAGGGCAGTAATCTGAGATGTGACAGAGAGGCTGACAAGGCTTGTCAAGCCCACAGACCATTAGGCAGGAGTGACCATGCTGAAACTGAATCTTTTTTTTATCTGTAAGCCATAACTTGTTCTCATTTTTTTGGGGCAGGTTTTAGTTATAACTTGTACAGATTTTGTCTCGGTAGACTGAAGCAGCTCTATTGCTATGCCATCTGTTGCTGGTTATTTATTTCTCCCAAGGACTCTGAGTGCAGTTTTCACTTTCTAAAACTGTCTTCAAATGATTCTTCCTCAAATGAATGTCATCCTTTCATCTTTCATATATCTCTTCTGTGTATTGTTTCCATCAGCTTTTCATTTCTACTTTGATGTAATGTGTCCCCCTGCCGGTTATAGAGAGTATTTCTTTTCTTGTTGGCATATTCTAGTTCTCTGTATTGATTATTATAGCAGTTCTCCTTGCCCCTGTACATAAGTCATTGAACAATTACCTTTAGTGTTCTGACTCTTATTTGTCTCCCCTTTTACTTTTCTTCTCATCTGTTCTTATCTGTTTGAAGGTTTTATCTGTGATTTTTTAAAATTTATGTTTTAAATAATTTTATTAATTTTCCCAAATATATTGGATATTACAATACAGGAATACATCATAATTTAAAATCTTGCTTATATCTCCTCTATCCTCCCTTCTCAAGTCATAGATATTTACATCTACTTTCCTACCAATCCTCTTACTAATTATATTTCACCCAGTTGTCTAATTTATTCATTATTAGTCATTTCTTAGTCATTGATCCAAAATCTTATTCAATCAAAACATGATTTAAATCTGCTATTGCACAAATAGCAGTTAAACAGGTTCAATATAATCTCAAACAAATTATCTTTTATTTCTCCGCTAATTTGACTTTGCATGCTAATTTTTCAGATAAAGGTATAGCCCATATTCTATATCCATATTTTTCCATACTTTGACCATCTCCATCCTTACAGTTTCCTATCCGATTTTTCATCGATCCACTCCTTTATGCTTCATGCAAATCTACCATTTCTCAAAATATATCTTTTTAGAAATGTTTATCTTAGAGGAATACATCTTAAATGTATTACTGTTATTATTGATGTAGTTAGCATAAATTCTAAATTATTCTCATCCTAATAAATAACAATTACAAGTAATTATCATCCGTTGTTCATAGCACAGCTACACAGATACTATCTTTGGTTGCATCTATAATGTAGATTAATCCACTTTGACACCATGGCTCAATGTTATAAAATCATGAGAGTTGTACTTTTACAAGGTCTTTAGTCTTCTCTGCCAAAAAAAAGTGCTAGTACATCAAGCTCCAAATCCCAGGATTCCATAGCACTGAGACTTGACAATTAAATTGGTGTCAAATTGCACTAATTCTACCGTGTAAACACACCCTTTGTCTTTATTTTACTAGCTATCCGTTTTATCTGGGAAGCTCTAGAATACTCTGCTGTTTTCTGATCTAACATTTTTCTTGACTACTAATGATATGCCGTTCCTTTAGGGACTAAAAGAAGAGGAGGAGGAAGAGGGAACTTTCTTAGGTCATTTTGTTTATGACATTGAAGGAGATAGAATTCAAACATTCCAATTAAAGGTACGTGAACCACTATGGGACACTATAAAGTGCTATTCCTGACCAAGCTCATCTAGTGCTAGCTTGAACTAGGTCAGTGGTTCTCAACCTGTGGGTCCCCAAATGTTTTGGCCTTCAACTCCCAGGAATCCTAACAGCTGTAAACTGGATAGAATTTCTGGGAGTTGTAGGCCAAAACCTCGGGACCCACAGGTTGAGAACCACTGATCTAGGTGATCAACATGTTTTTGTTATCATTGTAATTTCCTTGAGACATAACTAGAATTCCAGGTGTGGGATGAGTGTATGACAGGGAAAAGCTAATATATTAATAATTCCATTTAGCTGAACTAAATTACAGTTGCAAGAATTAAAAGAGCTCGTTCTCTCTTTCAGAATGAATTGCCTAACTTTATGGGATATATAAAACTGGATGTGCTAAACAACTGGGGACACCCAAACTACACATGCATATATCGCTTCAGGGTCCATGGAAATGTGAAAGACACTTAGGTCTTCTGTACTGTGAACCTGCAGGTATGGGAATAAAGCCATAATGGCATGATGCAAATGTGATGGAAACTTGCTGTGCTTCTGTGTCAATAAAAAAATCAGAAAAAATGAAAAACTCAGGGAGAACTCTTTTTTACTTTTAATACTATGTAGTATCTAGCATTATCATCCACAGAGCCATAAATGACAAACCATATTTGTCATTTTTGAATTATGGATACTGAGAAGCTGAAAGCCAAACTATGATAGTGGTTCTCAGCCTTTGGGTCCCTAGATATGTTGGTATAGAGAAAGGACCTACAAGTAGACAATGAGGCTAATTTGTCAAATGCAATTTCTTTGTTTGCTCATATGCAAAAAATATCAGTAATAAATGTACCAAATGAAAAGACCCATGCAGGGTTAAAGCACAAATATTCATCAACCATTCAATAGTCCATAATAATGTCAAAATTCATCAATAATTCAATAGTCCATAATAATGTCAAAGTATAATCACGAAAATGTAGAGTTTGTTCAAAGTGGAGCCAATCAATTCATTGTGGGGGCCGGGTTGATGGAAGTCAGCGGGTTCCCGCTCCGTTTCGCGCTAACGAGCGCTCTGTCAAAACCCAATATTCAAGGTCAGGCATTTGAGGCATCCACACATCATTTATGATACATGCAGTCAGGCATGGGCCAAACTCAATCAAAGCGCCCCTGACAGATGACCTTCCAGCCTTTGCACACTCAGGCAGCATATTCCACAACCGAAAAACTCTTACTTCAGGAAGTTATTCCTAATGTTTAGGGGGAATCTTTCTTCTTGCAATTTGAATCCATTTCTCCATGCCCTAGTCTCCAGAGCAGCAGAAAACAAGCTTTCCCTTTCCTCAATGTGATAGCCTGATCCTAGCAAAAGGAAACAAGGAACTGGGGATAAGGGCCATTGACTAAGGGAAATGTACGCACAAACCCATTTCTTTCTTTACAGCTGCCATAATTGAAAACATCCTTTCAAATGTTTAAACATAGCTATTATGTCCTCTCTCAGTCTTCTTTCCCCAAGCGAATCATACCCAGATCCCTAACCCATTCCTCACAGGGCTTCAGTTCCAAAACTTTGATCATTTTGGTTGCCCTTTTCTGGAGGTTTTCCATCTTGTCCATATCCTTCTTGAATTGCCATTCCCAGAACTGTCTGTATTCCAAATGAGGCCTGAGCAAAGCAGAATAGAGTGGAACTATGACTTGACACTATGCAGAAAGTCCCCGAATGATAAACACCCAGCTTACAAACAACTCAGTTAAGAATGGGAATGACACAACAGGAAGTGAGGGAAATCTACTCCTTGAAAGGAGAATTTACTCCTGAAAGAGTTATCATCATGAGGAAATGGAGTCCTAACTGAAGCATTCTCATGGCAACACATGATCACCAATCCTTATTTTTACAAGTCACATTTTCCAAAATCCAGTTATCATAGGGACAGAAAGTAATGGGCAGACAGCAAAACAAACACCCGTCCCAACGGTATCCAAAGCATGTGTGTGTGTGGCTGGAATTACAGTTTTAAAAGGACCTGTTCCTACTTACATACAAATTCAGCTTAAGAACAAACTTTGTAATCTTTATAGATTTATCAACCAAAATGTGTAAGTATACATTATTTCCTATTTTTACAATATCTTAGACAAGGGAGTATGCCATATTGTATATAAATCCAACAGTAAAAGAAAAATAATCAAAAACAACTTTAAGAATACAGTGGTCCCTCGCTACTTCGCAGTTCGCAGACTCGCTGTTTTTCGGTATGGACTTAAGAGCATTTGCCTCTGCAGATAAAGATGGAGCCAAGGATTATGTGGACAACATGTTCAAGAAGGGTTATGTAGTGCAGTGTTTCCCAACCAGTGTGCCGTGGCACACTAGTGTGCCGTGAGCTATCATCAGGTGTGCCGTGGGAAATTGGAACCTCCAATCCCCTTTCTTCCCCCTTCTGCCGAACACTTTTTCTTCTCCACTCGGGCTCCCTTCTTCCCAGCCTCACTCTGCTTGCTTTGCCTCGCTTTGCTCTGGGGCGAGTCTGTGCAGTAGCACCCGCACGGGCCATGCCTTCCTCCCTCCCCCCTCCCCTCCTGAACACGCTCACGCTGCCCCCTCGGATCAAAATGACAACAGAAGCGGCAGTGTAGAAGAAAAAGTAAGTGTTCGGCAGGAGGGGGAAGAAAGGGCGCGAAGGGGAAGGGGGAGGAAGAGGTCTCTGTCGAAAGCTGGCATGGGCAAACTTGGACCTTCCCGGTGTTTTGGACTCCAACTCCCACCATTCCTAGCAGCATCAGGCCCTTTTCCTTTTCCCCCTCAGCCACTTAAGCAGGAAAGGGCCTCAGACTGTTAGGAATGGTGGGAGTTGGAGTCCAAAGCACCCAGAGGGCCGAAGTTTTCCCATGCTTGTTTTAGGGACCTTAAAGTGGTGAGCCTCCTTCCAACATTGTGATTCTGGATAGAAAACAAACAAGAACATAACATGACATTGTTTGAGCCCACAGTGCTCTCTGGGTGTAGGTGAACTACAACTTCCAAACTCAAGGTCAATTCCCAAGCAAATCCTTTCAGTACTTTCTGTTGGTAATGAGAGTTCAATATGACAAGTTTGGTTCAATTCCATTGTTGCAAGAGTTCGGGATGCTCTTTGATTGTGTGTTAACTATAAATCCCAGAAACTGTAACTCCCAAATGTCAAGGTCTATTTTCCCCAAACTCCATCTGTGTTCACATTTGGGCATATTGAGTATTCATGCCAAGTTTGGTCCTGATCCAACATTGTTTCAGTCCACAGTGCTCTCTGGATGTAGGTGAACTACAACTCCAAAACCCAAGGTCAATGCCCACCAAACTCTTACAGTATTTTCTCTTGGTTATGGGAGTTCTGTGTGGGAAGTTGGTGTCTTTCGGCCATTCCTGCCAGGATATCTATGTTGTGTTCATCGAAACAGGTCCAGGTTTCACACTGAGTGTATAAATACATTTAAAAACATATTAACTATATGTATGACTGTGTTAGAGTGTCATTTTGTGTCATTTTGGTTGGTGGGGTGCGCCAGGATTTTGTACATGTAAAAAATGTGCCGCGGCTCAAAAAAGGTTGAAAAACACTGATATAGTGTATAAGTATGTGGGGAGGGTTTATAAAATAGTGTATAACTACTAAAATAATGTATCAATATTAAAAGAAATATAGCGACCCTACTTTGCGGATTTTAACTTTTCGCAGGTGTTCCTGGAATGTAACACCAGCAATGAGTGAGGAAACTCTGTCTTATCTTTTTTTAAACTTTCCATTGTAACTTATATTACATATACCTCTACTTTGTTGGGAGCTTTGTTGGGCCCTGCTGCAGGAGAGACCCCAGGGCTTGAGTATTTGCCATCCAGCTTTGCTGCCTGCTCAACCCAGGGTTACCCACGAGGAGACCTGCAGCCACACCCTCATTCCAGCCAGCTGACCCAGCAGCCTTCAAGGAGAGAGTATGGCCCCTGCAGCCTCAGTGCGTGGCTACTTTAACAGCCATGCGGCCCATTGCCAGAACACCCGTGCGGGGTGTCCCATGGCCCCCACAGCCTTGCTACTTGAATGGCCACATCACCCATCGTCCGGACATTGGAACGCCTGTGCGGGTGCTCATTTTCGGAGTTCCCCCGACTCACCTGTTGCCTGCCGCTTCTGGCCGCTTATTCCATCAGCACACTTTGGTTGGGATTGAATGTTTACTTTTAAGCTGTTTTATTGTATTTCTGTTTGAATTGTTCTATTGATATGTTATTTTTATTACTGTATGTTTCAGCTGATATGCTAATGGTTTAATAATGATAGGTCATGTTTATTATATGTGTAATGCAGCATTGTATGCCATGGTCTGTAAGCCGCCCTGAGTGCGAAGGGCGGGGTATAAATAAAGAAGAAGAATACACACCATTCACCTACTTATACATGTTTTATTTCATCATCATTATTATTATTATACCTCCCCCCTATTTTGTGCCCTCTTCACCCGGAAACTTGAGAACAAACCTATAGAATCTATCTTGTTCATAACTCGGGGACTGCTTGTACTCCTATTGACGCAGCCTAGAATTGCATTGGCTTTTTAGCTGTTGCATTGGGCTCTTGACTCATGTCCACTTTGTGATCTACTACGGGTCCCCAATCCCTTTCACATGTACTCTTTTCAGGCCAGGTGTCCCCCATCCTATATACCAGGGGTGTTCATTAGGTCGATCGCAATTGACTGGCGAAACCGGTCGATCGTGTAGCCTGGAAGAGGGAGGAGGCAGGGAGGAGAAGCAGGGAGGCTGGCAGCGAGGAAGGCGGCCAAGAAGCACTGCAGAGCCTCCTTGCCCAGGCAGGGGCTTCGCGGGAGAACGGGCCTCGCAGCGTGCAGCCTCCCTTCCTCGCCCTCCTACTTCTGCAGTGCTTCCTGGCCACCCTCCTCGCCGACGTGACTCTGCTCCACAAGGTAAATGAAGTATGCATCCCAGCAGCTCTCCAACTCTTGGTCTATTTTCCCCAAATTTCCCCAGTGTTCACATTTGGGCATATTGAGGATTCGTGCCAAGTTTGGTCCAGATCCATCATTGTTTGAGTCCACAGTGCTCTCTGGATATAGGAGAACTACAACTCCCAAACTCAAGGCCAATCGCCTCCAAACCCTTCTAGTGTTTTCAGTTGGTCAGGGGAGTCCAGTGTGCCACGTTTGGTTCAATTTCATCATTGGTGGAGTTCGGAATGCTCTTTGATTATAGGGAAACTGTAAATCCCAAAAAACAAACAGGGTACAATATCAATACTTACGTTGCAAAATAGAATACTAATGCTGATATTGATAGTAATACATTTAATATGTAGAAAACCATATATGTTGATTTTTAATATAATCCAGATTATGCAGCTATATAATCAGGATTATATTCCACTCTAAGTATATAATTGTCAAAATAGAGTACTCTACTTATGCTAATATTCATAGTAATGCATTAAACATGTATAAAACCATATGTGTTGATTTTAGTATAATCCAGATTATCCAGCTATATAATCAGGATTATATTCCACTCTAAGTATATAATTGTCAAATAGAGTATTCCAGTGTTTCCCAACCGTTTTTGAGCCGCGGCACATTTTTTACATTTACAAAATCCTGGGGCACACCACCAACGAAAATGACACAAAATGACACTCTAACACAGTAATACATATAGTTAATATGTTTTTAAATGTATTTATACACTCAGTGTGAAACCTGGGCCTGTTTCGATGAACTCAACTTAGATATCCTGGCAGGAATGGCAGAAAGACACCAACTTCTCACACAGAACTCCCATAACCAAGAGAAAATGCTATAAGAGTTTGGTGGACATTGACCTTGAGTTTTGGAGTTGTAGTTCACCTATATCCAGAGAGCACTGTGGACTCAAACAATGTTGGATCAGGACCAAACTTGGCATGAATACTCAACATACCCAAATATGAACACAGATGGAGTTCAGGGGAAATAGACCTTGACATTTGGGAGTTGTAGTTGTTGGGATTTATAGTTCCCCCTACAATCAAAGAGCATTCTGAACCCCACCAATGATAGAACTGGGCCAAACTTCCCACACAGAACCCCCAGGAGGCAAGAGGAGGTCTCTACTTGGGGAAAGGGAGGCGGGCCTTCCCAATGCATGGAGAGGGAGAGACCAAGTAGACATTGGGTGGGGAGGGGGGTGGTTGTAATTTTGTGCCTTTGTAGAGGTCGGTTTCTTAAGGTTTTTATACTTCAACACTAGACTATCCCCCCCAAGAGCTTAGGAGTAACCTTGGACCCCCTGTTGTCGATGGAGGCCCACATCTCCAGCGTCAGCAGGGTAGCATTTTTCCATCTTCGCCAGGCGAGGAAGCTGGCCCCCTATTTGTCCCGGCGCGACTTAGCCACAGTGATCCAAGCCATGGTCATCTCAAGGCTGGACTACTGTAACGCTCTTTACATTGGCCTTCCTCTGTCGGTAATCCGGAGACTCAAGCTGGTGCAGAACGCTGCAGCGCGACTCCTGGCGGGGGTCCCGATTGGCCACCACATCACGCCAATCCTGCGCGAACTGCACTGGCTCCCAATTGAATGCCGGATTGCCTTCAAAGTGTTAGTCCTGACTTTTAAGGCCTTACGTGGTCTGGGGCCAGTGTACCTGCGGGACCGCCTTGTCCCATATCATCCCACCAGATCACTGCGCTCCGAAGAGCTAAACCTCCTGGTCATCCCAAATGTGAGGACCTACCATCTGTCCGCAACCCGCCGCCGGGCTTTCTCTGTTGCAGCCCCCTACCATGTGGAACGCACTGCCCGCCGGCATCCGTGCCACCCAGGGCCTCCTCCCGTTCAGGAGAGCAGTTAAGACATTGCTGTTCCAACAAGCCTTCGGAGTTAGCTAAACTGTAGCTCGCACCGCCTAGCTGTCAGCCCACCGCGACTCCATTTGTTGTTTCAACTGTTCTAATTGTAATTCCATCTTAATGGTATTACTGTGAGTTATTATGAGTTATCTGACAATTGTATTTTACGAACTGTTGTAAGTCGCCCCGAGCCGTGGGGGGGGGGGGGGCACAGACAAATGTGAAATAATAAATCTGTATCTGTATACCTTTATAAAACGGAATGTTTGTATGTGTGTATGCGGAGGGCGGGAGGGCAGAAGGGCGGAAGCAGCCACTTTCACAGGCCAGGGCGGATATGTGGCAGCCACTTTCACAGGCCAGGGCGGATATGTGGCAGCCACTTTCACAGGCCAGGGCGGATATGTGGCAGCCACTTTCACAGGCCACAGCGACCAGCGCAGGTGATGGACCTGCACCAAACTTGGTACACATAACCCCCCTAACCCCCTTACGTCCTGGCGCGGGTCGGGGACATGACCCACGGATTATGGGATTTGTAGTACTTTCCAACACTTTGGTTCCCACAGACCACTGAGGCCACCAAAAAGGACCAATACAGACCACACTCAGCACACACAGCCCCCATGACCCACTCTACGTCCTGGTGCAGTTCGGAGGAGGGTGGACCATGGATGATGGGACTTGAAGTGCCTCTACTCACTTCCCAAGTCCGCTGCAACCCTCATCCAATCACTGATCGAGACCAAACTTGGCACACATAGCCCCCATGACTGCCTTCACGTCCTGGGGAGGTTTGGGGGAGGACTGACAATGGATGATGGGATTTGTAGTACTTTTACACCCCTCTGTTCCCACAGACCACTGTGGCCCAACAAACACTGATAAAGACCACACTTGGCACACAGAGCCCCAGTGACCCAGTCCACATCCTACTGAAGTTTGGAGGGGGACAGAACATGGATGATGGGTCTTGCAGTACCTTCCCTCACTTTCCAAGACTGCTACAAACCTAATCCTATGATTGATCAACACCAAACTTGCCACACAGAGCCCTCATGACCCACTCTACATTCTGGTGCAGTTTGGAGGAGGGTGGACCATGGATGATGGGACTTGAAGTACCTCTACTAAGAACATAAGAACATAAGAAGAGCCATGCTGAATCGGACCTCAGCCCATCTAGTCCAGCATTCTGTATCACACAGTGGCCCACCAGTTGTACACGGGGATCTCGAGCAGAAGGGAGGGCAAAACCCTGACCTGCTCCCGACCCCCACAACCAGTACCCAGGAAATCCTGCGTACCTCAACCAACTCCGAGGTGGCACTTGAATGTCCTTTTCAGTAACTACCGATACACTTGGTATCCATGAATCTGTCTAATCCTGCCTTGAAGTTGTTCAGGCTGACAGCTGTCACAACCTCTTCTGGAAGTGAGTTCCATAACCCAATGACCTTCTGGGTGAAGAAATATTTCCCTTTATTAGTCCTAATTTTCCTACCTTGGAGCTTCAGGGAGTGCCCTCTAGTCCTAGTGTTTTGTGACAAAGAAAACAGTTTTTCTTTATTCACCTTTTCTATCCCATGCATGATTTTATACACTTCGATCAAGTCACCTCTTAAACGCTGTCTTTCAAGGCTGAAAAGACCAAGGCGTTGCAACCTGGTTTCATAAGGGAGCCGCTCCATCCCTTGGATCATTCTTGTTGCCCTTTTCTGTACCTTTTCCAGTTCCGTTATATCCTTCTTAAGGTGCGGAGACCAGAATTGTACACAGTACTCCAAATGTGGCCTTACCATCGATTTGTAGAGAGGTAATACAACGTTTGCCGACCTGTTTTCGATTCCCTTTCTGATCATGCCAAGCATAGAATTTGCTTTTTTCACTGCTGCTGCGCACTGGGTTGACATCTTCATTGAGCTGTCCACCAAGACCCCAAGATCCCTTTCCTGGTTTGTCTCGGAAAGCTTTGACCCCATCAATTTGTAGGTGTAGTTTGGGTTCTTTGCCCCGATGTGCATGACTTTACACTTGTTTAGGTTAAAATGCATTTGCCACTTTGTTGCCCATTCACTCAATTTCGAGAGATCTTTCTGGAGCTCTTTACAATCAGTTTCATTTTTAACTACCCTGAACAATTTAGTGTCGTCTGCAAACTTTGCTACCTCAGAATTCACTCCTACATCCAGATCATTAATGACTAAATTAAAAAGTAAGGGACCCAAAACTGAACCTTGGGGTACGCCACTTCTCACCTCTTTCCACCCAGAGAAATGTCCGTTTATTACCACCCTTTGTTTCCTACAGTTTAGCCAGGTTCCAATCCAGGACAAGACCTGTCCCCTGATTCCAAGACCTGTCCCCTGATTCCATCACTTCCCAAGTCTGCTGCGACCCTCATCCAATTACCGATTGAGACCAAACTTGGCACACATAACCCCCATGACTGCCTTCACGTCCTGGTGAGGTTCGGGGGAGGACTGACAATGGATGATGGAATTTGTAGTATTTTCACACGCCTCTGTTCCCACAGACCACTGTGGCCCCCAAAAAACACCGAGAAAGTCCACACTTGACACACAGAGCCCCAGTGACCCACTCTACATCCTACTACACTTTGGGGGGGGGGGACAGAGATGATGGGACTTGCACTACCTTCAGTAATTTCATGATACCACTGCAACTCGCAATAATGATGGATCAAGACCAAACTTGGCACACAGAGCCCCCATGACCCACTCTACATCCTGCTGCGCTTCACAAATAACCCGGGCAGGGCCGGGTCCCCAAGCTAGTAAATAAATAAATAAATGTGGGATAGAATGAGCATGGTGATCAGATCATGATTTAAATGCACATAACAGTTTAAATAATGTACCAGTAAGGCCTTCTCGAGGACCACCCTGAGAATTTCGGGGCTGAAGCCCCCAGCCCCCTGGCTACATGCCTGCCCAGATATATCTAGAAGTGTGGGCACCCCTGCTATCTGCAGGATGTGCATTCCTGATCTGTATCCTGCACTCCCCCTCCTTGAAAGGCACTGGAGTGTGGGCCCAGGCCTCTCACCTGCTAGGGTCATTGGGGATGCCCACCCTCTCCTTGGCGGGACCGGCTGTCCCTCCCAAGGGTGTTCCACCTGCACATTGGCTAAGCGTGCCGAGGGGAGAGCAGAGCTCCCATTGGCTGGGACTTGTGGGCCAAAGACTACGTCTCCCAGGGTGCCTTGCTGAGTTTCCCACAGCACTTCCAGGTCGTCTGTTGGGAGCGGGGAAAAATAAGATGCCGAGGGAGGAGGAGGAGGCGCACGAGGCGGGGGTTCCGATAGAAGCCTGAGGCGCCCTTTCGCTCTCTCTGCCTTCACCATGCGCTTCAGAGGGAAGCTAGTGGACGTCGCCTGCCTCAACCACTTCACTCGTGAGTACGAAGGCGGGGAGAGAGGGCTCGCCTGCGCAGGCGCCTGGGCCCCACTTTGATTGGCCCCGGCGCTTCAGCGGGAAGGCCCCTCGCCCAGGGTTCCTGTGACGTCACTGCGCTCTTGGCACTCTGCCCTCCCTCACTGGGGGTGCCTTGGCTCAGTGGCAGTCTCAATGATCCTTGGAGGCTCCTCTCTCGAAAGGGAGTCCTATTATATGTATATACTAGCTTGGGGACCCGGCGGTGCCCGGGTCATTTGAGAAGTGCAGCAGGATGTAGAGTGGGTCATGGGGGCTCTGTGTGGCAAGTTTGGTCTTGATCCATCATTCTTGGGAGTTGCAGTGGTATCATGAAATTACTGAAGGTAGTGCAAGTCCCATCATCTCTGCTCCACCCCCCCCCCCAAAGTGTAGTAGGATGTAGATTGGGTCATGGGGGCTCTGTCTGCTAAGTTTGGTCTGTATTGGTGAATGGATGAGGGTTGCATTGTTTTTAGGAAGTGAGTGAAGGTACTTCAAGTCCCATCATTCGTGGTCCGTCTCACACAAAACAGCACCAGGATGTAGAGTGGGCCATGAGGACTCTGTGTGGCAGGTTTCGTGTTGATCAGTCATAGGATTAGGTTTGTAGCAGTCTTGGAAAGTGAGGGAAGGTACTGCAAGTCTCATCATCCATGTTCTGGCCCCCTCCAAACTTCAGTAGTATATAGAGTGGGTCACTGGGGCTCTATGTGCCAAGTGTGGTCTTTATCAGTGTTTGTTGGGGGCCACAGTGGTCTGTGGGAACAGAGGGATGTGAAAGTACTACAAATCCCATCATCCATTGTCAGTCCTCCCCCAAACCTCACCTGGACGTGAAGGCAGTCATAAGGGTTATGTATGCCAAGTTTGGTCTCGATCAGTGATTGGATGAGGGTTGCAGCGGACTTGGGATGTGAGTAGAGGTACTTCAAGTCCCATCATCCATGGTCCACCCTCCTCCAAACTGCACCAGGACGTAGAGTGGGTCATGGGGGCTGTGTGTGCTAAGTGTGGTCTGTATTGGTCCTTTTTGGTGGCCTCAGTGGTCTGTGGGAACCAAAGTGTTTGAAAGTACTACAAATCCCATAATCCATGTGTCATGTCCCCCGAACCGCACCAAGACGTAAAGGGGGTTAGGGGGGTTATGTGTACCAATTTTGGTGCAGGTCCATCATCCGCACTGGTCGCTGTGGCCTGTGAAAGTGGCTGCCACATATCCGCCCTTCTGCCCTCCCGCCCTCCGCATACACACATACATACAAACATTCCGCTTTATAAAGGTATACAGATATACAGATACAGATATTATAGGATATGATTAGCATAACCCAGGAGTCAAGGTGGAAAGGTCTCCCTGGGCCCCCCTCTTCACTCTGATCTCACCTTCCTCCATGCTATACATACAAGCTTATGATGTGGCAGGATTTTTAAAGCATGGCATTTAAAAATGAGGGCCACCCAGTCCTTGAAGGGAGTGGCCACTGCATCTCTGCAAGACCCTACTACCTATGTGGACAAGGCTTGCATGCCCCCAACACGAGGAAGAGGAAGCAGGCTTGTGTTCTGCTGCTCTTGAAACTAGGGCTAATGGGAGTAATGGGTTCAAATAACAAGGAGGGAGATTCCATCTGAACATTTGAAAGAACTTCCTGACTAAGAGCTGTTTAACAGTGGAACTCTCTGCTTTGGAGTGTGGTGGAAGCTCCTTCCTTGGTGGCTTTTACACAGAGGCTAGATGGCCATTTGTCAGGTGTGCTTTGATCCTGCACGATGGGGGTTGGACAGATGGCCTATGACGTGGTCTCTCCCAACTCTATTAGTCTATGACTTTAAGGGGTCCTTGGTGGCGCAGTGGGTTAAGAACATAAGAACATAAGAAGAGCCATGCTGAATCAGACCTCAGCCCATCTAGTCCAGCATTCTGTATCACACAGTGGCCCACCAGTTGTACACGGGGATCTCGAGCAGAAGGGAGGGCAAAACCCTAACCTGCTCCCGACCCCCCACAACCAGTACCCAGGGAAATCCTGCCTACCTCAACCACTCCGAGGTGGCACTTGAATGTCCTTTTCAGTAACTACCGGTTAAACCACTTGACTGCTGAATTTGCTGACCAAAAGGTTGGCAGTTGTCAGCAGGGTGAGCTCCTGCTGTTAGGCCCAGCTTCTACCAATCTAGCCGTTTGAAAACATGCAAATGTGAGTAGATCAATAGATACCACTTCTGTGGCAAGGTAACAGCACTCCGTGCAGTCATGCTAACCACATGGCCTTGGTGGTGTCTACGGACAATGCCGGCTCTTTGGCTTAGAAATGGAGATGAGCACCACCCCCTAGAGCAGGGGTCAGGAACCATTTTGGCTCAAAGAGCCTTAAAAGCAAAATATTTGGAAATATATTTCAGTGAGAACCATATAATATATTTTAAGACTGAATTCAACTAAATGTGAGTATAATAAGCTCCTGAATTTATTCATAACAATGATGATAATATTCATTTAGCTAATAATAATAAACAACAACAGGTTCCTAGAGTAAGAGGAGACCTCCAAGGGCCATCCAGTCCAATCTCCTTCTGTCATAAGGGAAAAAAACAATCAAGGCACTCCTCACAGATGGCCATTCAGCCAATAATAACAACAGGTTCCCAGAGTAGGAGGAGACCTCCAAGAGCCATCCAGTCCAACCTCCTTCTGCCAGGGCCCTTCCACACAGGCCTATCACCCTAAATATTAAGGCAGAAAATCCCACAATGTCTGCTTTGAACTGGGTTATCTGACTCCACACTCATATAATCTGGTTCAAAGCAGATAACATGGGATTTTATTCAGATGTGTGGAAAGGAACTCAGATAACCCAGGGACTTTCCACACAGGCTTATAACCCTGAATATTAAGGCACAAAATCCCCAAATATCTGCTTTGAACTGGGTTATCTGAGTCCACACTCGTATAATCTTTACTTACCAGTTCACATTGTCATCAAATATTCACCATAGCAATGATTAGCTGTTAAATGTTGTATACTTTTGGGGAACAGTCTGTAAAATTTCATGTTGCTATTTTCAAGCTATCCACACATCCTATTTCTGCTGCATTACCATGCCATTTTGACAATAGATTTGTATTTATTCTACTTAGTTGTGTAACTGTGCATTAATGCTTCCCCCCCCCCCCCTGAGCCATTTGATTATATTGTAATATACTGTCTCTGTAGGTGTGGTCAACACAATTACAAAGCTAGCCAAGACCTGTACACTACGTTTCACAGTTGACAAAATCTACTTCATTCTCAATGACAAGGTAGCGAATGGAGGTGTTAGCATGTGGTGTGAACTCAATCAGGTAAGAAGCAGATTAAAAAGTTGATGTTGGTAATCGCAAACTGTGAAGTTTTCCAGTTCATTTCTATAAAGAGCAGTATTATTATGGCTTTGTTTCAGAACAGGAACAGGTGATTGCCTAAGACAGATGCTTAATATTTTGTGTCTATCTGGATAATGCTTCTCCTCTGCCAAGCAGTGTCAGGCTAATTTTGTACAAAAGAAGTACTCTTTGGTTTACCCTGCCATTTGTAGAACCTTCACCCTAGTTTTCGTGGACCACAAAATCATAGTTTTGCATTCCCTAATGGCAGTGTAGGCTGTGGTGAAGTGATTGACCATTTTCTGGCCCTTTTCCCAAATGCTACAGCAATTTTGCATTGGGAAAGTTTTCAAGATTTGGGGGTGGGGCAGAATACATAGGGATTTTTGAATAAAACTTGAATTGGGAATTAATACAGTCAGGCTTCCACATTTGCAGGTTTAACTTTTGTGGATTTAATTATTTACTGATTTGATTAATCTGTTCTCTCTAGGTCCACCATGAACAGGAAGTTGACTATGGAGTTGCCTTGGAGCACCTAGAGATTGCTCTCACATGTTAAAAATGGCATTTTTAAAAATGTGCAATTTTTCCACTGTTGTAGGGTACTATGTCTCTAATCCCAGCAAAAGTGGAGGGCCTATTGCACGACGGTTATTACAAAATAATGCCCTGATTTCAAAAATCCATGGTAAATGGTTTAGTATGAATCCTATATTAATGTGTGGAGGAAGTCTTCAAGATTTTTTCCACATTCTTACGTGCTGCCTGGATCAGGTAATTGCATGAGCAGCCACCACGAACAGAGCTAGCCAGGATATGGGGATACATCAATCAGTGGTATAGGAGGTGCTCCGGAAGCATCTCTGCATGCACCCATATCACCAGTAGTTGGTGCAAGCTCTCATATGCAGTAGCCATGTTGTGCAACAAAACTTCTCCTTCACATTGATGTAGGTTTCATACGTGTGCGTTCACTAAAACATTTACCATGATTTTTTTAAAAAATTGGGCATTCTTTTGTAATAACCCTATATATCAGTGGATCTCAACCTGTGGGTCCACAGATGCTTTGGTCTCTAACTCCCAGAAATCCCAATAGCTGGTAAATTGACTGGGATTTCTGGGAGTTGTAGGCCAAAACACCTGGGGACCCACAGGTTGAGAACCACTGCTGTATATGGAGGCAGATATGTGATATGGTTTAAAATAACAGGTCAATCATTGTTTCATCCAGCCCCATGCTGTTACGTTCTAACTGAGATCCTCTAAAGCAGTGTTTTTTAACCTTTTTTGAACCGCGGCACATTTTTTACATTTACAAAATTCTGGGGCACACCACCAACCAAAATGACACAAAATGACACTCTAACACAGTAATACATATGGTTAATATGTTTTTAAATGTATTTATACACTCAGTATGAAACCTGGACCTGTTTCGATGAACACAACATATATATGACTTCCTCTCACATATTTATACATGGCTATCATGTCTTCTCTCAGCCTTCTTTTCTTCAGGCTAAACATGCCCAGCTCTTCAAGCCGCTCCTCATAGAGCTTGTTCTCCAGACCTTTGTGAAATTTGACCCTGAGTGAAACTTGCTTCCAGTTAACTATGGATGTCATGAAGCTGTTATAAACAGTTCCTTGGGGGGGGAGGCAACTCTCAAAAAATCCAGTAAAATAGTGGAGAGGCTCAATTTGTTTCTTGGAAACCTCTAAGGGGGCTGCTAGGAGGGGGGAGAGTGCCAATTTCCCAAGGCACACCTGATGATTGCTCACGGCACACGTGTGCCACGGCACACTGGTTGGGAAACACTGCTCTAAAGATCGGAGGCAGACATCTCTCCACATCTCCTATTTGTCATCTTATAACTAGACCTATAAAGCATGTGCCTTCCTTTTGGGTTGAGTCCCCTCTCCGTTAAGCATTAAATCCAGAGATTAATACCAACTGTACCAATTGGAGCAGACCCATTGATTCATAGTGAACATGGTAAGTCAACATTTAATTAAGGTTGAATGGTTCGGTTCTGGTTGGGATAAACAGTTGGATTTAGTGTAGCTTTTCCTATATTATTGGACTACAAGTCTCTGCATCCATAGCCAACATAGTCAGTAGTGGGAGTAACAGCTCAATAATACTGAAGAGAGACACAATTCTCATCTCTAATTTATATCATAGAAACTGAGTCCTGAAGGCAGTTCAGAGGTATCAGCAGCTGTCAGCACCAGTATTTTCCAAATACTCTTATCATTTTAGGAGAACTTCTTTGATGAGTTCCAAATGGAAGGAGTAGCTGCAGAAGACAATGAAATTTATTTAGAGCTAACATCTGAAAACTTCTCTAGAGCTTTGAAAACCGCACAAAATGCGAAGGCAGTGAAAGTCAAGTTGACTAACAAGCAGTGTCCCTGTCTCACAGTAGCTGTGGAACTGGTGAGTAAAGATGTATCTCTCGCTCTCCAAAATATGAAAACTACATTTATAAAACAGCAACTTGTTCATCGTCAAAGTGGGATGCAATCGTAAATGAAAAATAGTGTTCATTACCATTTCAGGAGCAGTTATCAATAAAACAAACCCTGTTCTTTCTTTCTGTGCAGTACAGAAGATTCATCTGATAATGGATCTCAGTGTTCATGGGAATTTTTAGAATCGTTCTAGCACATTTCTGTCTATGGTGAGACAAACCCCTTGCTGACCCAATTCTGTGGTGGGGCTTACAGGTGAAGGCTGATGGCAAACAGCTTAAGCCTAGCAAAGCTGTTCCCATAATGGAAGTTTTACTTTGGAAGCCCACCACTAACCTTGTAGCTATCGATTAGCTTGATTTCCGCAGCTTCTGATGATGATCTGAAAGATTTTCAGAATAATGCCTATAACAAACAGCAAACAGCTGAAATCAACAGACCTACTTCAGATGAAGTAAATAATCTGAAGTGATAGTACAAAGTGTTGGTACGGAGGTATGCAGAAACTCCTTGCTCTTACTTTGTTTCATTTCCAGTAGAACAACTCTCACAACTGGAATTACCTTGGGTTTGTGTGAGGTTGTCCAGTGGCCTCCCAAATTGCTTTTGCTATATGGCCTGCAAAAAACACAATAATAATAATAATAATAATAATAATAATAATAGATATTCCGCCTTGTCTCCCCAAGGAGACTCAGGGCGGATTACAACATATTAAAAAAACACATAGAGGCAAGCGTTCAATGCCTCAACACAAAAGTAGACAAGAATACACTTAACCACCCACCCAATCACTATCCAACATATACCTGCTAGTTGACAGTCCAGGTTTTACCTCTGAGATTAGATACTCGAGTAGAAATAACTCAATATATCTTTGAGAAATTATAAAATATGCTGCCAGTGTTTGTCAATATTTGTCTACATTGTAACACTGAAATGGAATGCTGTAGCACAGGGGTAGGGAACCTATGGCTTGGGAGCCAGATGTGGCTCTTTTCATGTGGCTCTCCCTCTTCCTTCCTTTCTCCCCCTTCATCCTTTCCTTTTCCTTCTCTCCTTCCTTTTCCCTCCCTCTCTCTCCCCTTCATTTTTTCTTCCATTCTCCCTCTTCCTTCCTTCCTCTTCCTTCCTTTCTTTCTCCCCTTCACCCTTTCCTTCTCCTTCTCTCCTTCCTTTTCCCTCCCTCTCTCCCCTTCCTTCTTTCCTCCATTCTCCCTCTTCCTTTCTCTTCCTTCCTTTCTTTCTCCCCTTCACCCTTTCCTTCTCCTTCTTTCCTCCCTTCTCCCTCCCTCCCTCTTCCTTCCTCTTTTATTCTTTTCCCCAAGTCTTCCTTTCCTTCTCCTTCCTTTCTTTTGACTTCCCTCTCTCCCTTTTAATTTTCTTCTTTTCCCATTATTTTATTTTTCCTCACTCCCTTTCCTTTCTTTTCCCCATCCTTTCCTTTCCTCCCTTCCCATTTCCTTCTTTTCCCCTCCTTGTCTCTCTCCTTTTTTTCTTTCCTTTCTTTTCCATAGTTTGTTCTTCTTTTCTTTCTTCCTCTCCCCCTCCCTCCTTTATTTCCTCTTTCTTTCTTTCTTTCCCCCTTCCTTCCGTCTTCTCTTCCTTCCCAGAGTCCTGAGCATGCCTTTTGCAGAGCCAGGTCTGAAGTGTCCCGTCGTTCTGCCAGGGGAATCTTTTTCTCATAGTATGTACGTATATACTCACATTTAGTTGAATTCAGTCTTAAAATATATATTACGGTATATGGCTCTCACTGAAATACATTTCCAAATATGTTGCTTTTATGGATCTCTGAGCCAAAAAAAGGTTCCTGACCCCTGCTGTAGCATCTTTATTTGAATAGAGTCATATGTAGCATTAGTTGGGCTTGATAGGCCATTGATTGTGACCCCTGGCACAATGGAGAAATTCCCAAATGGAGCATCTTTAATAGGTAGGTAGTTGTCCAGCCTCATTCTGAAGATGTCAAGAGAAAGAGACGCCACTATCATTTGGCAATTTTTCATTTTCAAATGTGAAATTAATAATAGTATTCTGTTGTAATGTTCTCTGATTTAACAATGTACTTTACCGATTTAATATCCGCCTTCCAATTTCCTATTTTTACCATAGCTTTTGTAGCGTTGCTTTGACAGAACAGTATTGATTTTGTGATGTTTGCGTGGGTAAGATGAATAATCATACTTATGAATTACTTTTGATCTGTTTTCTTTAGCCTGAGGGTATATTAACATACTATGGTGGTGGTGTCCAAATTGTTTCTCATTTTCTTTTGTCCTTTAGATTTTGTTTTTTTCTTCTAGGAGTAATATTTTATGCGATTTTGAACCTTACTCATGTGCTTTATTTTTACCAACTAGTGGCTACTATCTCCTCCCATCAACCAACTTTAAAACTAAAACTTTATAAATCTCAACATTGTTCTCCAGCTTCCTGTAGTTTTCTGTCATTTCTTTATGTGATGTACTTATAAGAAGATAGATGTTAAGAGAAGTATAATTTTAGGTAAAATGGATTGGGGCCCCCTGGTGGTGCAGCGCATTAAACTGCTGAGCTACTGAACGTGCTGACCAAAAGGTTCGCAGTTCAAATTCAGGGAGCTGAGTGAGCTCCTGCTGTTAGTCCCAGCTTCTGCCAACCAAGTAGCTCGAAAACATGTAATTGTGAATAGATCAGTAGCTGCCGCTTCTGCGGGAAGGTAACGGTGCTTCATGCAGTCATGCTGCTCACATGATCTTGGAGGTGCCTATGGACAACGCTGGTTCTTTGGCTTAAAAATGGAGATGAGCACCACCCCCTAGAGTCAGACACGACTAGACTTGATGTCAGGGGAAACCTTTACTATCACCTTTAGCCCTCCTGTGCATATGTAATCAGAAGTTCTTGGGCTTCCATTTAGGTAAATTGGTTTGGAAAAGCAGTCTTCACTTTGCATTTCATTCACATTTCATTATATACTACCTTATTTCCTTTTCTCCAGCCTTCCTTATCAAGTAGTAGCCGCATTGTGACTCATGATATACCTGTGGGGATTATCCCAAGAAAGTTGTGGAATGACTTCCGAGAGCCCAGTGTGCCAGATTTCGATGTGAGTCACCTTTAATTTCAGCTGTGTAAATATTCCTTCATGTACGTTCAATTAAACACTGTTCCATACAGTTATTGTCTTTTTAATCCTCTTCTCTTATTGCGGAATAACCCTATATGTGCTTCAGATGAACTTTTTTTTCCTTATTGACACTTTTTATTAAAAACAATCCTGGATTGATTGCATAGGTATATTCCAATTAACAAAGTAGGTATGATCTTGCACATTACTACTTCAGGAAATATACATGTGTGAAATAAAACATCTACGTTGTGTAAGAAAAAACAAAAACATTTGAGATTTCTATGGATTATGGCAGACACAGACTGCAGCCAGGAAATCAGAAGATGTTTACTTCTTGGGAGGAGAGCAGTGACCAATCTCGATAAAATAGTGAAGAGTAGAGACATCACACTGGCAACGAAGATCCGCATAGTTAAAGCAATGATATTCCTCTTAGTAACCAAGGGATGTGAGAGCTGGACCATAAGGAAGGCGGACAAAGGAAGATAGACGCTTTTGAACTGTGGTGCTGGAGGAAAATTCTGAAAGTGCCTTGAACCGCAAGAAGATCAAACCAGTCCATCCTCCAGGAAATGATGCCCGACATCTCACTGGAAGGAAGGATATTAGAGGCAAAAATGAAGTACTTTGGCCACATAATGAGAAGACAGGAAAGCTTGGAGAAGATAATGATGCTGGGGAAAATGAAGGAAAAAGGAAGAGGGGCCAATGGATGGTATCCTTAAAGTGACTGGCTTGACCTTGAAGGAGTTTGAGGGTAGCAATGGCCAACAGGGAGCTCTGGCATGAGCTGGTCCATGAGGTCATGAAGAGTCGGAAGCATCTGAACAAAGAATCAACAACATAGACTACGAAGAGACGCCTTCGAAAATGCATGGATGTCAACATTTCCTTTTCTTTCATCACAAAGCATTTTACTTGCAATCCAAATGACTATTATTCTTGAATACTTATGCTGAATGACTAAGTCACAGAAAACATAAACCTAGACAGTTAACACATGCCCTAACATGTTGGTAGTTTTGGAAATTTCCATGATTGTGAATTCCTGCATGGCAAGGATTTGGACTTCATTGCCCTTGCAACCTTTTCCAACCCTATGATTCTATTATAGCCAGTGGGTCCCCCCATTTCATCAGGTTACATTTATTCCCCATCAGAGCCAGAAATCTCCTTTCTGCAGAACTTCCTGGAAAAAACCTACACAGCTGTTTCATGCGATACTCAACCTCTCCATCTGGGAGCCTGTCCTTTTTGTGAAGAACATCTCTGCAAGAATTACGGAGCCCTCAACAGGATCAGCATACAAAAGTGGTTCCCGATCTCATTGGTTCAAGAACTTTTGAAGAGGCTCCATAATGCTAAAGTCTGCGTGAAGTTAGGCCTTGTGTGAACCTATAATTTAGTCTAGTTCAATGCTAGTGATGAGCAGAAAATCGTCTTCCAGATCCTATGTGGACAAAGTTATGTCTTTTAGCCTATGCCAGTGGTTCCCAACCTAAGCATTTCTCAGGGGCTCCAAGGCTGCTTCAAGAAAATAAAATAAATAAAAATTGAATAAAATTAACAAAAAAGAAATAAAAAGAAGAATCAAAATAAGGAAACTAAATATCTCTTTATATTCTGTTACTATCTATACTACCATGCTTTTTCAGTTGTCTTTCGGGATGGGGGTTCCCTAGGTCTGCTTTCCAAAATGCAAGTCTGGGGTGAGAAATACCAAAATATTTTGGATTGCCCTTGCAGTCAGGTGTTTTTGCTGAAGAGGAAACCAGAAAGACACCTCCCCCAGTTAAGCTCCCAACCAAGTTGTTCTCCCATCTAGCAAGTTTTCTAGGCTTAAATCTTAAATAGTTAACAGAACAAATGAAGTGGCCCTTATTTCATCCAATCTCATGTGACGGGTCTCGTTATTTCAGAGTTGGTCATCAAAAGCACATGGTAGTTTGGATTAATGTGAGGAAGTTTCTTGTGATCCAGGTTTCATGTGTAGCATTTTTTAAAATTCTCATTGTAATCATTATGCTTGTTTGAACAAAAGCATCTTTTTATTTTTATATTCTGTAGTATTGAAACCTGTGAAATTGTCCAGGTGTGTTCAGTGTTTGCAATATCTTCTGTTGTGTATGTCTACTCCTTATTATTTACACACCTTACAAATTCCATTTCCCCCTGTGTAATTTGTCATAATCAGTTATCCTGAGCTGGCTTTGACTTTGTAAATAGAGATTATTATGGTACAACTCAATGGAATGCTTCCTTACAAGTTACTATATGCATTTCATCTGTTTACTACAAATACATTCAGGAAACTAAAACTGATGTATTTTGCAGAATGCCTAATTTAGCCACAAATGTCCTTAATTCTTTATGTAATAAAGTGTGGTTTTGCAAATCGTGCAACAACATGAGACAAACATGGCTCAGATATAACGTTTTCAATGCAGCTGATTTTATTTTGCAGGTCAGCATTTATTTACCTGTGATGAAGACCATGAAGAGTGTTGTAGATAGAATGAAAAACCTCAGCAATTCAATAGTAAGTTGTGACATTCCTAATTTGAATATGAGTTGTGGGTAGACTTAGCTGTAATTTTTGGTGGACATTTCTACTTGATCAACGTAGATCTCTGGGCTAAACTGGATAAGGCACTGTACAGCAGAATCATGGACTGGGGGACCAAATTGGTCATAGAGATTTAGAAAGACCATAGTTCTGTTGCACTCCACAAAAAGAAATTTTGAAAAAAATGCTTTTTTCCAGAATGCTCTCCTTTTGCCATGTTTTAAGCACAGCAGAGGCCCTTTTAACATCTGCGCTGCAGAATTAATGCAATTTGACATTACTTTAACTGCCATGTTTCAATGCTAGGGAATCATGGGAGTCATAGTTTGGTGAGGCACCAGCACTCTTAGGCAGAGAATGCTAAATACCTTGTCAAACTACAACTCTCATAATTACCTACCATTGAGCCATGGCAGTTAAAGTGGTGTCAAACTGCATTGATTGTACAGCGTAGATGTGCCCCTCAATGTTAGCTTCGTGGTAATTTCCTGTTCGGCCTAAAGTGTCCTAGGACAGGCACGATGAAGCAGAACTTCTCCCACTCAGCCACAGTTACACCTGGGGCCTCTTGGGCCAAAAGAGTTCTTTTTGTGCCCTTGAGGATACATGTAGCTTTGGCCCTCACTTTTCTCACCAATGCTTTATTATTATTATGTCTGTTTATATCCTGTTTTCCTCTCCATAGGGAGACCCAAAGCGGCTAACATTAAAAGCATTACAATATAATTTAAAATATACAAATATGCAAGAATCAAAACAGTATTAAGTATCATTAGTATTTATTTATTTACTATATTTCTACCCCGCTGTTCTCACCCTGAAGGAGATTCAGAGCGGCTTACAGTTATGGCAAAATTCAATGCCGCATTAGAAATACAAAAACAAAACAACACGTTAATAAAACCAATAAACAATAAAATGATAAAAACATAGATACAATTAAAACTGATTCAAACATAATGCCTAGTATTAAAAGCAATTCCAATTAAATCCATAAAAACATAAAACCACAGCAGCCTCTGACATGATCTTTTAAAACCTCCTTTGAAAGTCTGCCTGAAGAAATAGGTTTTAGCCTGTCGCCAGAAGGACAGCAGGGAAGGGGCCATTCTAGCTCTCCTGGACAGGGAGTCCCAGAGTTGAGGGGCAGCTACCAAGAGAGAAGACCCACTTTCTCATTCCCAATAGCCGAGATGGAGGTGGGACTGAGAAAAGTGCCTCTCCTGAAGATCTCAGGGTCCGGGCGGGTTCATACAAGGGGATGCAGTTGGCCAAATAGCCTGGACTTGAGCTATTTAGGGCTTTAAAGGTCACAACCAGAACTTTGAATTGTGCCCGGAAACAGACTGGCACGCAGTGGAGTTGCTGCAGAAGCCGGGAGTGGGGGTTGCCCACTCCCTGTAGGCAGCCTCAGTTAGCAACCTGGCTGTTTACACAAACAGTAGCTGTGCAAATGGATTTTGAAAAACAAGCAGGGCTCAATTTAATTAGGATAGGTTGTGTGGCTATTGAGTTATAGTCCCAATATGCAGCCAACCCTGAATTTTACTTTTCAAACAGGATCTACACAGTTAGAATCGCTGAGTTGGAAGATAACATTAGAGACTGTCTACTTGAACTTGCTGATCAGTGCAAGTAAAGGAGAACCCATCATTTCCTGGGGCAAACAATTCTTCTGTTGAATAGCTCTCCCTTTGAAGTTTCTCCTGGTATACCATATGCATGCATTTATTTTGTATGTATGCTGCTCCCCCCCCCCCAAAAAAACCCCTCTAGGGTATAAAGTTAGTAACAGCCATGATTAAGACAAAGCACCGCTAAAGTATACAATGATACAAAGTTAAAAACAATTCGATATACAATTTGATTAAAACACTGTTTTGAAACGGTACATTCTCATCCTTCTCTTTGGAGTATAGAGGACAACTATAGTTCATCTTCTCATGTCTCCTCTTAATCTTTTATCTTCTCCAGTTCTCCTCAGGTCTTTGTTTCTAGACCCCTACTATCTTTGTTACTATTCTCAGGATGTGTTCCAACTTAGAAGTGTCTTCCTTAAAATGTGATGTTTACTGGAGGCAATAGTCTACTTCCTTCCTCGTACATCTGTTGAAATGAATGTGGCTTTTAGAACTCCCCCCCCGGCTGAATTTATGTACCTCACCTTTTTGTCTATCTATGACTTCAATACTTGCAGGAGTGCCTCTCCCTATGTACCAGCCTGATAATAAATGTCTGTCCCATCAGAGTGGGCAATTACAAAGTGCAAGGACAAGGCTGTGGCATTCCAGTTGAGGAACACCCTCGCCTTGCAGATTTGAGTGTTGCTAATGTTTTCTTTCTGGTGCCAAGCAGAAATATGGCTTTTCAGTAAAAGATGTACAGAATAATTTATTTCAAGTGTTCGTGTACAGGGTTTTTTAAATTGTCGTTTTAATCATTGTGTTTAATACGTTTTGTATTGTACAAACTATAATTTTAATCTGGAAAATATTTAAGTATTTATATTGTATGCTGCCCTGAGATCCTGTGATAAAGGGGGAATAGAAATATTATTTAAAATAAAATAAACTATTGCTTTGCCAATTTCAGTGCAATTGTCTTCAGTGCAATTGTCTTCGAGCTACATTTGCAGGCATATTGTGAAAATCAAGACTCAGGTCTATGTAATTTCTTCTGACAAAGTTGAATTGACTGAACTGTTCATGACTTCACGATTGGTTTGCTTTCATTGCAGGTAATAGAAGCAAACCAAAAAGGAGAAATGAATTTGAAAATAGAAACAGATTTAGTGTCGGTTACAACTCACTTTAAAGATCTTGGGAATCCTCCTTGGGGTAGGTATTTTTCTTTTCTTCTCAGATAAGCAGTCCTAACATTTGAAAAGAATGTATTATGAGGACTGTAATCCCATGAATGCAGTGGAATTTACTTTTGAATCCTGCACTTAGAGGGCATGTAAATAAATGTTATAAAAGAAAGCTGGGGCAAGTATGTCTTTAAAGGCTTTAGCTATCCCCCGCCCTCCAAATTCCTAATCAAGTGAACAAATGTTATGGTCGCGTCAGATAAAAGAACGAGAGAGAAAAATATCTGCAAAGTTTGTTGCCACAATTGAATGAAGGAAACATTTCAGAAAAGAAAAGTATGATTGAAAGGGTAGGGACTTCCTTTTTGGGACTGGCAAATTTTGTAGTGTCACAATTTCCCTTTCTTCTGTGGCTTCTTGATCCTTTTGGGCAATAGAGGAGTTAAGACTGTTATGATAAAGCAGAACCCAGAACACTGTTGTAGCTGTCTTTTTGTACATTCAAAGTTTTACTTGAAACGGCTCTGAGGATTTAGTACTGTAATCTGGGAGAATGTGACAAACTAACACTCCTTGCTTGCTATTTGGTAGTGTTGTTTAGGTCATAACTGTCATACATCAAACAAAAAGGTGTTTAAAAGCATATAACATACTCAATTTTACCTACCTATTTATAGGCATATTTACTTGGGAGTAAATTACACAGTTTAAAATAGGGATGGGCTACTACTGTGATGTAAGGGCCAATTCTCAGCCCAGAATCTCCCAGATTTCACACAGAGTCCCAAAAATGTACCTAAAAAGGTGAAATTGACCAGAGCTATTTTTCTTGTTTTGAATCTTTTAAAAGCTGGATAGTGTTGAAGAGACTTGAAACCTTTTTAGAGGGCTGAATTGCCACTAGAGAGGCTTCCGGAAGAAATAATTTGCTGGAGAAGTCAAATGCTGCAAAAACAATTTTGGGACAAGCAGCCCCAGCATTAAACATTGTCCACCCCTTGTTTTAAATATTAAGAAATTATTTATGGTATATGGCAACTATGGCCACATCTAGTAAAATATCTGTCTTTGTAAATTCTAGTACCCGACCATGCGTCTCAAAAATCGACTGAAGAGAGACACCCTGAGAGTATGGCTGAGGCACGCATTGACATTAAAAGACTTCTCCAGCTGCTTGCAGGTCAACAAGTGAATCCAGCAAAAGCATTATGTAGTAAGTGTTCCTTTTCATGAGTAATTGGCAACTTGTAAAGAATAGTATAATTTACTTGGAAAGAATTAGCATTTTGCATCATTTATTATTTATTTATTTGCTATGCTTCTATACCGCCTCTCTCAGCCCGAAGGCGACTCGAGGCGGTGAACAAGCGGCAGCAAGTGCCCACATACAACACATCCTAATAAGATAAAAACAGTCATTTAAAACCATATAAATTAACAGTTAAAACTACAAAATACAAACCTCCACAATCTTAAAATCGGTTTCCGTTTCGTCGTCATACTAATCCTTCAATCTCGATTAATTAAAGTTCGTCTGCGAATGCTTGCTCGAACAGCCAAGTCTTGACTTTCTTACGAAATGTCAGGAGGTCTCTCCGGATAATCATTAGAAGCAAAATGTAAATACACACAAGGACACATATATTCTTGGGGCAGGATCCATGTGCATGTATTGCATACTGTCAACTATTTATAAAACTATAGAACTGTGACCAGAATCAAAATTTCTGAAGTATTTTAATGTGACATTTGGGGCATGTGCCATCCTTCAACATGTGGGCTTCTGTTTTGCAGATATTCTGAACAAGAGGATTGTTCACTTCATCTTGCTCCATGAGGATTTCTCTCTTCAGTATTTCATTCCAGCCCTTGCATGAATTGTCATCCCCGCTCACTTGTTTATGCTGAGGTATTTTCTTAGGCTACCAAAGCAAACACAGAAAAGATGAGCTTGCTATTTCAGTTCAAACCTGTATGTTTTTCACATTTCATAAAAAAGAATTGAAATTAAACTGTCTTTTTAAAATCTTTATTGTATGGATGTTTTTCACATAATATGCAGTGTTTTTCATTTTTGAGCAAATTTACAAAATCCTGAATTGAAATTAAACAGTAATACATATAGTTAATTTTTTAAAATGTTTTATACACTGTGAAACTGGATATGGATGTTTGAGTTTTAAAAAGAGAAAATAATAAGAGTTTGGTGGACATTGACCTTGTTTAGGTTAGTAGTTCACCTATATCAAGAGAGCACTGTGGACTGAAACAATGTTAGATCAAGACCAAACTTGGCATGAATACTCAATATGCCCAAATGTGAACACAGATGGAGTTTGGGGGAAAATAGACCTTGACATTTGGGAGTTACAGTTTCTGGAATTTATAGTTAACACACAATCAAAGAGCATCCTGAACTCTTGCAACAATGGAATTGAAGCAAACTTGGCATATTGAACTCTCATTACCAACAGAAAGTACTGAAAGGGTTTGCTTGGGAATTGACCTTGAGTTTGGAAGTTGTAGTTCACCTACACCCAGAGAGCACTGTGGACTCAAACAATGTTATGTTATGTTGTTTGTTTTCTATCCAGAATCACAATCTTGGAAGGAGGCTCACCAATTTAAGGTCCCTAAAACAAGCATAGGAAAACTTTGGCCCTCTGGGTGCTTTGGACTTCAACTCCCACCATTCCTAACAGTCTGAGGTCCTTTCCTGCTTAAATGGCTCAAGGGAAAAAAGGAAAAGAGCCTGAGGCTGCTAGGAATGGTGGGAGTTGGAGTCTAAAACACCTGGAAGGTCCAAGTTTGCCCATGCCAGCTTTTGACAGAGACCTCTTCCTCCCCCTTCCCCTTCGTGCCCTTTCTTTCCCCCTCCTGCTGAACACTTACTTTTTCTTCTACACTGCCGCTTCTGCCGCCATTTTGATCTGAGGGGGCAGCGTGAGCGTGTTCAGGAGAGGAGGGGGGAGGAAGACTTGACCAGTGTGGGCGCTACTGCGCAGACTCGCCCCAGAGCAAAGCGAGCAGAGTGAGGCTGGGAAGAAGGGAGCCCGAGTGGAGAAGAAAAAGTGTTTGGCAGGAGGGGGGAAGAAAGGGTCCTGGAGGTCCCAATTTCCCACGGCACACCTGATGATCGCTCATGGCACACTAGTGTGCCTCAGCACACTGATTGGGAAACACTGCATTAGGTTATTCTGTTGTTTTTAACTGCAATCCGTTTCATGCCATCTTATGTCGACCCTGTGTATGAGAGACCTTCAACTTACTGTCATCATCAGTCCCACTCAGATCTTGTAAACTCAGGCCTTTGGCTTTCTAGTAGAATCTATTCGCCTGTAATGGGTACTAACAGTTGGAATGTAGACTTAGATTTTAAAACTTGAATCATTAAATGGAATAGTAAGTATTAACATTCAGCCACAGCTAATATAGCCAGTGATAAGGAGATGTTGGAATTGTGGCTCAACAACATGGTCATATAATTCCCAGAGAATTGTCTGCAATCATGGCATAGGGCTGACCAGAACACTAGTAGAGTGTTTTTCAAGATGAGAAGTCATAGCCAACATTTCTATTTCATGTGTTCCAGAAATACTTTTCCTCTCTGCATTGCTATATGTATTTGGTGAAAAGCAGATAAAATAAAGAAGGTTCATAAGTCTTTAAACGTCTGAAAGGTTGTTATGCAGAGTGGAAGTTACACTCCACTGTTCCAGAAGGCAGGATAAGAGCCGTCAGGTAGAAATTGCACGGAAACAGATTTCTAGGAAACACAGGGAGAAACCTCTTTGTTCACCCAAATGGACCCTAAGGCACCGCACCACATGACACCTAATAATAATAATTCATGTGAGTAGGATTAATGTGTAATTGAATACAGAGACAGGGTGCATGTAACCGATCTCCAAATGAACTGGGAGATGAATTGTAAGACCCTCTGAAAATTATCTCTGAAAGCATGTTAACATCCACCTTCTTGATGAGGAAGTAGTTATCAATGTAGCAAACAACCTCCTACCATATCAAGTCAGTCCTTCTAACTTGTCTCCAGTTTCACAAGTGGGAGTTCTTGTTAAATTTCTTTTTCGATTACATGAATTATTTAACAATTGTGATACACAAAATATTTTTTCTTCCTATATATTTAATCCTCCTTCTGTTCCTCGCTTCAACTCTCTACACCACAAGTCATAGTATCTAAACCTTGTCCCTGGACATGATCTACATCAGGGGTGCTCAGAATGGTGATCGGGATCACCAGGGTGATCTTCAGGCCTCATCCTGGTGATCTTCAGGCCCCTGACCAGGTTTTTTGCTGTTGGTCCTCTTCACACGCCCCTGCACGCTGCAAAGAAGTCCTCCGTCATTGCTCCTCCCGCTCCCTGCTTGCGCGCCGCCTCCAAAAGCTCAGAGTCCAAGAGACAGAATAGGGGTCCTCTTTTGGATTCCTCCTCCTCCCTCCGTCCTTCTCCAGCCACTCAGAGTCGTAGGAGACCAAAGGGGACGGGCCTGGATGATGCAATGCATGGCTGGCCCTGCGCGCATGCGCAGAAGCCCATTCTGCCCCTCGGACTTCTCGTGAGCTCTTGGAGGCGGCACACATGCTGGCAGTATGGAAATAGGAGCAACGACGGAGGAGGAGAAGGACGCTTTGGGGTCATTTCCTTACCGCATCTCAAAGGTCGGTCTTTTTACTTTGGGGTGGGTGCTTGATTATTCTGTGGCATGTCTCTTTGTTTATTTTTAATGTTTAAAAATGGCCTTTTAGCTCCAAAGCCTCTCTGCTTGCTTTGTTCCTCAAGAAATATATGTTGGGGAATATGGAAATGTGGGAGAAATGGGGTGGTTGGATGTATTTTTGCATGCCCCTTTGTTTACCTTGCTGAGTATTAAATGGCCTTGCAGTTCAAAAGCCTCTCTTCTTACTTTCTGGCTGATAATATGTGTGGTAATATGGCAGTGTGGGAGAAATGGGGTGGTTGGATGTATTTTTATGCTCGGTTTTATATTGTTGTTATTAAATTGAAATGTTGATGTTTTATAACTTCATTTTATGTAAACTGCCCCGAGCCTGCTGGAAGGAGCGGTACATAAAAATGAATAATAAATATAAATAAATAAATAAATAAGAAAATAGTTATACGTTTTACATTTCTGGGTAGGTGATCTTTGGGACTTGGTTTTTTAATCAGTAGCTCCCATGCTGAAAAAGTGTGAGCACCCCTGATCTACATGAAGCCATAATCTAGGGCCAATCCGACATGTTCAACACCCAAGTAGCACAAAAACCCCCACCTCCAGCTGCCGTGGAGTTGGGGCAGAGTCCGCAACGTTCAGCAGTTTCAAACACAGTTCAGCGCCACTGAACAGACATCCTAACTCTCTTTCCCCTTCACCCTCCATGTCTTGGAGGTCTCCAGCCATGTAGTGACGTCAGCCAAGATACCAAAACGGGGGAGAGGAAAAATCACCTCCCTCTTCCTTTCCCAGTGCTCTTGCCATTGTGACCAACAGCAGTGCATATATTAACAGGCAGGTAAAACCCATTCTGCAGCCAAAGACAGCCGTGACATTTGGAAGGGACGGGACACTGCCATCCCATGTTCTCAGGCCATCCAAGCCTGAGAAGCAGAGATGTCAGTGGGAACAGTTGCAAAACTGACTCTTTTCCTTAAGTGGACCAACTGTTCCTTCAGAATGTATGAATGGGCATGTTTATGCAGAATATGCAAATGACCTGCCATACAATCCAGTTCAAAACAGATCATCTGTTTATAAGGAGCCCCTGGTGGTGCAATGGGTTGACTGCTGACTGAAAGGTCAGTGATTCAAATACGGGGAGCAGGGTGAGGTCCCATTTTTTAGCTCCAGCTTCTCATGCAGGGACATGAGAGAAGCCTCCCATAGGATGGTAAAACATCTGGGAGCCCCCTGGACAATGTCCTTGCAGATAGCCAATTCTCACACCAGAAGTGACTTGCAGGTCCTCAAATTGCTTCTGACACACTAAAAATCTGATTCTATGGCAGTGTCAAATGGGCTTCTGAGGGCCCTTCCGGACAGGCCCTTTATCCCAGGATCTGAACCCAGATTTTCTGTTTATCCCTTTTTATCTGGCAATGAGGACTCATATAATCCAGTTTAAAGCAGAAAACCTGGGATGATCTGCTTTGAACTGGATTGTATGGCAGGTCATTTGCATATTCTGCATAAACATGCCCATTCATACATGGAATAGTTGGTCCACTTAAGGAAAAGAGTCAGTTGCAACTGTTCCCACTGACATCTATGTTTCTCAGGCTTGGACTCCAAGGTCATTTCCTATGGTTTGTCTTCGAGCCAGGCGCTGCCCATCTGTGGAAGTCATACTTTTTCTGCCTATTTATCATTTATTTACTTATTTACTATATTTCTACCCCGCCCTTCTCAACCCGGGGAGGGGTGTGTGTGTGTGGATGGGACGACAACTCAGGGTGGCTTACAAGGCACAATTAGATGCCGGCAACAATACACAATATAGAACACTAATACAACAGGATTAAAACAGCGTTGAAACATCAGCTATCCAATTAATTAAAAAATTCCATCTCTAACAAATCCACATTCAATCAATGGCAGAAGCTGTATTTAATGTCTGAGGTCATATCAGTCTGTTCCAAGTAAAGTGCTGCAGTTACTGTGCAAAGGCCTGGTCCCACAACCACGATTTTACTTTCTTCCTGAAAGCTAGGAGGGGTGGGGTCAATTGTATTTTGCTTGGAAGTGCATTCCACAGGCGGAGGGCCACAGCCGAGAAGGCCCTGTCTCGTCCCCGCCAGCCGCAGTTGAGTTGCTGGTGGAAGCGAGAGCAGGGCCTCCCCGGATGATCTTAAGTTACGAGGTGGGACGTAGTGGCAGATGCGTTCGGACAAGTAAGCTGGGCCAGAACCGTATAGAGCTTTAAAGTATCCTACAGTTCTCCTGGGGACCTTCCAGACAGGCCCTTTTTCTCAGGGTCTCATCCCAGGTTTTCTGCTTTAAACTGGATTATATGAGTACCCACTGCCAGATAATCTGGGACAGTGTTTCCCAACCAGTGTGCCGTGAGCAATCATCAGGTGTGCCATGGGCACACTAGTGCTTTCTTCCCTCTCCTGCCGGACATTTAACATAACATTGTTTGAGTCCACAGTGCTCTCTGGGTGTAGGTGAACGAAACTTCCAAACTCAAGGTCAATTCCCAAGCACACCCTTTCAGTACTTTCTGTTGGTAATGAGAGTTCAATCTGCCAAGTTTGGTTCAATTCCATTGTTGCAAGAGTTCAGGATGCTCTTTGATTGTGTGTTAACTATAAATCCCGGAAACTGTAACTCCCAAATGTCAAGGTCTATTGTGCCCAAACTCCATCTGTGTTCACATTTGGGCATATTGAGTATTCATGCCAAGTTTCAGTCCACACTGCTCTCTGGATATAGGTGAACTACAACTCCAAAACCCAAGGTCAATGCCCACCAAACCTTTATAGCGTTTTTTTTCTTGGTTATGGGAGTTCTGTGTGGGAGGTTTGTGTCTTTCTGCCATTCCTGCCAGGATATCTATGTTGTGTTCATCGAAACAGGTCCAGGTTTCACACGGAGTGTATAAATACATCTAAAAACATATTAACTATACTTATTACTGTGTTAGAGTGCCATTTTATTATTTATTTATTTATTTATTATTTCGCATTTGTCTGTGCCCCCCCCCCCCAACGGCTCGGGGCGACTTACAACAGTTCATAAAATACAATTGTCAGATAACTCATAAACCACAGTAATACCATTAAGATGGAATTACAATTAGAACAGTTGAAGCAAGAAATGGAGTCGCAGTGGGCTGACAGCTAGGCGGTGCGAGCTACAGTTTAGCTAACTCCGAAGGCTTGTTGGAACAGCAATGTCTTAACTGCTCTCCTGAATGGGAGGAGGCCCTGGATGGCACGGATGCCGGCGGGCAGTGCGTTCCACATGGTAGGGGCTGCAACAGAGAAAGCCCGGTGGCGTGTTGCAGACAGATGGTAGGTCTTCACATTTGGGATGACCAGGAGATTTAGCTCTTCGGAGCGCAGTGATCTGGTGGGATGATATGGGACAAGGCGGTCCCGCAGGTACACTGGCCCCAGACCATGTAAGGCCTTAAAAGTCAGGACTAACACTTTGAAGGCAATCCGGCATTCAATTGGGAGCCAGTGCAGTTCGCGCAGGATTGGCGTGATGTGGTGGCCAATCGGGACCCCCGCCAGGAGTCGCGCTGCAGCGTTCTGCACCAGCTTGAGTCTCCGGATTACCGACAGAGGAAGGCCAATGTAAAGAGTTACAGTAGTCCAGCCTCGAGATGACCGTGGCTTGGATCACTGTGGCTAAGTCGCGCCCGGGACAAATAGGGGGCCAGCTTCCTCGCCTGGCGAAGATGGAAAAATGCTACCCTGCTGACGCTGGAGACGTGGGCCTCCATCGACAACAGGGGGTCCAAGGTTACTCCTAAGCTCTTAACAGAGGGCGACGGACATAATGTCACGCTGTCCAGGGTTGGAAGCTGAACATCCCTACAGCCCGGAGGACCCAGCCACAGGATCTCCGTCTTTGCCGGATTCACCTTCAACCTACTGGCTCGCAGCCATCCAGTGACGGCCTCAAGGCAACGATGGAAATTATCGGGTACGGATTCGAGGCTGCCCTCTATCTTCAAGATAAGCTGGGTGTCATCAGCGTACTGATGGCACACCAGCCCAAAACTACGCACCAGCTGGGCAAGTTGTCGCCTATAGATGTTAAATAAGAGGGGGGAAAGAATAGCCCCCTGAGGAACCCCGCAAAGAAGCGGGGAACCCCCGGAGACATCCTTGCCCCTCCTCACTCGTTGTAGCCGGTTCCGGAGGAAGGAGGTCACCCAATTAAGGGCTGTCCCCCTAACTCCGGCCCTGTGTCATTTTGGTTGGTGGTGTGCCCCAGGATTTTGTAAATGTAAAAAATGTGCCGTGGCTCAAAAAAGGTTGGGAAACACTGATCTGGGATATATGAGGGCCCTTCAACACAGAATATCAAGGCAGAAAACCCCACAAGATCTACTTCGAACTGGGTTATCTGAGTCCACACTGCCATGTATTCTGGCTCAAAGCAGAAAAGGTGGGATTGTATTCAGAGGTGTGGAAGGGTCCTTGGTTGTGCAGCAGCAGCAGCAAAGGGAGCATGACAGGTGCAGCCCCTGGGCTTCTGTGGGAAGCGACCCAGCTGAAGGGAAGCACCGTGTCCTGCTTGTGGAAGTCACTCACAAGCCGGGCTTTGTGCTTCCCCGCGTTCCCCTCCCTCGCCGCGTGGAAAGGCCTGCCAAGGCTGCTTCCAATACAAAGCTGCCTTTGGACAAAGCGGGCGCCTCCCCTCCTCTCCTTCCCAAAGAGGCTGCTTGGCCGAGGAGGAGGAGGAGGAGGAGGGAGACCCAGCTGATTGGTGCAGAGCCGGCCCCGCGCACAACCCTCTCGCGCCCGGATGCCTCGGTGCCGCGCGCCACTCCTGGCCGACGCGGAGAGGAAGGAAGGAAGCCCCCCGCCCTCCCCTCCTCCCTCCCTCCCTGCCTGGCTCCAGGCCCCACGTCGGGAGGGGAGCGCTGCAGGGAGGAACCTCGGCCATGACGACGGCGTCCTTAGGTAGGGGATTCCTTCCCCCCTTCTTCCTTCTTCCCTTCCTTCACTCCTCAAAAAGTTTCCCACAACTTTGGGGCAGTGCCTGCCCTTCACTCAGGCGGACAAAACCACGGCCCTTGCGGTGCCATTAGGTGTCAACAAGGCTCCGCAGGCAGGGCTTCCTACTTCTGTGTGGGAAGTGGGGCAAGGAAGAGGTCTTTGATGCTTATGGACCAGGCCTCCCTCCAGGTGTTTTGGACTCCAACTCCCACAATTCCTAACAGCCGGCAGGCTGTTAGGAATTGTGGGAGTTGGAGTCCAAAACACCTGGAGGGCCGAAGTTTGCCCAGGCTTGTGATAGACACAACAACACTTTTATAGACACAACAACACCAAGTAACATCATCAATCTCGGCATTACTTCACGAACGAAGATTCAGGAAGGACTCATCCCACGATGGCTAAAAAGGCCAATCTGAGATAGGTCGCAGAAAGCACAGCGGAAAGTCTCCTTGGGTGGTGCTGTTTCCAAGTTGCGGTTCTTTCTGCGTCGTCGTTTCTCTCCGAGACCCATTCGGCGTGCCTTCTCGAAAGAGAGGCCGCAGCATTGTGGGCAGTGCGTCTCCGTGTCTCCCGATGCGAGGCCAGGGTGGACCATTGTTGGTGATCAATCTGGCCGAGCCTGAGATGTTGTTTCAGGGAGTCCTTATATCTCTTTTTGGGGGCGCCTCTCTTGCGCTGACCCGTGGCGAGTTCACCATAGAGGCGGTGGTCCTCCATCCTAGAGACGTGCCCTGCCCAGCGCAGCTGTGTTCTCAATAGCATGGCCTCAATGCTGGTGATCCCTGCTTGCTCAAGGACAGCAACATTCGTCACATAGTCAGTCCAGTGTACATTTAGGATTGAGCGAAGACAGCGCTGATGAAAGCGTTGAAGGAGTCGTAAGTGTTGGCGATAAGTAACCCATGTTTCAGACCCATAGAGGAGAATTGACAGGACGATAGCTCTGTACACACTGATTTTGGTGCTTTGCCTCAGGTGCTTGCTGCTCCAGACTCTTTTGTTAAGCCTTCCAAATGCACTATATGCCTTTGCTAATCTGTGATCTATCTCTTTGTCAATCTTGGCATCTGAAGAGATGATGCTTCCCAGGTAGGTAAACTGCTGAACGGACTTAAGCACAGATTTGCCTATGCTGACGTGGGGATGATGGTGTTCTTCCTGTGGTGCAGGCTGGTAGAGGACTTCCGTTTTCTTCAGGCTAACTTCCAGCCCAAACAGCTCTGCTTCTGAATGGGTGACAAGGGCAGCATTGTCACATACAAACTAAACAACATAAACATAAAATTAGCAAGACAATATCAATATAAAAAATCGCAATAGCGCATATATATTTAAAATAATCCTGCTTGTTTAAGGCAATTTAAAAGGCCGGGCTGAGGCTAGTGCAATTTGTATAGGACCCACGAAATTAGGTGCAATGCTATAGCAAGCAACAACAATAATAGGTACAGTATATAGCTGTTCGTTTTCGGGGCCTAATAGGTGGAAGTGTCCTGGGTAATATGGCCATATTCAACAGTATCTGGGGCTGAGCTAGAACTAGTCGTTCTCAAAGGCTTGTTTAAACCACCAGGTCTTCAAGCTCTTATGAAAGGAGGGGAGGGATGGGGCCTGTCCTATTTCTCTAGGAAGGGCGTTCCAGAGCAGGGAGCCACCACCGAGAAGGCCCTCTCATCCCCACCAACCGTACTTGTGACAGTGGTGGGAGTGAAAGGAGGGCCTCCCCGGAAGAGCTTAGAGTTCGCGCCGGTCCATACAGGGAGATGCGATCGTGAAGATAGGTGGGGCCTGAACTGTTTAGGGCTTTATAGGTCATAACCTGCACCTTGAATTTGGCTCAGCAACTTATTGGCAGCCAGTGAAGCTGTTTTAAAAGGGGTGTTGTAGGATCCCTATAGTTTGCTCCAGTAAGGAGCCTGGCTGCTGCCCGTTGTACCAGTTGGAGCTTCCGGGCCGTCTTCAAGGGCAGCCCCACGTAGAGCGCATTGCAATAGTCCAATCTGGATGTAACCAAGGCATGTTCCATGCTGGCCAAGTCAGACTTCACGGGGTATGGTCGCAGCTGGCGCACAAGTTTGAGTTGTGCAAAGGCCCTCCTGGCCACTGCCGACAACCTGAGCATCAAGTGAGAGTAAGAGTTGGAAAAGACCATATGGACCATCTAGTCCAACCCTTGCTGCCGGAAGGACATCAAGGAGGGGGCCATTATAGTTATCCTGGACAAGAAGTCCCAGAGTTGAGGGGCCCTGAGATCTTCAGGAGAGGCCCGTTCTCTCATTCCCACCAGCTGAGCTTGGGATGGAGGTGGGACCGAGAGAAGGGCCTCTCCTGAAGATCTTAGGGCCCCAGGCAGGTTTGTACAAGGGGATGCGGTGAGCCAAATAATCTAGGGCTTTACAGGTCATAACCAGCCCTTTGAATTTATTTATTTATATATTTGGGGATTTATTAATCGCCCATCCCAGATGGCTCTGGGAGATTTACAGTAAAAACATACAACTAAATACCCGAAACATCTAAAAACATTTAAAAGTATCTAACATCTAAAAACATCTAAAAACAATTAGCATCTAAAAACATCTAAAAACCGACTGGCAGCTAGTGGAGTTGCTGCAACAAAGGGGTTGTCCACTCCCTGTAGCCAGCCCCATGGAGCTTCCTTGGAATAATGTCTTATAGGATGTAATGTCTTATTGTGGTTCAAGTGTCGAATTAAGAATCGTAAAATTTCTTGGGTGGCAGAGGAAGGCAGTGGCGAACCCCACTCATCATTTTTTTGCCAATAAAATCCAAAAGATGAGTTTTCATTAGGGTCACCTTTAGTTGGAAAGTCTTGCATGCACCCAACACCAAATGAACCAACAACATATAGCTGTCAGTATAATCCATTGAGAATAAATCTGGAGGTATTTGGTTGTGTGATATGCTTTTGAGAATTTACAGCAATGACAAAGAATCTAGATGGAATGGAAGCTAATGCCAAGCATACTTGAGCAACAAAATGTAATCAACAGTGGATGATAATGACCTTCCCAATGTTTGTGTTTCCCCAGAAGCACTTTGCTGGTTTCGGTCAAAACCTTAATGCTGGACTAGTGCTGATGCTCCTGTGATCTCACTGTTGAGCATTCAGTTTGCTTTAAAAACAAACAAACAAACTTAGAGCCCTTCCACACTACTCTTTACTCCTGGATCTGATCCCACATTATCTGCTTTAAATTGGAATATATGAGTCCCCGTTGCCAAATAACCTGGGATAAACAGATAATCTGGGATCAGATCATGAGATAAAGGGACAGCGTGGAAGGGTCCTTACTAGTTGTTCTCTAGAATTTCAGTGTAAGTCAGGATGGGTATGTAAAGTGCCTTGTACCTGACTGATTTGTTTTGTTTGATATGTAAATGTCCCCATTCATGGCAAAATAACGATATATCCTTCTTTGTTTAGCATTTGCCTGGTAGAAACATACTTCTACATATGAAAGCAGAAATCTTCTTTGTTTATCTCCTGCCAGTTGGCATATGTTTGGACAGCCCCCTTGTAATAAAAATCAATGGGGGCTCGTGCCCTTTTGACATTCCAGTCTGGCCTGGTATTTTGGGAAGGTGTCTTGGCAGCCAACTGCATTCCTAAGGCAGCAGGGCCTCTTTTAAATCAGAAGCAGGGTATTAACAATACTTTTTTAAAAAACCTGCTAAGATTTGCATATCTCATTGCTTCAGTTCACTCTCGGTAGAGGCTGTGTCCAAAAAGTAAGTAAAAAAAAAAAGAAAGACGTGAATCACTTGAAATCAGTTGGACTCTTTAAAATGAAAAATGTTGCATTGATCAAGTATCTTGTACTTGTAGTAAGTCAAAGAGTTCATATTATTATAACAGTACAATTCATTGAAAGACCGTACAAAAACCATAAAATAGCACGACACACCATTAAAAGACAATCTCAGTCAGGTTCTAGAAGCCTGATGACATAAGAATGCTTTAACTTGTTAGTGGAAGAAGGAAGGAGTCCTCCTGATCTGCTTGGGAGTGTGTTCTAAAGTCTGGGAGCAACAGCCAAAGGCCTTAGATCTATAATGGGCTTATAAAGGGAAATGTAATCCTTCAGCTGACCTGTATCTATAGGGAGTTGTAGGTAACCACCACCATCATTTTGAAGTGTACAGCCAGTGCAGCACTTGAATAAGAGAGTTGTGTTCTCTCTGTGGTCAGTCCCAGGTACAGTCTGGCTGCCACTCTTTACAACCATTGAAGTTTTGGGAAAGTTTTCAAAGAATGCTCTATATAGAGTGCATTACAGCATGTAACTAAGGCAGGTGTTATTATAGTCAGATCCAATCTCCTCAGAAACAAATGTAGTTAGTACACTGGCTTCAACCATGGAAATGTACAGCTGGTCAGCACTGAAACCTGGGTCTCCAGACTCATGCTTGAATCCAAGAATATATAAGTCCTTCAACCAGGGCCTCCATGGTATTCCCACAAATAACCTAGTAAAATGTGGGCTAGGTACATTAGGAATTGGTTAATGAGCCAAAGGGCGCTTGGCAATCATTCCTCTGTATTCTGAAGAGAAGTGGCCAGTGGAGTGCCACAGGGATCTGTCTTGGGCCCAGTGTTGTTCAACATCTTTATCAATGACTTTGATGTTGGAATAAAATATATGCTTGTCAAATTGGGAGATAGCTTATATCCAGAGGGCAGGCTCAGGATCCAAAACAGACTTTACCAGATTAGAATGCTGGGCCAAAGCTAACAAAATGAATGGCAACAAGGAGAAATGTATGGTACTCTACTTAGGCAATCAAAATGAAATGCACGAATATAGACTGGGTGACCCCTGATTTGAAAACAGTACATGTGAAAGGGATATAGGAGTCTTAGTAGACCACAAGCTGAATATGAGTCAACAGTGTAATGTGGCAGCTAAAAAAGCCTATGTGAATCAATAAGAGTGTCTAGATGGAAATAATAGTACCACTGTATTCTATAGTGGTCAGACCTCACCTACAATACTGTGTCTCATTCTGGGCAACTCAATTCAAGAATAATATGGAGAAACTGGAATGTGCCCAGGAAGGATGACGAAAATGGTCAAAGGTTGGGAAGCGGAGCAGCTTAGAGAGATGTGTATGTTTAGCTTGGGGAAGAGAAGGTTGAGAGGGGACATGAAAGCCCTGTTTAAATATTTGAAGAATGTCACATTGGGGGTCAAGTTTGTTTTCTGCAGCTCTAGGAAAAGAGATTCCGACTAAGCATTTGGAACAATTCTCTGACAGTAAGATCTGTTCCACATGTTGCCTCCTGGTGGTTTTTAAGAAGAAGCTGGATGGCATTGTAGTCTCTTCCAATGTTGAGGTTTTGCGATTCCATGATTGAATTGTGAACTTGCATTTACAGGGGGAGTGTAATCCTACTTAACACAGGTTGAATCCCTATTTCAATTGACCAGAAATGCCTGTCTTGTATTCAGTTGGTTCAGATGCCAGCCACTGATCTAGCACAGAAACAGATTCCTTTGGAATTAGTGGAAATGAGTAATAGAGCTAGATATTATCAGAATGCTGGTGCTACCTGACCAAAAGTTTGGACAGTCTTGCCCAACAGTTTCATATATGTATGAAATAGCGTAGGGAATGTGCCAAAAGTGTACAGGGTCTCCACAGTTGGTTGGCCAAGGAGCTGAACAGGAATGAGAACACCTCCGTAAAACAATACCTCCAAGGTCCATCACAGCGTGGCAATCCAGAAAGATACCATTGGTAATTTTATGAGAACCTCCTGAGAGGTCCAGCAGAACCAACTCCCCCTACCAATACAGATCCTGGAATAAAAGCCCACCAAGGCTAGTACATGTATGATGGCTATTGCCTCTCTAAGGATCATGCCGTACAGCCTTGAGCAGCATGAATTGAAAAGCATTCATCAACACTGGACATGCAGATGACAGGGTTACATTCCCCAGGCTTGTGTCAACTGAAGCATCCAAGTCAGAACAAATCCAAGCTATTTTCTTTGCAAAGTTGTGATTCTTTGCAGTAGACTGTTAAATGGTTTAAATTCCTTTGTCCCAGATTATGACAGATTATTACAGATCCTTCAAAACAGTTCTATTGAACAGTATTGTGAAGATGCAATGATAGCTGCCTTTTTCTTATTGCTAACACAATAAAATAGACTTCAGCTAGACTTTTATTGTTGGACTCACTTGTGAGTTTTCTGCCAGTGTTAGTAATCTCACTCATTTCGTTGTTGCTAGCTCCTTAGAAAACCAGGAGACTGGTTTAGCTCCACTCCATGGGAAGAAATGTTTTGGAGCGATCATGTCTTGTCATTATCTCATTCCTGAGATCTATCAGGGCTTCAACAAGATTGCCATGACAGCAGGAAACTCCACAGTAGCCATTGGGAATCTGTTCTGAACCATTAAACTCCTGAGATGGACCATCTTAATGAGTCCTCTGCTTTCTACAGAAGCTGTGAGTCTAAAGCTGATCAAGAAGTGATATGTTCATGACAATGGAAGAGTAGGAAGTTCCTCCACTCCCAAATCACCACCACAGCATCCCGGAATTTAGCGTGCCCAGAAGCATGAGTGGGGCCAGATACCATTTGGGACAGACCCATGATTGTCATGGCAGGAATGAAATCTTAAAACTGGGCATCCTCAAACTTTGTCCCTCCAGCTGTTTGGGCCTTCAACTCCCAGAATTCCTGACAATCGAACAAGCTTGCTAGGGCTTCTGGGAGGCCCAAACAGCTGGAGGGCCACAGTTTGGGGGTGCCTCCTTAAAACCATGCCCAGCAGAATAGCCTCAGCATGAAAACTGAAAACTTTCAACATCACAAGTCATGGGGACTCTGATCCCACCTACCCCAAGTAATTCAGGAAGGGGGATTGTTGAGCAAATATGGGAGAGATATGCCAACATTCAAATAAACACACTCAGACCCTGCAGACTGAGAGATATATTATTGCGAAAGATCATTGCAACTTCACCTTCCCACCCCTGATCTTGTATATTGATGTATAAAGAATTCTAATGGGCAAAAAAGAATTATATCACACACATCTCGTTCAATCATCATATCTCTGTAATACATGTCAGTTCCACATGTTTATCTAGCATCAAATCCCCGATAGCAGGAGTTTTACCATTCACTTTTAGCAACAACATATATAACACAGGGAATCCATTACCATGGATATGCAGATTATTTGGAAAGAGAGACAGTTTGGGGATGACGAACACTCTGTTATGAACTCTTTCCCCGGAATATTTAATCTGTGTATTCTTACAGGGCAGCATATGTAAAACAGTTTTTCTATTAAGCAGATTCAAGAACAGGCACTTGTCTTGCTGTCACTCCCAGAGTAGCTGAAGGGGTGATGTCCCTTTGGTGTAACCCTTCTGGCAGTGGCCCACCCCACAGTACTCCCCAGACTAAAAAAATAACCCAGTCATATGTTGCGTTTCAGCCAAGGGTCATATTTCATAATGTTGTCCTTTAATGTCTGTGCAATTTGAAAAACCTCGGCAAACTTCTGTAATGCCTCTGGCTGACTCTATTTCTGCTTCCATTTTTTCCTCCTCTTCCTCTGAAGAGGTCAACAAATCCAATTGCTTACTAGTTAGCACTTCCTTCATTGATCTGTGGTGGTCTCTGTGTGTAGCATGGGCACAGTCAGCAAAACAAACACTACAGGGGTGTTAACTCTTCCCTATGCTATGCAAAGCTTTGTGTGTGTGTGTGTGTGTTCGTGAACACGTGTGCTTATATATTAGCTGGCATTGCACTTTAAAATGTACCTATTCCAACTTACATACAAATTCAACTGCCTGTAGTTCCTTTTTTGATATGACTTGAGTACATAAGTTGAACTACGGATAAGCTGGCCCATGTTTTTTGGCTTGATTTTCGACCAAAATGTATAGACTTATACACAAGTAGATAGGGCAAGTCTCTGTCTGCCTGTCTGCCTCTCTCCCTCTCCCCCCCCCTCTCTCTCTCTCACACACACACACACACATGTAAGCTTTGCTGGATAATTAAGACTGATAAATGATGAATTGAAAATACTCACTGTGCAAATGAACAGAGTAAATAAAACAGCAGGAGCTGGACTTAAAGTATAAGGAAAAGTAATAGACTTTGCAGAATGGGATTTAAAAAATAAGTTAGAGAATCAGGAAAATAGAGGCTGGTGTATGAAAATTTATTTTCTAAGTTGCCCTTAGGAAATTCCCTTAGGAATAAAGTCAGACTACCTTTTTGAACTAACAACTGCTTGGATGCAAGACATTTAGCCAGAGACTGTTTTGAAAGAAACTGATGTAGAAAGAATTCATTGATCCCTAGGCAACGTTAACAAAGACTTAGGGAGGAAAGTATCCAGATCAACTACTATTTTCCCAGAAATTTGCCTCCTTAAAGCCACACCTACTTCTTCTATTTAAAACAGTAGACTCTACTTTGTCTAATTAATAGAATTAGACTCTTTTTGATAAATTAATCAGAGCAGAAAGTTCCCCCAAGAGTTCTAGACACACATTGTGTTAATGGTAAAACTGAAATATCAGATAGTTTTCCCAAGTACCATATTTCATGGCATAATAGTAGCCATTGCATAATAGTCGCACCCCTCTTTGGGGGTCCCAGTTTTTGGTCTTTTATTCTTTGCATAATAGTTGCACCCAGTGCCCATGTTCCTGCCCCTTGGAGCTGCTGGGCTTCCCAGCCGAGAGACACGTGTGTGAGCAGGTTGAGCTTCCATCGACTGTTGCCAAGTGTGGACAGCTTTCCAGCTACAGGATTTCCCTCATCTGCCAGCCGAGGGAAGTTCTGTAGCTGCAAAAAAAAAAATCCTCACATAATAGTCGTATGCAGTGAAATATGGTATATTAAGTATTATAAGAGGAGAAGTTTGGAAAATCCGAAGCACAGAGAGTTGTATGGGAATTTGTATTTGGATATAGAAGTGTCAGAAAAACATTGGCATAAAACTTCAACATAGCTCTACAAATAAATATCTGCTTAGGCTAAAGGGTTTGAATCCTGACCCTTTCATCTATGCCTTCAGTGAGTGTTTTTATATATGCTACATATTTGGCAAACTGCGGTAGCTAAGAGGCTACAATTTACATGTACAAAGGCTCTGTGTGTTCAAGAATGTGCATATAGATCTTGTGCAAATTGTATTTGAACAAGTTGAAGGAATAGTGTGCATACAGGGTGTTTCAAAAGGATGGACCTGATTTGATATTGCTGTATCTCTGCAATCATAAATGAAATTCTTAGTGCTTGAAAGGAATTAAAATTATTACTGCTAGATGCCTCTCCCAGCGCATAAACAGCACCTAGCCTCAGTCATTTGCAAGGTAATGACCCTGCCACATAAGACATTTTGTGTTCTGCAATTCAGCAAGGCTAAACCTGTAATTGTGCTGCAGTGTACATTTCAACTGTGTTTTGATTAATAAAACGTGACAACCATTTGTAACTTCTTATCATGAAATAAACCGCTTTGAAATGGGGTCCAAAATTTTGAAACATCCAATACACTTTACTTTGAATGGAGTTTTAAGGACCTTATAAGAGAAGTTCTTTCATTTCTGCAGACCCTCAGGATTATATGGAAGGCCTCAACCACTCTGTTGTTGTGTCTGACCCTCCAACAAGACCTGATCCCACTTTGTTGATGTATGATGTACAGTCAAGTCCTCCTTGTCAGCGACCTTTTACGGCTGCATGTACGTTTTCCAATAATAGCTCTATCCTGAGAGGAGACAGGTAAGAGTTCTTCTTTTAATTTCTAGCCATCTTATTTGGATGACATATAAATCTGCCATGAAGTGACCTTCTGAAAAGAATTCCTTGAAGTTTGTGACCTGTTCTGGGTTACAAATGTTGCTAAGAAAATATCGAGAGAAAGAGGGAGAGAGCGAGAGCACATAAGTAGCTGGGATTCCCAATACAAATTTGAAATGCCTTTTGTTTTTTCCTGTCATTCATGCAACCAATGTTTCCGTATGTAAGCAGAACTGTAATATATGAAATTACCAGTGTTTGTACGTAGCTTGAATGATGTGTGACTGTACTTTTCTCCACCTCTCTAATCAAAGTGATCACTTTTAACTGGTTCTGATTTCCACTATTTTATGTTTAAACTTTTCTCTATGTGAACATGTATTTAGGTATGGCTAAGGCTTCGTTATAATGGGAAGAAGGTCAAAACGAATGCTAAGGGAGTTCGTAGCAGAGCTAATTTAAAGTCTAGATCACACCAACAACTACAGTTAGAGTAGCACAGACAGTGGATTTATTTTGTTCCCCAACTTTTTACCAAGAAACGAAAAGGTCTACAGATTTATTGATAAATGCAAATACATAAATAAAATTAATCAATTCATACTAACAACCAATTTCCCTGTGCTGTTTATTAAAATCTAATTTAGAAACAAAATGCAAGCTATGAATAAAACAGTAGGAACAGAACAAATCAAATAAAAATTAAGAACTAGGTAAGAAAGTAGGTAATAAAACCAAAAGGGATGAAATAGGACAAGAATGCATAATAATTAAAACAAGTTATTTAAAAGCCATGAAAACATAAACATTATGTAAAATCCTTCCCCCACCCCCCAAAAAAGAAAAGAAACAACCAATAGTGTAGGTAGTCCTTGGGAGGGTATTCCATAGGTTGTTTTTTTTTTTCATGTCAGGAGCAACTTGAGGAACTGCAAGTTGCTTCTGGTGTGAGATAATTGGCCATCTGCAAAGATGTTGTCCAGGAGACACCCTGATGTTTTACCATCCTTATGAGATTCTGCTCTCATGTCTTCACATGGGGAGCTGGAGCTGACAGAGGGAGCTCATCTGCACTCTCCCTGGATTCAAACCTCTGACCTGTTGGTCTTCAGTCCTGCTGGCACAAGGTTTTAACCCATTGTGCCATCAGGGGCTCCTATCCCATAGATAAAGTGACACCTTTATCTATCTTGATCCCATAGATCAGTTGTTCTCAATCTGTGGGTCCCCTACAACTTCCAGAAATCCCAGCCAGTTTACCAGCTGTTAGGATTTCTGGGAGTAGAAGGCCAAAACATCTGGGAACCTGCAGGTTGAAAACCACTGCCATAGATAAAGTGACACCTCTCATCTATCTTTCTTTTCCCATTTGTTAAATGGAATTTCCCCAGAAGAGTCCCACAGTTAGTGACACTAGAGTCTGAGTAAACATGTGAAGAGCTAATCTGTCAGCAGCCTGGCTTCATCTCACTCAGAAGTTTAAAGATTAAAACCAGAATTATGAATTGGGCCCAGAAGAGACTGACAGACAGTGCAGATGGCAAAGCAGTAGTATAATGTGACGATTTTATCAGTTTCCACTAATAGTCTGACACTTCTATTTTTGATTAGCTAAATCTTGGTGCATTTTCAAAGGCAATTCCACACATAACACATTGCAGTGACTAACACTAATGGAAGTTTACCAGATCATATCTCCTCATTGTAAGACTGTGTCCAGAAAGGGTCATAGTGGTTGTATAATGCCTAAGTATGATGTATTATGTCTAAGTATGATTGAGTCGCCCTACGGGCTGAGAAAGGCGGTATACAGTAAACAAACAAACAAACAAACGATTAAAGGTTCTTTAAACCGATGAGGTTGTCTGTGCCTTGGGCTGATGATGGATCCAACAATGTGAACCTGTTATTTTAAGTCAGAGGTGAGGAAAGTAAAGCCTTATGCAGTCTGTAGTTCCAGTTTCACTTCTCTAAACAATTATATATAACTATGTAAATACAGTAGATATCTTATTATTTCTTGTAATTTATGGATTTATCTTATGTGATTGTGTCTATTTTTTCTCTTGCATACAGACAGCTTTGTTTGCCTAGCGATCAGATAGGGCATATTTCACAGATTGGAAGCAAATAAATAAATCTCTGATATCTTGGCTAGGAGTATTAGGACTTGTGATTTTGATGCCACAGAAAACAGGGTTGCTACCAAATTATATATATATATATTTCTTTTTTAAAGCAGCCCAACAAGTGGACACATCTGGCAACAAGGCACTTCTACATCCTCTGTAATGTCCCAGTTTTCAGTAACGAACCATGGCAAAGTGTTAGGAAGCTACTCCACATCTCCTGAGTTTACTACTCCTGTGCAAGATGGTTCCCTTTTGTGTCATTTCCAGAACAAAGGACCCCAAACGGAGTCACCGAAAAGCCTAAAAAATTCATCAGCTGATCAGCAGCAAAACCCTGAGGACAGTACCAGCATCCAAGCTTTCCTCAATTTTGGTGGATGCGGTGCCAGTAGTAGCCAATCACTACTGGGAAATAAACAATCTGCTTTCTTGCCACATGATAATGGCTCTCCCAAAATATCAAAATCACCAGTGGACAGTAGCTTTTCAACGCACAGTTTTCTTGCATCCACTCCAAGACACAACAGCCAGAATAGTCCAAATGAACAAAACCAGGGAGTGAATATTCAACCTCATCCCACACTTCAAGAGAAGAAGAGGACTTCAGAAGGCTCCATCTCACCTTCTTCAAGTGGCTTCTCCAGCCCACCGAGTGGGAGCTCTATTAGTATCCCATTTCCAGGTGTTCTCCCCGATTTCTCTAAAGGAGTAAGCACTTCATCATTGCAAGGTATGCTGTGTGCATAAGGATGTATTCCTGGAAAGTAGCTCTCTTAAGCCAGGAGAGTCCATCATTTCTCATGTTAGAGCTCAGAAACAGCATTCAAATGACACATACTCTTGTATAATTACTTAATAGGTGAAGGGGCTGCAGGATTGTGTTGTCTTACCTGCTCATGAAAAAACTTTTCATTACTTTTGCTAGCCATTTCCTCAAAGTGGCCAGATGGAAGTACCCTATATATAGACACAAACACACACATTCTCTTAAATTCCTGGTGTGTCGACATTTCTGTTCACATAGAGGAGGCCTTTGTGTTTCCATTTCTGCTTACATAGAATCCTTTGCATTTTTGCCAAATCCACAATGTGATCAGCCTGCTTGCTCATTCATTGCTTAATTGATATTCATAATATGAGGTGGGAATTAAATAGTGTAAACTATACTATCAATTTGGATATCATTTTAATGTTCCCTCCATGTTAAACAAAGACCTGTCTACACACAGACAGATAGAAAAAGAGCTTGTGTCCTTTGCTAGTTTTTTGTTTACAAGAAAATGTTGATGCAGCAGAGCACTAAATACATATTTTCCCTCCTACAATTTGTTTTCTATTTTATCTGCTGTCTCATACTGTGTATACCAGATTAAGGATGTCAAACTCATTTTCACCGAGGACTTCATAAGCCTGCAAAACACTGTTTGTAATTGTAAGATTGTATAAATGTAACTATATTGCCCTTGAATTGAAAGCCTTGCAGGTTGGATGACATGCTGGGCTGAATTTGACACATATGGCCCGTCACTAGACCATCAATGGTCAAATGGCAAAATATCTGAAGATTGCTTCAATATGAAATAATTAGTGTGTTGGTGTAAATTTTTTTTAAAAAAATTGTCTTTATTGAAATTTTCAAAATTTTAAAAGTTACATAAATACATCACACGACATATAGGGTAGGGAGGGGGAAGTAAAATGGGGGGGGGGAATGTAAATTTATTTTTATTTTTGTCTTACAGAAAATACAAATGACAAACATGTGACTGTGAAGTTTGTCCAAGACACTTCCAAGTTCTGGTACAAACCAGAGATCTCAAGAGAACAAGGTATTATATTCCACAGCATATATTAGGAGATACTGTTTCATAAATAATAATAATTCACATGAACGCACAGACACAGACTAGCATGTTTAGTATTCCTCTGCACTTTTACACCCCTGAAGAGAAATATTTCCTAACTGCTTAAGGGAACTCTTTGTTAGCTTTATAAGATGAAAGCAATACTGAATACATACGTATGCACATTAGGTCACAGGTAGAGTAGAATCAAAACAATTAAATATAACATTTGAACAAAAAAATATTTAATTTAATTTTATATAATTTATATTCCGCCCTTCTCACCCCGTAGGGGACTCAGGGTGGATCACAATGCACATATACAGGCAAACATTCAATGCCATAGACATACAACATATATAGACAGACAATGAGCTACACATTTGGTCGAGAGTTCACCCCGACCCGGGCAGGTCTCTAACTCATGACCTTCTGGTCAGTAGAGATCTTATTCAGCTGATTCCCAGCCAGCTGCGCCACATTCCTGGTGCACGTCAACTGTTGTCTCATTGCTCTAATGACTATATTCCAGGGGGTTTTTTTTTAAGTAAACATGACCTGATTAGGCTGTAAGTGATGATATTTAGGGAAAACAGTAGTCATCAGAAATAATCTCATATAATATTAAAGTTGGAAAAGATCGCAAAGGGCATCCAGTTCAACCCCTGCCATGCAGGAACACACAATCAAAGCACTTCCTATAGGTGGCCATCTAGCCTCTGTTAAAAAACTTCCAGACAAGGAGACTCTGCAACATCCCAAGGAAGCATATTTCATTGTTGAACAGCTCTTACTGTCATGAAGTTCTTCCAAATGTTTAGGTGGAATCTCCTTTCTTGCAGCTTGGATGCATTGTTCTGTATCCTAGTCTTTAGAGCTTCCAAACAAAAAACAAACCCAAGCTCCCCCCCCCCCTTTCTATGCCATTTTTATCAAATATTTAAACGTGATTTTCATGCCCCCTTTCAGGCTTCACAGAGGAGAGAGGGAGTGTACTCATCCATGGTGCAACTATTGGAGTTATAAAGGACAGAGGGAGATAGGGATGGAGGAGATGATCTCAGTGCCATCGAAGTGTGGAGCAAAACAGAAGGCTTATCACCCCAGAACTGTCTCCCATATCAAATCACATAGGTAACAAGGATTACAGGCCCCCTTGGACTGAAAATCGTGCTGCTGAATGCCAGGTCAGTTAATGGAAAAGTCAGTTTCATTCAGGATTTGATTCTGGCTGAGCGTACTGACTTGGCCTGTATTACAAACACCTGATTAGATGAGACTGAGACAGCAGTGTCTTAGCTCTGTCCACCACCTTTTCTGTAAAGCAGCAGGAGAGAACTGGGAAGTGGGGAAGTAGAGTTGCAGTGACACCAGGTCACACTCTTCAAAGTTGGAGTATATATATCTAAAGGTGTGTAGCCAGGACAGAATAGGGCTTCTGTTGGTGTACCCAACCCCCCAAGACACTGATCAATGGATTCAAATGGCAGGAAAAATGATTCCATCTAAACCAGTGGTTCCCAACCTCTTTTTGACTAGGGACCATTTTGACCCAGAGCCACTCTCCAACATCAGAACCAAAAGGGATCTGTTTTTGTTTTGGTTATTTGAGGTGCTGATTCAGAAAATTCTGTTGGCTAGACCACATCAGCTCTAGTTTCTGATACAGAACACATGCCATCCAGTAGTTGCCATCTGCTCACCCACAGAAAGCCATGTTTAATAATCTAGAGCTGATGTAGTAGTTGTCATCTTTTGTGGGTAGTCAGCCTCTCCCCTCTTGACATCCCATTGCCTCAGCACTATAAGAGGGTTTCGCTCTTATTGCCACCTGGTTTTGAGGCAACAGTGTAGTAATTGTGAGACCATTCTTGCGGTCCACTGGTGCTCCATTAACCCCTGGTTGGGAACCACTGGTCTAAACATTAGAAAGAACTTCCTGACAATAAGAGCTGTTCCACAGTGGAATATCCTGCCTCAGATTGTGGTGGAGTCTCCATTTCTGGATGTTTCTGAGCCGAGGCTGGCTGGTCACTCGTAAGTTATTCTTTGATTCTGTGTTCCTTTGTGGCAGAGGGTGAGCTGTATGGGCTTGTGGTCTCTTTCAACACTCTGATTCCATATACCTTGGATTGTTTTGTAGCACTTTCAGGGTAAGTTATCAACATTTTATGCAAGGATTTGTGCATGTTACCTATATTTGTTACTTTGATTATAAAGGTCTCTCCTCAATTATCACTTTCACTTCAACAACTTTCTTTACTTTACACAGCCATTGACGTTCTGAAGGACAAGGAACCTGGTTCATTTGTTGTTCGTGACAGTCACTCATTCAAAGGAGCCTATGGGTTGGCCATGAAAGTTGCTATACCTCCTCCTTCAGTGTTACAGCTAAATAAGAAAGGTAGATTAAGTTTCTTTTCATTTCTTTGTTTCCAGAGCTGTTCAGGTTGGGAAAAACAATTTTTATTTTCTCAAATATTTAGTGATAGACCTATTCCTCTGCAATGTAAGTAAATTATATTTTCAGATTTTCAGTCAGTTTGGGGTATTTATATAAGCAGTTTTTGGGAATTCCCTGTTTTTAATCCGCTATGATTAATTTGTTGACTTTTAGAAAGATATTTTAGTTGATCACAGAACTCTGGATTTCTTCTTGTTAGTTTGATGCAGCCTTGCTCAACTTGGTGGACCTGGAGTCTTCCACATCCTTTGGACAATAACGTTCAGGTTCATGCTGATGGAATTTATAATCCATAATTTTTAAAAGACCCCAAGTTGTGGAAAGCTGTAGATTATTTTCAAGACTGTCCAGTAACCCCTACCCTTCATATAAGATATGTGTATGCACACACACTTCATTCATTTTTTCTTTTGGGAAGCCAATGCCTTCTCTAAATATTTAAATAATACACGTTCCTTAACAGTTCATTTCACCAGGGGGAAATTTACATTTTTGCTTGATATCATACCAAGGATGATAAAAGATTGTATATTGTGCAGATTTCAGAAGAGTAGTTTAGGATTTTGGAAGACGGGGTTGTCTTATGTTCAAAACTGTAGAGCGTACTACCATGCATACCTTGCTCCACATACAAAGTTTTACTTGATCCATGAACAAGTAGTTATTATAAGCAACCCTGAATGAATAAGGCTAGAAACTCTAGAGACTGGATTTAATAGATTTCGACACTCTGCCCCCAGTTGCTTATACAATACTTATTTTTCTCTTCAGTATAAATGTGACTAAAACCAATAACACCATTTGCATTATCTGCCACCTTCTGGTGTTACTATGAAGTGGCAGTGAAACTGAAATAATTCTCCTCCTCCTCCTAATTATTTATATCATAGCTTTTCCCATTACTGGGACAACAGTTTACAAATTATTAAAACCAGTACTGATTAAAAATTTACAAAGGCTTCAGTCTTTTCTCTAAATAATTAATCAGCCTATAGAACTGAAACCATTTAAATTTCATCAGAAGAAAAAAGAGTACTGTTCCATTATCTGGGGGGGGGGGGCAAAGGGGGACGCTAGACAGAGAAGGATAGTCCAGTTTGCAGGGGGGAGGGGGTTGAAGGAGTAAAACCATTTCCCCCGTTTTCCTGTTACCCCCCCCCCCACACACACACACACCATCGTGGAAACAACCCTCATTTATGAAATGGGAAGTGGGGAGAAAAAACGGAGAAAATGGTTTTCGTCCTCCAATTCCCTGCCCCCATAAAATGGACTATCCTTTTCTGTCTAATGCCCCCTTTTAGCCTCCACTCAGATAATGGAACACTATCAAAATAGTATTAAGAAATCAAATGAATAGCTTGACATTGACAGTCCTTTGCAATTAATTACTAAAAGACTAATGGGATAAAATAGTTTTCTTCACCAGGAGAATCAGCACAAAGGGACCTATCCTTTACTCCCTAGTGAGGGAGTTCCAGAGTTTGGGAGGAGCCACTGAAAATGTGCTTATTCCCACCAACTGTGCCTGAGAAGGTAGAGAAGCGACAGAGAAAAGGACTTCTCACAAAGGTCTTAGAACTTAAACAGGTTTATACAAGAATATACAGTCTTTCAACCAACCTGGACATGAGCCATATCAAATCACAGAATCTTAGATTTGGAAAGAACTAGAAAGACTTGCAAGAACACACAACCAAAATACTCTTAAAAGATGCCTGTGCATCTTTTCCGAGCCGGTGCTGTGTAGTGCTTTATGTATTTTAATAGGTTTTTCATGGTATTAATGATTTTAATTATTTAAAGTTCAAAAGCTTCCTGTTTAATTCTATATTAGTGTTTATATGTTGCAGGTTTTAAATTGGACATTGTTGCTTTTAGCATTGCTAGCCTCTTTGAGACTCTTAAGAGAAAAAAAGTAGGAGACAGGTTTGAGCATTTCAGATTTCTCTCTGCCCCCCCCCCCTTAGCATTTCACTGCCTCTAGTTAATTTCTCTGCCATATCCTCGCCCTCTTTATTGTTCCAAACATGCCTAAATAAACACTGTTTATTGTTTTAACCTCCTTAGCAAGCCTGAACTGATTCTGAGCTTTAGTTTTCCTGACTTTCTTGCTACAAGAACTGGTTCTTCATTTGTATTCTTCTTTGGTGATTGCACCACTTTCCCATTTATTATAAACTAGCTGTACCCACCACGTGTTGCTATGGCCAACCTTCCCTCTTTTTCTCCTCCTTACTTCCTTCCTTTCTTTTTCTCCTTCCCTCCCTCCCTCTTTTCTTTCCTTCCTTCCTTTTTTCTCCCTTCTCTTCCTTACTTCTCTACCTCTTTCCTTTCTTCCCCTCCCTTTTTCTTTCTCTCCTTTCTTCCTTCTCTACCTATTCTTGGACTGCAACTCCCAGTAGTCCTCCTGATTGATCCAGCTACCTAATAGATATCTCTATCTAATCTATATATCTTATACATCTGGAGGATTTCTGGGAGTTGCAGTCCAAGAATAGGAAATTGGAAATATGTACGGATTGGGATGCTCTCAAAGAAATCCAAGGAGAAGCAAGCTTGCAGCTTGGAAGCAGTGCATTTGGAGCATTTGGAGCATCCTCCTCTCCTAAAGGGCCTGGTCTTGGGGATGCTGGGAGCTGTCATTTTCGCACATGTACTGTATTGTCATTTAGCTTTTTGGGTTTTTTTAATACTTTCTGCTGTTTTTTGGCAGGAGTTTATGAGTGATGGTCACCTATTGGTCTGCTAGGGGTGTAATGACCAAATCTTGTGGGTTTTGAGTTATGTCAATCCCACAAACGAACATTACATTTTTATTTATATAGATATCTGTTTAATATTTGTTTATCTGAAAATTGTTTGCATATTCACTCTTGTTTTATTTGGACACCTCGCACTATCCTTCCTCATTGAATTTTTTTCTGGACAGGCTTTTACTGTATCATCTTTAACAAATTCCCATGTACTATTAACTTCCTTTTGAGCATTTCAGACCATGGGATCCCCCTATTCTTACTGATATCCGCTTTCCTGAGCGGGTGATTGACTATATTTTTCTTTCTCTTTCCTGTGTATAACACATCTCAAGAGGCACAATCACTTTCACCCAAGGATTCTACTATTTCCATCTCAATAACTAGTTTATTCTCTGTTGGGATCAAATGCATAACACAGCCAAGCAAAAAACAATTCTTAGTGTCTTGGTTTTTAAGCCTGTTCCTGGAATTATTTGGGGTGCTGATTCAGAAGATTCATTTGACAGATTGCATCAGCGCTAGTTTCTTAGACATGCCTGTCACAGTGTTCTATGGGTGAGCAGATGGTGACTGGTAGATGGCATATGTTTTGTATCTCAAAAACAAGAGCTAATAGGGAAAACCTGGTGCCATTTTTAGAATCAGCAGGTTAAATATACACAGAAACAAGGCTAACATTTGAGGCACCAAAATGTGTGTTGGCAATCTATTAAATAGATGATCTGCTTGTTTTTTCTTCTGCCTTTTGTTCAGTGAAATTATCTAGAAGCCTAGTAGGCAATTGGTTGAATCTTAAGTTCTTAACAGAGTGCAACAAATATTGGAGTGATTAAAATCTCCCATCCATATCTTCAGTCTGGCAGTGTTGCTTATACTGTGTGTGTGTGTGTGTGCGTGCGTGCGCATGCACACCCTCCCCCCTTAAAGTCACCTGTTGATTTATGGTTACCTTGTGAGATTCATAGCATTTTTAAAGGCAAGGAATACTCAGAGATGGTCTTGCCGGTTCCTTCCTGTGAAACACACACTCTTAATCAGATTACTGTTGGGTGTTTTCCCCTTTAGTTTTTACCCAGATGCTGTTATTGAGGTAAATATATTACTACAGGTCATAATCAGTATTTCAAATTATGCCTGGACATATACTTGCAGCCACAGTATTTGTGAGATATAGTGTTATTTAATGTGTTGTAATGACTTTGTTTTCATCATGTTATGGAGCAGTTGGAGATCTGTCCAATGAACTTGTCAGACATTTTCTGATTGAGTGTACCCATAAGGGAGTGAGGTTGAAAGGATGCCCCAATGAACCATATTTTGGTAAGTATCTCTGTATTTCATACATCTTACTGATTAAAGTATTTTAGTGGACATGGTGAGCAGTTTTCATACAGTAGTAAATTACTACTTATGAGCACTTGCAGTCTCTGAGTTACAAACATCTGACTTACAAATAACTCATAGTTAAGAACCGAGGTGAGACAACAGGAAGCAAGAGAAATTTACCCTTAGGAAGGGAAATTCACTCTTGGAAGAGTTATCATGGAGAAAAGGTGTCTCCATTGAAACTTTCTCACCTGTTCTTGTTTCGACAACAAGCCCAATTTTTCAAAATCCAATTATCACAAGGACAGAAATTGAGGTGAAATCTGATGAAACAGAGGCACAGTCATCAAAACAAACACCACAGTTGTGTTAGCCCTTCCCTGTGCTATCCAAAGCTGTTGTATGTTTTTGGCTGGAGTTACACTTAAAAAATGTACCTTGCAAATTCAGTTTAAGAACAAACCTACAAAACGTATTTTGTTTGTATCTCGGGGACTGTCTGTACAGGATTAAGACTTTAGCCATCCACAGAAATTATTTATTGTTTATTTTATTTTCCGCATTTGTATCCCATCCTTCTCAACCTCCGAAAGGGGACTCAGGGCGGCTTACATTGAGCCCCATTTAAAGGCTATTTCAACAATTACAGTAAAATCACAACATATACATATCATAATAAAACATCATAATTAAAACCAAAAAAAGTCATCAATTTAAAAACATAAACCAGCCTCGTTAGTCTTCACGTCAATCTAGTTCATCCCTTTAAGGTGCTGCTTACATCTATTGACCAAACGCCTGGTCCCAAAGCCATGGCTTTACTTTCTTCTGGAAAGTTAGGAAAGAAGAGATCGATCTTATCTCAGTTGGGAGTGTGTTCCATAGGCGGGGAGTCACTGCCGAGAAGGCGCTGTCCCTCGTTCCCGCCAGGCATATTTGAGCTGTTGACAGGAGCGAGAGCAGGGCCTCCCCAGATGATCTTAGGTTTCGGGGTGGATGCATTCGGACAAGTATGCTGGGCCAGAACCGTTTAGAGCTTTATAGGTCAACACCAGCACTTTGAATTGGGCTCGGAGATGGACTGGCAGCCAGTGGAGCTGGCATAACAGGGGGTGGTATGCTTCCTGTATGTCACCCCAGTTAGTAATCTGGCTACCGATCGTTGTACTAGTTGAAGTTTCCGAACCATCTTCAAAGGCAGCCCCACGTAGAGCACATTGCAATAATCTATTCGGGACGTAACAAGAGCGTGGACTACCGTGGCCAAGTCAGACTTCTCAAGGTACGGGCGCAGCTGGCGCACAAGTCTTAATTGTGCAAAAGCTCCTCTGGCCACTGCCGAGACCTGGGGTTCCAGGCTCAGCGATGAATCCAGGATCATTCTCAAATTGCGAACCTGCGTCTTCAAGGGGAGTGTAACCCCATCCAACACAGGCTGTAATCCTATGCCCTGTTCGGCCTTTCGACTGACCAGGAGAACCTCTGTCTTGTCTGGATTCAATTTCAATTTGTTAGCCCTCATCCAGTCTGACATAGCCGCCAAGCTCTGTCTGGACAGCCTCCTTAGTGACAGGTGGAAAGGAGTGACAGATCTGGACGTCATCTGCATACAGATAACACCTTATTCCGAAACTCCGGATGATCTCTCCCAGCAGCTTCATGTAGATGTTACATAACATCGGGGACAGTACAGAACCTGGAGGGACTCCACAAGACAACGGTTGTGGAGACGAACAGGTGTCACCCAGTAACACCTTCTGAGACCGACCCTCCAGGAAGGACTGGAGCCACTGCAAAGCGGTACCTCTGAGTCCCATCTCTACGAGGCATCTCTTTAACTATCAACATGGGAGCAGGAATCACCTAGCTCCCCTCTCACTTTCCTTTCCTGGAATATAGGGGAAGCCCCTGTTCTTTTATAGGCTTGTCACAAGCAAGAACCCTTGTAGATTAGAGATCTTGCTCAAGTGGAAAGAATCTTAATCAGAAATATAGACAACCTGCAACTTTCAACCAACCATTGTCAAAATGACCAACTATAGTAGACCCATTGAAATAATGACTGAACTTGATTAAATGAGTGTACTCTACTTTAAACATAATAGTTGGATTGAGGACAGAGTTTCGCGACAAAGGTCTATTTAAAATGTATAGCACTCAGGAGCTACTTTATTCTATGTAATCCTGGGATTTATCATTTGGAAAGGTGCTAGGACTCAAAGATAATCTCTCAGAACAGATACTCCCTTATCATTCTAAATTCTAAAATTCTTAATATCCCACAGAACTTCAGATCTGAGGATTCAATGGGATGAAACCATGTTAATCACAGTGGGATCAAAATGTGTAGTAAGAAAATGTCAAAGCCTCTGGTTGAAGGAAACCATCATTTATTTATTTATTTATAAATAACATTTATATTCTGCCCTTCTCACCCCGCAGGGGATTCAGGGCAGAGCACAGCATATATACGGCAAGCATTCAATGCTGGGACATAAAACCATAAATATATACAAACATTAAAATCACTTATATCCACATTAAAAGTTGTTTAAAAACCATCTCAGGACACCATTTTGCCTCAAAAACTATACTCTGAGATACAGACAAAAATAAAACACTGAGCATATTATGGCCCCTTTTTGCCCTGATTTGGAAATGTGATAGTGGGTGTTCTTCATATTTCCCATTTCTACCAGTTTTGCTTTTAAAAGTTCAAATCATGTATTTAAAGGTTCAAATCCTGTATTTAATTGACTTTATATGCATTCTGTTTTGAAATCAGAATGATGTAAATAAATTCAGTAAGTGATGAGTCCATAAATGAAAGTAAATTATCTCTACAATAACCTATCAAAGGAGATATGTAAGTAGACAATTTCCAGTATGAACAAATCTTATGTGGATATTAAGCAAAGGAGAATTTGTCTAATGCAGAACTTCTCCATGCTGCCATAGTCTGGTCTGCACATGCTTCAGAATGAGGTGGCAAACTAGATTGTGCCATTTCAGACTGTAGGTGGGGTGATGGTGTCATTTTTTAAATCCACACCAATCTTGTAAACAAACTTCCTACAGATTAGGAAGGTAGGGTTTTGGTACTGTACAGAGAAATATGCAGAACTAGATTGCAAACAAACATCATAACTTTAAACAATTGATACTAGTTAGAAGAAGCTAGAATGACCTATTTTTGAGATTTGACCTATGTTTTACATTGGGAGAATATTTAAAAATAGTGTTTTTGTCCATTCTTCCACATTTTTGGTTCTTCTGTGTCACACATAGATCCATACTTGGGAACAAAGTGTTGGGAAAGCATGGTACTTTCTTAGAAACCACTCCTTGTCTTTGGATCAGAGAGAACAGGATGAGGAAATGAATGTCCTGATCTCAGAAAATGTTTAGAAAATATAGTTATTGTCTGAAAATCAAGAATACAAGAGTTCAAAATGAACACAGCATGTATAGATTTAACATAACACAGAAGCTAATTTGGTGACTCATTTAACATTTGTGTTACCCACAGGTAGCTTGGCAGCTTTGGTGTATCAGCATTCCATTACTCCTTTGGCATTGCCCTGCAAGCTGCTCATCCTAGATAAAGGTATTCTCATTAGAACGTATTAAAACAGTAAAGCAGGTCTCGTATGATAGTGGATCTCTTTAAACAACTCTGATGCTTCAGTATATGTTGTGGTACTTAGTAGTGGTAAGGAGTTATATATGAAGATGGGTTTCAAGATGGGGATGTAGGGTGATGGGATTGGATGCGCCCCTGCTGTGTTCAGCTTCTTCTCAAGCTCTTAAAAATGTTCTGCAACTTCCAACAAATCTGTATATAGGTGACACAGATTGTCACAAGAGACTTCTCCTTCAGGACTGGTGTGTGATACAAGATGGCCTGGTTGCTCCAGTGTTGTAAGATTTACTATAAACATTGCAGTTCAATTATAGAACTGTGATTAAAATACTTCAAAAAAGGCAAGAGAAACAATTGTTCAGTGGTCTTCCAGTAGAGGAGGAAAAATATTCTAAAGTTGCTTGTGCCTCCCATTCACTCTGATAGGCAGAATGAACTTTGCAGCAGCATCCAGAAAAGGTAGTAACCCGCAAATTGTTTAATCATGTTCCTGCCTCTATAACATGTATGTGCTAGTTTCTCATATTTCTTTCTCATTCTTGACTCTCCCTTCCTTCTTAAAAGGTCTTATCAGATTCTTCCCTTCTCCTTTCCTTTCATTTGAGAAAAGACTATCCAGGTTCCTTAGCCATTGCATGCTTCTCTGCCAAGAAGACAACAGTCCCATGTTGTCCAGTCAATTGCTCCTGGTTGCCATTTTTCTGGGTTTGGCAACAACCACTTCATCCATGGCTTTGGGATCTGGAGCAATAGAGCAGTGTTTCCCAACCTTTTTTGAGCTGCGGCACACTTTTAACATTAAATAAATCCGGGGGCACACCACCAACCAAAATGACACAAAATGACACTCTAACACAGTAAAGAACAGCTGGGGTTGGTGGCCTGCTGGGAGCAGCTGCTGGGAGTGCTAAAGCCGGGGAGGGGGCGGAGCCAGGCTGCACCATGCCCCGCCCCCTACCCTCGGCTTCACCTCTCCCAGCAGCTTCTCCAGCCTTGAGGGGGCAGTGCCAAGCCAGCGGTGGCAGAGCCAGCACAATGCTGGCTTGGCACTGTCCCCTCAAGGCTGGAGCAGCTGCTGGGAGTGCCGAAGCTGGGGGAGGGGGCAGAGCCAGGCCGTGCCATGCCTCGCCCCCTCCCCCCAGCTTCAGCTCTCCTACAGGCCATGCCATACCCCGCCCCCTCCCCCCAGCTTCAGCTCTCCTACAGAGGAGGAGCATGAGCGGTGGATGGGCTTCAGTGGGCGGGGCTCCTCCTCCACGCGGCTTCAGCGAGCGAGGGGCAAGAGTCATGGTGGGAGTCATGGCGGATTGGAGGCTGGCTGGGGAAACGGCCGAAGGAGGCAGCGCCCCGGCCCCTTCTTCTTCTTCTTTGCCGCCGCCCTGCCCTTCCTCCTCCTCCCCCAAGCAGCAGGAGTTCGGCAGGAGGGGGGAGGAAGGGGGGCAGAGAGCTTTTCTCGTGGCACAGCAGGAGGTCCGTCACGGCACACTAGTGTGCCACAGCACACTGGTTGAGAAAGACTGCAATAGAGGATGTTGTGGAGACACAGCTTACAGCGGGCATCAATTTGTGAAGATTCGAACTCAAAACTGTGACGGGATCACTGCCACCAATTTATGTGAGGACGCGAGGTCTTACATATCTACTTACATATCTCCCAGAAGTCACTTATAAACATGTCATTTCCTTGCCCTCTTTCAAAGGCTGTTGCCTTAGTGTCAGTGAGAGGCAGTGTTACAGAGTTATCACTTTCTTCTACTGTGTACCTAGGCTCCTCTGTGTCAGAGCCACCATTGGTTCGTTCTGGCTCTTCTTTTTCTGATATGACTTCTGCCCTCTTTCTCCTTTCATTTGTCAGCTCCTTATTCTCTAAGGACTGATAACAATTGTATCTGCCATTTTGCTCTACCCTGACAGAAACTTTTCTTATTATACTCTTCAGCCTAAGGGTGGTGTCTTCTACAGCAAGCTTCTCCTCAAGCTGCCTGTGGGGGGAGGGCTTAAATGGAGGCTTGGAAATCTCCTCTTTTGAATTTCCCGTCTTTTTCTTTAATAGCTTCTCTTCTTACAGCTGCAATTGGCTTTTTTCTCTTCAATTTGTTTAATCTTTAACCATAATTCTAAAATCCTCCCAGCAATTTCTGGGCTGCACTTGACCTCCTTTCCTTCTATTAGGATACAACAACAACAACAAAACTTTATTACGGTCACTGACCAGCACAAAGCGGGCACAAGCGCCCTAAGAGGAGAAGGACAACTCCCCAGTAAACAGTTATTTAAAATTAGATTAGAAATCAGTATAAAAATATATTTAAAAAGACAGGATATTGTTGCCTAGGATACTAATTAGGCTTCCTTCTTCCTCATATGTCTGAGGGGGTTGTTCAACTGACTTTTCCATAGAGGCATCTCTTTTTATTTCACGTTCATTCTGGGTTTCCTTTTCCCTTCTCCATTTTTCTTCAATCTCTCTCCGCCTCTCTTTGTGTTTCAGCTTCTCTTCAAGGTTTCCAATCTTCCATTGTAACCTTGAAATTTCCCCAGCAGTTGCCAGGCTGCACTCTGACTCCTTATTGATTTGGCTTCTCACCATCCTAGCCTGCGCATATCTTTCCCTTGCTCTTTTTCCTTCTCAATTAACTTCTGGATTTCTATTATCCTCCTTTCATCAATGAATTTCTCTCTCTATCATCTTTAATTTATTGTATTCTTTTTTGTAAATTCTTTCAAACTCTTCTCCTTCAGCATCAATCTCTCTCATCATCCTCTGATGAAGTATTTCACTTTTCTCTATCACAGCGTCAATTTCCTGCTTTTCTCTTCTTTTTAACTAACTGCCATTTCAAATTTTGAATCTCCTCAGAGACTGACCTCTGAGATTCTGCCATCTTTGTGAGTTCCATTTACCTCACACTTTTCTTCCAGGCCTTTACCTCAGCCTCAGCCTTTTACCTCAGGCTTCCAAAATCTTCCTGGTAGCCTTAACTCTCTGGCAAGATTCCTCACTTCCTTGCCACTTTCCTCACTGGATCTGTGCCACTGCCTTAGACACCAGATCAATTATGTTACACGCTACTAAATCTCCTCACAGTCTGAGGCACTAGATTAGATTTATTAAACGGATCCCATCGCTGTGCCACCAATTGTGGAGACACAGCTTACAGCTGGCATCAATTTGTGAAGATTCAAACTCAAAACTGTGACAGGGTCTCTGCCACCAATTTATGTGAGGACGTGAGGTCCACTGACCGCTTGACCACTGTTCAGGGTGGACCTTCTTTTAGAATCCCACCTCTCTTTACCTGTGTTAACTTATTCACTGGCACCATTTATTCTTGAAAAGACTTCCAGAGAGGCTTGTGTTCAAATGAAACTGTAAATAGTTAATATTGAGATTCTTGCAGAGCTAAGATGCTTGGTACAATGCTTGGTGGTTACAATAACTTTTCTTTCAGGAGGATGTTACAAAGATTAGTTTTAGTTCTCTTAAATTATTTCCTTCCTACTAAAGGATAACTCAGTTAACAAACTTAGCTACCTAGCTAACTTCCAGCCTCTTCAGTTAGATTTCCTTCCTCTAACTGACAGACGGCTGATCAACTGACCACTGCCAAGTCCCTCTGACAGGTCAACTTAAGTCCTAGTATACCAGGCACTTGCTGCCTTTTCAGCCCTCAGGCCTTATAAAACAGATAGGTCAGCCGAAGCTCTAGCTTCGCTGACAGGAAAACTCCAACTGCTCTCTCTGAACCTCACAGCCCTAACTGACTAAATTCAAAACTGAGCCTAGCCATGGCAACACCTCCCTAAGGTGGGCCTGCCATTATTAAACAGCTATACTCTCCCTAAACATTTGAACATTTCAATACACACTCAATATTATACACAATGTTGTAATTAAAAAAATAACACTTCACCACAGATGTGTTGCAATTGCAGGAGGGGTTTTCATCCATCAGATACCCGGGCACCCACTGATGCAAACAGATTCTCAGCAGGTTTTGGATTATGCCTTATCTGCTGCAGGGAGTAATTATTGTATCTCCGATTTAGTAGCGTGTAACATAATAGTTGCCCAAGCCCTCCATCCAGACTTTTGCAAGTGGAATCAGATAGTCATAAAGTACCTATTTCACCAAAGTTTCTGTGCTTTGTGTACTAGCATCAACATTTTCAGTAGAAAGCTCTGCCCTTCAGCTGGTCATCATTTTAAAGGTTTTTCACCAAAGCGATAGTAGACTTGGAGGCTTACTGGGATAGGAGTCTAGTTATCTGTATGTAATGACATCCTATTCAAATCTATTTCTCTTCAAGAGGACTACAGAAATCGCAATTTTCTGCTTTCTTCCCTAGCTAGACATGGTTTCCTGGTTAGTTATGGAAACCATTTGAGGGCAGACAATGTCTACTCAAGGAAACATATTCCGGGGAAGACTTGTTGCCAACAAAATTCAAAACCCACAAAACATCAGTGCCTTTATTGGTCCAAATAAAAAACATAAAATAAACCACACTAGCTTTAAATCCTACACTGGCTTCCTCATCAGATAAACCTATCTGCTCAAGTCTCCCTTTCCACAGAGAGGATTTTGTCAATCTGGACCACTATCAGACACGTAATGTCAACCAGATATCATCTTATTGACCTCATGATTTCTTCAGTTGAGATTGCTCTTTCAGTGCACTTCCATGCCAGACAGTTACGGTGGTTCATCCTGCTGTACCAGAAGCAAGGTTACCTAAGTAAAGCAGGTCATGTCATCCTTCCATTAGTGGTTGTTGCTGTCACAAGCGGGGAACAGAATAGAAGGACAAATTGACTCATTAGAACTGATGGTGATCCATCAGGGTTGCCTCTTCATATCTCAGCCATTTAGTCGAACGTAGGTCCCTTTGGCCTGCCAGTAGTAGACCTACACACCCTTGAGCTCACAGTCATGTGAGCAGATCCTTTTCCAGTTTCAGACACAAAAGACAGAAAGAATTGATGCTCTAAGTTCTCAGTGGCTTCCAGGCCTGCTGTATGCCTTCCTTCTATTGACTAATAACAATGGTGCTCCAAAAAAGTAGAAAGGACTCATATGAACTTGGTAGCACCTCACTGGTCATGAACAGCATGGCTTTCAAAGATCAGGACCTAGAACAAGACCTTCTTCGGTTACTTCTTTTTTAATCTACTAATTCAGGATCAGGTCTGTCATCCGAACTCTGACTTCATACCTGGAGGTTGAGAGGAGTGTGTTCCTAACAGAAGGCTTGTCTCTCAAGGTTATAGACATCATTATCAATTCTGGGCAGCCTTCCACCAGAAGGACTTATTGCTGTAATTTTCATTCATTTTCATGTTGATGTAGAAGGGAAGAACGGTTATAAATCTAATTTTAATACCTTGTTACCAGAATGGACTGAATCTTCATTCCAGTATCCCTCTAAAAAATCTCTGCCATTTCTTATGTGCATCCTGTTAAAAAATCTCAGGTGCTTTTTCTCATCCTCATTTTAGGAGGTCCCTGAGAGTAACTTTTTTATTCAAAATTTAAACAATCCACCATTATCCTTACTGAAATCTCAATCAGATCCTAAGCTTAACTAAATTCCTTCTGAGCTATTATGAAAGGTGTATTTCATATTTCTTTCTTGGAAGATTCTCTTTATTACAACTATTACTTTAGGTAAGATGGTGTCTGTTGGCTTGTAAAGATCGCTTTAATTCAGATTATGTAGTTCTGTGATTAGATCATAGAATTGGAAGTGACCTTATGGGCTATCCAGTCCAATCTCCTGCTCTATGCAGATTCTCAAGCTAGAGCATCTCCCGCAGGTAGTTGTACATTTCTTCATCTCCCAGACTGTTAGATTTATCTGTTTTTAGCCTTCCAGCCTTTATTGTGTGATGAGATGTCTTCCTCCAATTGGGCCTAATGGATCAGAGCTTGCAGAGCCTTGTAACTGTTTCTCAAGAGTTTACTTTCCTCAGATGGTTATTTCTCATTCTACTTATATTATTGCTTTTAAGCTGCCCAGGTCATTAATGCCTCTTCCTTATATATTTGTAGGACTACCAGGTGATTACTAGGGGTGGTTGTTCCCAAAAAAAATGTTTCTAAACTTGTTGGGACTGGGGACCTCTTCCGTTTAGAAAGTGACACTCTTGCGCAATTTTCCGGCTCTGTTTGAATAGATGTATTTAATAACAAAATTGTCTCTCTTTAATGTATTATGCTGTGCCCTTGATAGGCAGTGCACAGGGATACCCGTGTGATGTTGTGAGCTCAGAATCAACCTTATTGTTTCTCAGCTGGTGAGGAGGGATGGAGGGCATGCCCTCCACGCCCACATATAGCTGAGAACCATCGCGGGTTAAAGATAACCCGATTGCATTCTTAGGTGGCAAGGGGGTAGAGGAGATATTCTATTCTTACAACCAGCTGAGAACCAACGTAGGGTTAAAGATAAGAAAGGGCGGAAATAACAACGACATAATAACGTGCCCTTAACGGAAATGGCGGAAATTGTTTCGATTTAGAAATGTCACTTCCGGGTTGCTGGTCGCGGGTCGAATTAGGATCTAAATTGATTTTAATACGAAATAATAACGGTCTTCTAAGGATAATGACCGGAGATATCAACCCCTAGTGATTACCTCCTACTTACATGCATTTGGGCACCTTTGCCCCTATGTAAGCCTCCATTCGTAGGTATGTTCTATAACAGATAGTACCTGTTTAGTCATTCAGACTAGGTTCATCCTGCCCAATAGAGTGAGATCTGTGGAATATTCCACTTCAAGATGTTTCCCCTCCACAACTGGAAAAACATTCAACTTACCTGTGAGATGTTCATTTTAAGCTGTGGAAGGGGAAACATCCTCCCAACCCAGAAGTGAAGACTGGTTGTGGTGTGGGGAGTGCTGTCCCTGTTTCCATTCTCTTTCATCTTTTTTCCTACATTTTCTTTGGTTGCATCATGGACTGATGGGTTGCTCCCTTGCTGGCTACTACTGCAAACTTTGCCCTGCCTATCAGAGTGAATGGGAAAAGCACCTACTTCATGATGCTTCCTCTTCCACTGTTAAAAATGGGCATGTCCAATGTTTCTTTCTGAGAGTTGCCATGCAATAACAGTTTACATGATATATGTAGCAGTAGTTGAGAAGAAATCCCGGTGGATTCTCCTTAATCATTACATTCATCATTACCCTTTTCAATATTTTCCCAACCTGAGAGACCATGAGAAGAAAAGTTATTTGGAGTAAAATCATAATCAAGACTCTAAAAGACTTGAATTTTAAGATGTTTATATAAGAAGCAGCAATATTTAGTTGCTTTCTGAGTTGTTTACAGTGAAAACAATATTATCAAGTTAATGTTAACTGCCTTTATATCTTACATTTTTATGTCCTTTGAGAAAATTATTGGACTGTATGTAACATTGCTAAATTCTGTATGGATCATTCCCTGATCAACATCATTGAGTCTGATGTACAATTGAAAGGAATTCAGATGCTGACTGACAGAAACTCTAATGAGGTGTTATCCAACAAATGCAGAATGCAAGTAACTTCCCAATTCAGATAATGCTGAAATTGTAAGTGCTCGTTTCTTTTTCTAGATCCACTGGAGGAGGTTTCTGAAATGGCACCACAGACAGCTGCAAACTCAGCCACAGATCTTCTCAAACAAGGGGCAGGTCAGTGAGCACTTTCGGATGCATTAGAATGTGTGTTCATGTATCATTGAGGATCTGGTGGCAGCTTAAGTCTAGGCAAAATACATCCCAGATGTAAGTAAGGGATGAGAATGTCTGCAGTTCTGACAACACTGAGATGTGAGGAGGTGCGACCTATAATAAATCCTTAAAGTTAATTATTTTAACTATGAATGTGTCTTAATGGTTTTTAACTGGGATTTTTTTTTATACTGGTTATATTTAATGCTGTTTTATTGTTTGTATATTTGTATATTGTTATGCTGATGCTTTTATGTCCAGCCACTTTGAGTCCCCTTCAAGGCAGATAAAAGGGGGTATAAATAATAAAAGTAATAATAATAATAAATAAATATTAGATACAATGGTTGATATAATCTAATGGAAAGCAGCCACAAACCAAGTTCTAGCTTTACAGGGTTTGTTTATATTATCTCCTACTGGGAGCTGGAGTCAAGTAATATCTAAAGATCTTTGTTTACATGGGATATAATGAACAAGGAAAAGTCAGCACATTCTTTTATTCCTTTAATTCCTGGATGAGGATAGAGCAGGAATAAAAGGGGTCAAGATCATGCTAGCAGATTAGGCAGTTTTGCAGTCTGCATCATCTCAAGAGAAAACTATAAAGTAGCTTCCCGCCCATGATGTTCCTGATAGACTGATAAGCTGCCCATACTTACTGGTAAAGATAGACCATACTGGTTAGACAAACATTTAGGCCAGTGCTTCCCAAAGTAGGTAATATTGCCCCATGGGGAGTGCTGGAACAACCAAGGCGGTGGTACTAGCTTGGGATGCCACAGGGGGGCATTGAATAAAAATAAGAAGGCATTGGAAAACATTAAGAAAGAAGAGGAAAACATTGAAAAACCATTCATGCATGTTTTATCTGTTGTGTAACATAGAGTTCAAGTCATAGTGGTTATTTTATTTTCCAAATTAACATACAAAATGCAAGTTATAAGCCATGGTGCTAAAATTTGCCAACAGACCTTAACAAGGAACTGTTGGCAGGTGTGTGTGTCATGCATTGTCGAGAGGTCCATCATGCTTCAGGAGGAATATGTGTGTTACAATACCATACTATAAATAGGTGCCATATATGAAATCTACTTTAAAATATTTCTGAATTTTGTGAGAAGCAGTTAATAACAATACAAGTGCAATAAAAATTTAAGCATTTTAAATATATGACAGAACTAAAGCTGAACATTAATACATTGATAGTAGTGCGCCAAGTTCATCCTTTTCATTTAACATTATTTCAAATGTTTGTACTTTATATTTTAATATTCTTTGTTATATTAATTTTCTGTGTGTAATGCAAATATTACTGTAGTTGATTTTAATACATCATTTTCTAATTTCAAGATTCAAGGTGTCTTGGTTACAACATCTTTCTTTAGCATATTGTAGGATGTGAATATGATATTTCTTTCCAAGTGCTTATAGATCTGTTTGATAATTTGCTCTAGGATCTTTCCTGGTATTGATGTCAGGCCGACTGAGCAGTTCTCCTTTGCTCCAGGAATTCTCAGATGATTGCCAGTGGTTCTGAAATTATTACTTCCTATTCTTTTCATACAATTTGATTTTATCTGGAGTCTTGTATTTGTTTAGATCAGCCAGATATCAAATACATATTACAAAATACACACAAGACCAACACCAATAAAATGCAGGTTAAAATTCAGTTTAAAAGTGGGTATTTTATTTATTATTTGTCATGTTTCTATACCGCCCCTCTCAGCCCGAAGGCGACTCGGGACGGTTTACACAGGCAGTCTCTGCCCTCAATACAACACAGCAACAAGTCAACCCCCCCAGAAAAAAACATATAATAACAATTTAACAATTAAAAACATACAATTGCAGCCTCAGCGTCATGTTGAAATCAGTTTCCATCACATCGTCGTCATTCCTTGTGTCCAATTAAGCCTTATATTTCATCAACAAATGCCTGCTCAAATAACCAGGTCTTGACTTTCTTGCGAAACGCCAGGAGGGAGGGGGCCGATCTGATGTCTTTAGGGAGGGCGTTCCAAAGCCGAGAGGAGCTTTGGAACGTATACAAACAGAAAGCTCTTTAAAATCCCCTTCAGTTCACAAGACCCTGCACAGCATTGTGAGCAACAAAAAGAAAGTAATTGGTTCATTTAGGAGCCCTAATAGACACCTAGAAGGGATTCATTGCTCCTTTCCCAGCCAAAATCCCAGAAACTAACCAGTGCAGAACACTTCAGTCTTCCAGGGCATTGCAATAGTCGTTGAATTTTAAAAGTTTGAAAAACAAAACAGCACAATTGGAATATATCTACAAACTCCAGTCCTTCAACAGAGTATTGAACAGAGACTACAGTTTATTGGCACACTACACATATTATAACAGTAAATAACATTACAGCCACACGAGGGCTCTCTTGGCCAGTTTATCACATCTCCTTTCTGGTTCCCAGATACATTCCAGTAACTCGCTTCATCATTCATATGGTTTTCTACTCACCTATTTAGGCAACATATTTCCATCTCTTTTTGTCCCTGAATGCATTACTACAGCAACTTTGAGAATAGTTGGGGAAAAAAATGGTAGCATAAGCTTTTGTAGACTTAAGTCTACTTCATCAGATGCATGGAGTGAAGTACTACGAGGGCGGGTCAATAAGTCCGTGACTTTTTGAATGAAACACAGTTTTTTTGATAAAAAATCATTTTATTTTTCAACGTAGTCTCCTTTGAGCTCTACACACTTTGTCCAACATTTCTCCAATTTTTTTTATCCCTTCCAAAAAATAAGATGTGTCGAGGTCATCAAAATAGGTATTTGTTTGTAAGATGATTTCATTGTTGGAGTCAAATCTCTTTCCGCCAAGCCATTTCTTAAGGTTTGGAAACAAGAAATAGTCACTCGGGGCTAATTCCGGAGAATAGGGCGGATGAGAGAGCAATTTGTATCCCAATTTATGGATTGTTGCCATGGAAACTGCACATGTGTGCACCCTTGCATTGTCCTGGTCGAAAGAACTTTTTTCTCGGCCAAATGCGGTTGTTGTTTTTTTTCCAAATCCTCATTAAATCGACCCAGTAAGTTGGCATAATATTCGCCATTGATTGTTTTACCCTTTTGAAGGTAATCAATGTGGATTATACCGCATGCATCCCAAAAAACGGTAGCCATGACTTTATTGGCTGACAAACTGACCTTGGCCTTCTCTGGCGCCAATTCACCCCGAGAAACCCACTGTTTTGACTGCTGTTTGGTCTCTAGTGTGTTGTGATGGATCCACGTTTCGTCCATGGTTACGAAACAGTGCAAAAACTCATCCATATTGTGGTTGAACAACGCCAAACACTCCTGCAAAATTGTCACACGATTGCGTTTGTGGTCGATTGTGAGCAAACGTGGCACCCATCTTGCTGAAAGCTTTCTCATACCCAAGTGATCATTTAAAATTGAAACCACTGAGCCATGTGAGATGCCTATGGCTTCCACAATCTCTCGCACTTTCAATCTCCGATCGGCCAACACCATATCATGAATTTTTTCAATTGTTTCAGGTGTAGAGACCAACTGGGCATCCAGAATGTTCGGCATCTTCCGTGCTTGTATGGCCACAATAAAATTCAGTAAACCACTTTTTTTACCATTGAAATTGATGGTGCAGAGTCCCTATAGTATTTATCAAGCTTTGTCTTGGTTTGAGTGATAGTTTCTTTCCACAAAAATAATGAAAATCACTTTTTTCCATTTTCTCCTCAAATCACGCGGTAGTCTGCTATCAATGGCTGTCAAACACAAACTAAATGATGCAGCTTGTTCAAATTTTGACAGGAGTCAACTGACAGGTGCCTGTTGACAGGAGCAGTGTTGCCCTTTCAGTTAAGAGGCGGGAAATTCAAAAAGTCACAGACTTATTGACCCGCCCTCATATGTATACTCATGGATAAGCTTGTGCCACCAGCGTCTTTTTCTCATCTACTCTTAAAGATGCTGCAAGATCTCTGCTTATCCCATTTACGGTTTCAATGTTATTCAGTTGCTTTTGCTCTTTACTGCATTCTAGTGATATTCCACAGTGGAAAGAGACTTCCCTTCTTTAGTTCCTGCTATACACAAATATGATTGAGATCATTACAATATGTAGTTATTGTGTTGAGCAGTTACTTGATAAGTTCTGTGACATTTAGTTTCATCTCTGTATAGTGATAGAAGACAAATGAAGTGAGAAGAATTTGAGAATTGATGAATAGTTTATTGATCCGCAGTAGAATACAGCCAGATGGATTTGATAGGCTTTCCTTCTGGGCCACTTTGCTGGTATGGGGCTTGGAGGCATTGTGTTACAGTGACTATGTTCTTTCCTGGAGGACTCTACCCAGAAGGTGGTGCTGGGGAACTCCTATTCTGACCCCTGGCCATGTATTATATGTTAAAACATATAATATATAGCACCAATCCTGCAGTCATTATCCAGGTTGCTTAAGTCGTTGGTTCCGTGGGAATCTCTTGCACTTTAATTAAGCTATTCGCCAAATGCCTGCTTCCACAGCCAGGATTTTACTTTTTTCCCTAAAAACTAGGAGGGAGGAGGCTGTTCTGACGTCGCTGGGGAGGGAGTTCCATAGCCGAGGGGCTACCACTGAGAAGGCCCTATATCTGGTCTCCACCAATTGCGTTTGCTAAAGAGGTGGGACTGAGAGCAGGGTCTCCCCAGCAGATATTAATGCTCAAGCAGATTCATAGAGGGAGATACGTTCAGACATGTAAGCCAGGCCAGAGCTGTTTAGGGTTTTATAGACAAAAGGCAGCACTTTGAATTGTGTTGTATGCTTCCTGTATGCCAGTTTGGTTTGCAAACCGGCTGCCACAGTCTTCACACAAACAGTTTTACCTTTTGGTCTCATGATTGACCCAGTGTCTCATTAAAAGTGTTGGAAGGCAAATATGTACCTGAAACCATTTTTCATCTTAATAATCCCTTTATTGCTTTCTTTATTTATAAACAGCATGCAACGTTTGGTACCTGAATTCTGTTGAACTGGAGTCCCTCACAGGTTATCAGGCAATCCAGAAGGCACTGAGTTTAACATTGTCTCAAGAACCTCCTCCCAGCTTTACTGTGGTCCATTTCAAAGTGTCCACACAGGGAATCACACTGACAGACAATCAGAGAAAGTAAGTGCAGGAAACAAGATACTTTCTCCCAATGTGGTGGTATTGTATATCCTTAAAAGTAAAGGATCTTGTGCCTCCAAAGATCCATTTCAAAAATAATATTACAATTTTAAGTACAGTGATACCTTGACTTAAGAATTTAATTTGTTCCACGACCAAGCTCTTAACTTAAAATGCTCTTATCTCAAAGCAAATTTCCCATTGAAATGCATTCATTAATCCATTCCAGTCCCCCAAATTCCCCTCCCCCATTTTTGTTATGTGTTTTTTAAAAAGAAAAAACAGCTTTTAAATTATAGAAGCACAAAGTTATGGCAAGGAAGCATATTTGAGGCAACAAAATGTGTGTTGGCCAGTGGGGGTGTGCATGCTTCTGTTTCGTGATATGGGATCCAGGGAAATTTGGCAGTCTTGCAGGAATCTGATAGGGAACAGTTGCAGTTTTCCTCTGATTCAACTTTCCTCAAGATTGATCACTACATAAAGTTCTTCATCACAGTTGGTTTCAACACTTCTTACCATGTTATGCCTTTTCTCTTTTCCTCAGGCTCTTTTTCAGAAGGCACTATCCAGTCAACACTGTTATTTTCTGTGCTTTGGATCCACAGGACAGGAAGTAAGGGTGGCAAGTGTTTTTTTCCTAAATGAATTTGCACATATTGTGTGAGATAACAAAACAGTCAAACAAAACTGTAATCATTCTCTTTCCTTCCTCTACATTCATTAATGCAACAAGGTGGATGAAAGATGGTCCTTCAGCAAAGTAAGTACATTGTGGTGTGAAGATATTTTTTGTTTTCTATATTTGTTAGCTAGAACTGTAATTTCTATCTCTGCTTCATATATGTAAAGATGTATATGATACCCAGTTGCATAGGGCTGTGCGTCTATCTCAGAATTCTGTAAAGCAAATACTTATCTAATTTGAGAAGTGGTGAACAAATATGACTAATGGCACTTCTAACCATTTATTGTTGTGTGCCTTCAACTCAGTTTAAACTTATGGCAACTCTACGACTAATCTATCATGGATTTTCTTAGCAAGATTTGTTAAGGGGGCTACGTTTGCCTTTCTGTGAGGCTGAAAGAATGTAACTGGCCCAATGTCACCCATAGGGTTCTAACTATCTGATTTTGGGAGTGGGGGTGCTCACATTGAATCATGTATTTTAAACTGTTTATCATACTGAAACTATAACAATTATTCTCCAGCTTTGTAGGTTTCATGTCTTTTTCCCTCTGCATTCTGTATTTTGTTAGGCCTGAGGTTAGCTGAGATAATGTCATCTTTTCCTACAAAAATGAAACTGGCATTTGTTCAGGTGTCTGTTTCTGACTTAGGGCCTTTCCACACAGCCCAATATCCCAGAAAATCAAGACAGAAAATCCCACATTATCTGAGTCCACATTATCTGCTTTGAATCCAGTTCAAAGCAGATATAGTGGGATTTTCTGCCTTGATATTCTGGGATATACAGCTGTGCGGAAGGGCCCTTAGAATTCATCAAACCCAAATCGTATGGAATCACGAAAAACAATTCAGGTCATGTTTTGTCAGTTTAATATGTGATTATTCCCCCATCCCCTTTTTATGCAATCCTTCCAGAGTACTGTACAAGCTTGTATTGAAGTGCAGGTCGATGGGTTTTTGTTAAACATTGCACTAAGCTACTAGAAGTGTCTGAGGGCTTTCCCAGTGATCATTTGAGAATGGCTTTAACAAAGAAGGATGTGGGCTTCCTTTTATGTGAGAAAGCCTCAAGTTATTTTTAAAGATGAGCTTACATTATAGAAGTGAGATTTTGCCCCTTTATTTTCTCCCTTTTTAACTGTAAAACGCCGCAGCCATTCCTCGTGATGGAATCAGGTGGTCAAAGAACTGCAGCTGAGCAATGATCAATGATAGAAGGAATTCTATCTTGTACCGTGAACTTCTCCTGAGATGGGAGAATTCAAAATGACTGTTCGTTTACTGATGGGTCCATGGATCATAATAAATATTGTTGTTGAATAGCCCATTATTTCATAATAATGCCACGTTTCCCTGTTCCACCATGCATGTTTACTGTGTGTTTTCTTTTTCTGCAGGGTGTTTGGATTTGTTGCAAGGAAACAAGGTAGTGCCACTGAAAATGTTTGTCACCTGTTTGCACAGCATGATCCGGAGCAACCTGCCAGTGCCATCGTAAACTTTGTGTCAAAAGTCATGATAGCTTCCCAGAAAAAGAAATAAAAGATGTTGGCAGTGCTGTGAGTGACATTTCAGAAGAAGAATTACTAGGAAGATTAGTCCAAGATGGTAGCCACATCTTCTGCAGCCTTCTGTTCCCAGGGAAGATGTTCCATGTGCATAGCAATACAAGGACCAATTGTGTTTCAATAATACCTTGACTATTTATAACATTTTGCCATTAATCTACAGAGTTAAACTCAGAAGAAACTAGAAACCAGCAAGACTCCAAACGCCTATTTCTGAATAAACTCTAGAACACGAAAAAAAAGATCTGAGTTTGCATGCCTTGGTTGCAGCTTTCCAGTTCAGTCGCTTTATTACAACAGAATGGAAAATCAATCTAGCAAACTGCTTTTATGTGGAATCCTTGCATGTTCTTTAAGAGTTGAGCTACATGATGGAGGATGTGGGAGGAAACTGCATTTTTAAAACCGCGTTCTCACCTAGAAATGCTTCTTTCCGGCCTGCTTTTTGCACACACTGCTCAGTTCAGACATCAGAAACCATTCTTGTAAAGAGAAGAGCCTCTGACTGCATTTGTAGGACTAATAATTTGGTGGATACGAAAGGAGTCCTATGTTGGTATACAGCCCTTCCTGTTGCCAAACTATGAACCTCTACTACATCTTCATGGTAGCCCCTGCCCTAGAGACAGGACCACTTGCGTTTACTGTTGTTTTAATATGACACTGATGGTAATCAAACTTAAAATGGACAGCTCTATTCACATATGAGATTGATGTAGGTTTATTGGGATGGTGCAGAGAGACAGAGACATTTCTAGATCCTTACCTTGTGCATGTGCTATAACGCAGGTGAGGTATTCTAATTTGATTGGAAATAAGCAGTAATGGGGCTAGTTAGTAAAGAAAAGTAAAAGATGCAGTGAAAATGTGACATGTTTTCCATTGCTTTTTGTAGGAAACAATGAGGAAAAGGTCATTTTCATGATTGTTGGATAAGAATAAGGAAATATGTATATAAGTAATTTGCTTTTGGTGAACCCACAAAGTGCTTTTTTCTTTCATCTCCTATTTCCTGAGTATTTTTGTATCATATAGTAGGCTAGGAAATAAAGAGAAAACATTTTAAATATAACCACTAATCTTTTATTTTGGTACAAGAAAATAATTGGATATACCACAAACATTTATTTTGATCCAAAAAAATCCATTCCATTGATTCATTAGTTCTGGTTGAATTGGGACCAGCAATTGGATTTTGGGCAATGTTTGAACATTTACCCATATAAATGGTGCCAGTTATGCTATGTCTGAGTGAACGACGGAAAGGAGCTTTGCAGTCAGAAGAAAAGAGCAATTAGAATGTTTCTGCAACATTTCCATTGACAGTAAAGAAAATGGGCTCAAACTTTAAAACAGAAATATCAAAATTGTATAATTAAATCTCCAGAATACAAATGCACATTTTTGGTTTTGCCAGGCAATGGGATTGATAATTCTACTATCCATGTTTGAATAGATTATTAGGATCAGGAGCATAGCTACCATTGAAATAACTAGGTGAAGTAGCTTTTTATATCAAATCCTTTCTATATAACATCTATTCTTTAAATGATTTAATATTCTTTATATGATTTGAACCAACTCGATAGAATTAAGTCCCCCAAAAGTAGTTTGTCCTTGGACTTCTGCAAGAGCAATAATTCATCTTTTTTATTTCTCCAAAACTGATAATTCGACTTTTAAATATGTCACCTGACACTCCCATCCCCATACTATTTAACATTTACTACCACCACCACCACCACTTCTTTTTCTATTTCTTCTTTGTCTTCTAAAAAACAGATGGTGTGGTTTCTGGCATTTTTTGGCTTGAATTGAGATTCCATTTGAATTGAGATTGAATTTGAATTGAATTGAGAGAAGAGCCCAGCCGGGCTAACTCACTAACCAGAACTTGCGAGACTTTACTTTGACTTTAAATCTCAGATCTTTGCTATCAAAACTTTAACCTTCAAGGGAAAAGGCTGCAAAAGCGATAAACGCTAGGCCCGTTTTTACTCTTCCGTCTTCCCAAGGGTCCAAAGGGAGGCTCTAGAGATAGGACAAAACAAGCTCTGACCCGGGAAACGGAATTAAAGTTTTCCACATACAAGAAACCTTGGACCTATAAAAGGATGCTTAACTCAAAATAAGGGGACCAAACAAGTTTATTGGGTACAATCAGAGAAAAGAAACTGATGACTTAAAGGCTTGAGTTGGATGCAAGGTACTTATGAAAAAGGGAGTCTACCACAATGCTATAAATAGCTCAGTGGTGGTACCTCTAATAAAGTCCAAGGCGTCCTGTTGTCTTCTGGCATGCAGGCTCACAGGGTCCTGTAGCAAGCCCTAAAATCTTAGTCTCTATTGAAGACGGATCTTCCTCTATACTGGAAATTCTGGTTGAAGACGTGGGTAAAACTAGCAGGTAAAAACGGGTGCCTTTTCTGCAGCCGCATGGCTCTTAGACTTGCTCTGTCCTGGTGTTGCTGGCAAAGAGGAAGAGGAGGGGCCCAGCGACCCCTTAAATAGACTCTGGAAAGAGGGTGGGATTGAAGGCAGGTCACCAGGTAAAGGCTATGAGGTAGCTCACCCTAAGTGACCACATGATAAGGTCAAAAGTTACATGACCAAAGACCGCATGGCAAGCGAGAACAAAGAACCAATACAAGTAAATGATAACCCCAAACACAGATAAAAACAGCCCCTCTAGGGGTGTCACACTCCCAGTTTTGGAAGTTAGAAGCTGCAAGGGTCAGAAAAAAATCTAGATTTCCCACCATTACAGCAGAGTATAATAATCCAAAAATTAGTTAGTTCACACTTATAAAATTAATATTGACTTTGATGGTGTTTGAGAAACTAACCATTATTCAGCAACATACAGCAGTATATTAAATATTCAGTTTATTTATCCCCTTACGTATAAGTGACACTTTGTATTCCTGTTCAAAAATTGAATTCTTAAACTTGTGTAAATGAATGTGGTATCAAACCTTTGTATAGTCATTTCCTATGCTTTTTGGATTGTCCCCTCTGTTAAAATTACAATAAAATTATAAATTTTATGAATCTTATTCTATACCTTGAGACTTGTTTGCTTTCAGCTGATGTTCTTCAGTCTAGGCCATGATAGAAATGACACTTTTGTGGAAAAGATAACGGGTCGGAGTAGCTTACAAGAATTAACAAGTATGATGTATGCTCACACACCTGCTATGGTATTACAGTGGTATTGTTTTTAGAATCCTAGAGAAGGCCATAGAGAGGCTCTGGGAGAGCTGAAGCCGGGGGGGAGAGGGAGGAGCCACGCTGCGCCATGCCCCGCCCCCTCCCCCTGGCTTCAGCTCTCCCAGAGCTTCTCCAGCCTTGAGGGGGCAGTGCCAAGCCAGCGGTGGCAAAGCCAGCACAATGCTGGCTTGGCATTGCCCCCTCAAGGCTGGAGAAGCTGTGGGAGAGCTGAAGCCGCGCGGAGGAGGAGGAGGAGCATGAGCGGTGGACGGGCTTCAGTGGGCGGGGCTTCATGCGGCTTCAGCGAGCGAAGGGCGGGAGTCATGGCGGGAGTCATGGCGGATTGGAGGCTGGCTGGCTGGAAAAGCGGCTGAAGGAGGCGGCGCCCGGCCCCTTCTTTTTCTTCGCCGCCGCCTGGGCCTCCTCCTCCCCAAGCAGCACGGGTTCGGCAGGAGGAGGGGGAAGGAAGGGGGCAGAGAGCTTTTCTCGCTGCACAGCAGGAGGTCCATCAGTTGGGAAACACTGCCCTAGAGAACATGGCAGGGCTTAAGAATAATGCACTTTATTTGTATTCTCCCCTTCTCCCCTAGGGGACTCAGAGCGGATTACATACATAGGCAAACATTCAATGCCTTTACAGCCATATACAAATGAGACACACAAACAAAGGCAGAGGCTTCTTTTCACTTCCGGGTTCTGGAGGTGGTACTTCATCTCTGGCTCTGGGGAGGTTCTTTCCTCCATTTTTCAAGCATAGGAGCCTACATTGTCATCTGATTATGTGGTCAGCAAGATTGCTTAGAGTGTGTCTGTCTTTTCCCACCAAAGTAGTACCTATTTATCTACTCACATTGCATGTTTTCGAACTGATAGGTTGACAGGAACTGGAGCTGACAAATGGGAATTCATCCCATCTCATAGATCGAATAGGATCATGATAACCAAGAGATGACTATCCATTCTCTGTTTAAAATCCTTGTAAGCACTCAAGACGCCACCCTTTTATTGTTTATTAAAAATTAACCAAGTTGAGTAGTACATTCTTATTTTTTTCCAAGATCCTGCTTTATTTTTATACTACAATGTACAACATACTGCAACTGCTCTCATATTTTGAAATAAACAGCAAAAGGGATGTGCAGAGAATGAAATTATTTTCGTAATCAATGAAAAATTGAATGATTCATACAGAAATTTTAAATAATGGCAGAAGACATCTAAAAGCACACACAAGAAATCTTAAAACACAAAAACCCCATTTGCCTTGATGTTTCATTCACATCTATGGCAGGCACCCTCAGAGCTTGTGAGATATGTTGGAAACTAAGGCAAGTGGGGTTTATATATCTGTGGAATGTCCAGTGTGGGAGAAAGAACTCTTGTCTGCTTGAGGCAAGTGTGAATGTTGCAATTATCCACCTTGATTAGCATTTAATGGCCTTGGAACTTCAAAGACTGGATGCTTTCTGACTGGGGAAATCTTTTGGGGGAGTGTTCGCTGGCCCCGATTGTTTCATGTCAGGAATTGCCCTGGTTTTTTTAGTGTTACTCTTTATTTATTGTCCTAATTTTAGTTTTTAATATTGGTGGCCAGATTTTGTTCATTTTAATAGTTTCCTCCTTTCTGTTGAAATTGTCCACATGCTTGTGGATTTCAATGGTTTTTCTGTGTAGTCTGACATGTTGGTTGTTAGAGTGGTCCAGCATTTCTGTGTTCTCAAATAATATGCTGTGTCCAGGTTGGTTCATCAGGTGTTGCCAATTGCAACATTCACACTTGCCTCAAGCAGACAAGAGCTCTTTCTCCCACCCTAGACATTCCACAGACATATAACCCTCACTTGTCTAGTATCCAACACACCTCACAACCTCTGAGAATGCCTGCCATAGATGTGGGAGAAACGTCAGGAGAGAATGCTTCTGGAACATGGCCATACAGCCAAGAAAACTCACAGCAACCCAGTGATTCTGGCCACGAAAGCCCTCAACAACACAGTTAGGAAGTTCTTCCCAATGTTCAAGTGGAATCTTCTTTCCTGTAATTTGAACACATTACTCCAAATTCTAGTTTCCTGGACAGCAAATAACAAACCTCTTCCTTATGACATCCTTTCACATATTTAAACATGGATATCATGTCTCCTCTCAAATGTCTCTTCTGCAGGCTAAACATGCTCAGCTTTTTAAGATGCTCCTCATAGGGTTTCATGGTCTCCAGACCTTTGATTCTTTTAGTTGCCCTCCTCTGGACACCTTCCAGTTTGTCAATATCTCTTTTAAACTGTGGTGATCAGAAATGGACACAGTATTCCAGGTGAAGTCTGACCCAACACAACTTCCCTCAATCTAGACACTTATGTTCCTTGATGTAGCCCAAAATCCCATGATGAACTTGTCTATGAAGACTCCAATATCTTTTCCCCATGTACTGTTGTCAAGCCAGGCGTCACCTATTCTGTATCTGTACATTTCATTTTTTTCCTGCCTGAGTGTAGTATCTTACATTTGTCCTTGTTGGAATTCATTTTGTTAGTTTTGGCCCAGCTCTCTAATCTGTTACGGTCATTTTGGATTCTGATCCTGTCCTCCGGAGTATTAGCTATCCCTCCTAATTTGATGTCATCTACAAACTTGACAAGCATGCCCTCTAAACTAATGGCAGTTAAACAACAGCAAATCCATTTTCATTCACCTAACTCAAGGTGAGCTTTGTGTGTATTTATTTAGAAAAGTGCAACAGTCATTGAAATTATTTAAAATCCATAAATAATAGAGGCAGCCACTCCAACCCTCCGCATGTCCCTTCCACTAGGGATGTCGGAAGCAGCGAAAGACACTTGCAACAGCCCACTGCTGTGTTGTGGCGTCAGGAGTTGATGCGCGGCGTGGCACGTTTGTCCCCTTTCATTCCCAAGGCTCAGCCTGAAAAGGAAGCACAGTGACGAGGGTGCCAAAAGCGGACCCGGGAACAGAACGTGCTCCTTGGCCGCTCTCTGTTGTGTGGACGTAACAGGAGGAAAAGCATTTCTTTCAAGCCGGGAAAGGCAATTGCACAGGAAGAAAATGTTGGAGTCACTGTCACCCTCTCAGGAAACAAAAGAGGAAATGTCAATCACGTCACTTGTATTTGTTTCCCAGCCTTTGAGGACGTGTCACTGGCTTCAGGAGGAGGGAGGCAAGGTGGAGAAAATTCAGGGAGGAAATGCGCCTTCCTCTGGTGTTTAAGAATAGATCATGAGTTATGAGTTCCTTTTTCCCCCCACCCCCACCCTTGAAAGGCCTGTCCCAAGGGCCTACTGCCTCCTTGTCCCTCTCAGCATTAGGTTTTTGGGCTAGATGGGAAAACAAAGAGAGATAAACTGTGGCCCATTCTACAATGAAATGTAATGCAGATTATTCAATCAGATAATCCACATTATCTTGTTTGAACTGGGTTATATAAGTCTACACTGCCATATAATCCAATTCAAAGCAGAATCTGGATTTTTTTTCATGGTGGTATAGAAGGGGCCTGTCAGGTCTTCCAGCAGTATTGTTGGCTTTCTCTTACTATGCTCCCCAAAGTGGATAATGAAATACTTGGGCCCAGAAGTGGGGGGCTTTGCTTGCTGCTATGGCATATTTATGAGTTTAGGGGGAAAGAGGAGGGAGAAAGTTAGCCTGGGATCCCTTCCCGGCTGTTTTATGATCTGTGCTTGTGGGAATGAATGTTGATGGCAGAAGACAGCTTGGATTTTAAAATCTCCCCGTCATCGTCACAAATAGAGATTTGTAAGGGAACTATCCCCCGTTTGACAGAATGAACATCCTCAGTACAGGAAATGCATAATGAGCACATCTCATTGCAGATACTTCCCACGCTCGGTCTCCTTAATAGCATCGCACTTTAGTTTTATTGCTGATTGGGAAGGGATCCAATGTCAAAATGTTAACACAGATACTGACTCTACAAGTTGCCACCTTCATGCGTGGTCCTAGTTTAGGCTTGAGCACCAGGCCAAAATAATGAAGATGATGATGATGACAATAATAATACCACAACTTTGTTCTTGGCCTGGAAAGTAATTGGCAACCAATGATTTTTTAATATGCTCCTGCCTACATGTTTCTGTAACTAGGCTGCTGTGTTTTCCAAATAATTGTAAACTCCAAATAATTGGAGTTTCCAAACTTGGTACAGAGGTAGTAAAGGTAAAGGTTTCCTTTGACATTAAGTCTAGTGGTGTCTGACTCTAGGGGGAGGTGCTCATCTCCATTTCTAAGCCAAAGAGCTGGCGTTGTCCGTGGACACCTCCAAGGTTATGTTGCCGGCATGACTGAATGGAGCACTGCTATCTTCCCGCCGGAGGGTATGTTTTCACACTTCTAAATTGACAGAAGCTGGGCCTAACAGTGGGAGCGCACCATGCTTCTTTGATTTGAACAGCAGTGGAAGCTCTCCTCCAGCTGGCATGACTGCCCCAATGCTGGAGAGTGCTGTCCTGCTCCAGATGCTGCATGAGCTCCTTCCCTATGTTGTGGACTGTTGGAAGATGTGGTTAGTGGCAGTGGGTGCTGAACCATAGCTCTGTCTCTCCTCCTATAGTGCTTAGTCAGCCTGACCATACAGATAAAGTCCCTGCAACATCCTCCACAGGAGTGAGGTTGAGGATTGTTGTCTCAGGGCCCTTCCACACAGCCATACAACCCAGAATATCAAGACAGAAAATCCCACAATATCTGCTTTGAACTGGGTTATCTGAGTCCACTCTGCCATATATTCCAGTTCAAGGCAGATAATGCGAGGTTTTATTCAGCTATATGGAAGGGACCCCAGAGTCCATGGAATCCACACTGTCCCCTGTAACTTCTCATAAGCATGCAGGAGGACTCCCGGAAAATGGGAGGCCAACATACCATAGCATAGCATGCCCCACCTCCTGCCTAGCCCTTTGTAACAGGGTTGCATGTATGGAAGGAACTGCCCAAGAACAAAGAAAGTAGAAGTACTACACAATTAGGCACTATCCGATATAAAAATATATATTATAGCATAATCAGGGCTAGAGAAGTGAAATACATACTATACCCAACATAGGATACAGGTGAGTAGCGTTGTGGAGTATCAAAGGGTACGAAGTCCATAAGTTCATAATGAAGATACTATAGGATACAATGTCCACAAATAAAGTCCACAACGCAATCCATACAGTTCAATGTCTCTAGTCCAAAGATTGGCGAGATAATCCAAATGAAATAAGGACCAAGAAGGAGACTGGTATGAGCTCCTAAATGAGGCATTCAAAGTGAGGCCAAAACTTTATAGATTGCGTTGTTTGTGGACATTATGTAGTACTTCTACTTTGTTGTTTAACCCTTCCTCTGTATTTGCAAGAACAAAGAAAGCCAGAAGATCCTGAAGTGAAGGAGAGCTGGTAGCGAGTAGAACACAGTGGGAGAAGAAGGGTTAATAGAAAGCAGCTGGGGGCCCTTCTACACTGACATATAAAATCCAGGTTATTTGCTTTAAACTGGATTATATGACAATGTAGACTGATATAGTCTAGTTCAATGTAGATAATGTGGATTATCTGCTTTGAAAATCCGGATTATATGGCAGTTTAGAAGGGGCCTGAGAAGCTCTGAAGGGGTGGTGAAGAGAGGGTTGGTCTGTAGAGTAGCTCTTGATAAGGGAAGACACTAAAGCCCCTTGTACACAGTTGTATAAAATCCAGATTATCTGCTTCACATTGGATTATATAGCAGTATAGTCTCAGATAATCCAGATCAAAATAATAATAATAATGTATTTATTTATACCATCTTCCCAAGGGGAATCGGGGTGGCATACATGAGGCCAGGCCCAACAATTACAACAAAGCAAATATACAACATAAACATATACCAATTAAATATAATGAAAATAATAATACAAAAATGCAAAGGAAACACACAATACAATATAAAATCACAATAACTGAACACAATGGGCAGGTCCAGATGCAAAGATTAAAAGATTTAAAAACTCTAGGTGAGATGAGCAGTGTAGTGTATCTGGAAGGAGGTTCAGGTGGGACAAAACAATGGGGTTTAATTGCACTAGAGCAGCGTTTCTCAACCTTCCCAATGCCATGACCCCTTAATACAATTCCTCATGTTGTGGTGACCCCCAACCATAAAATCATTTTTGTTGCGACTTCATAACTTTAATTATCCTCATGTAAAATGTATTTCATTCACCGACCACATTTGGCAGAAATAGCCGATACACCCAAGTTTGAATACTGGTGGGGTTGTGGGGGGGGGTGATGTTGTCATTTGGAAGGTGTAGTTGCTGGGATGTATAGTTCACCTACAATCAAAGAGCATTCTGAACTCCACCAACGATGGAGTTGAACCAAACTTGGCACACAGAACTCCCATGACCAACAGAAAATACTGGAAGGGTTTGGTGGACATTGACCTTGAGTTTGGGAGTTGGAGTTCACCTACATCCAGAGAGCACTGTGGACTCAAATAATGATAGATCTGGATCAAACTTGGTGCAAATACTCAATATATCCAAATGTGAACACAGGTGGAGTTTGGGGGAAAATAGACCTTGATATTTGGGAATTGTAGTTGCTGGGATTTATAGTTCACATACAACCAAAGAGCTTTCAGAACTCCACCAACAATGGGATTGAACCAAACTTCCCATACAGAACCCCCATGGTTAATAGAAAATAATGTATTTTCTAATGGTCTTTGGCGACCCCTCTGACACCCCTCACGACCCCCATAGGGGTCCCAGTGGGACATGCCCATGCAGGTTGAGAAACACTGCACTAGAGGGTGAGATAAAGTGTGTCCGAGGGCATTTTATGCAGGTTTTGGTCAAGGTCAGGGATTGCTGTTCATTCATTGAAGGCACACTGGAACAGCCAGGTTTTTAGGCACATCCTGAAGACTGACAGGGTGGGGCTTGCCTGTGGACCTGCCTGTGGATTACCTGTTTTGAAAATCTAGATCATATGACCGTGTAGAAGGGGCCTGAGAATACCTGGGATGAAGTTGTGAGACAGGAGGGAGAAGTCTGGAAGGATAGAAGGCAGGCTGAATTGTTGAAACAGAAGCTTGGCAAAGAAAGGGAGGACTGTGTGGAAGTTTCTGCTACCTTGCTGCCATTAGACGTCTGTGAGAAAGAAAAAATAACCAAGACAGCGTAAGTACATATAAAACTGCCTGAGCAAGTGTTCATTTACGTCCCTTCTAAAGTGCCATATAATCCAGATTATCTGCTTTGAACTGGATTATATGGAAGTGTAGGCTCATATAATCCAGTTCAAAACAGACAATGAGGATCATTTGTTTTGATAATCTGGATTGTATGGCAGTGGAGAAGGGCCCTTAGGAACATCTGGGAAATAGTAAAACACTCACTCCATCTAGTGATCATCTGATTAGCAGTATTTCTCCAACTGTGCTCCTCCAGGTGTTTTGGACTTCATTTTACAGAAATACCAGGAATTGTGGGAGTTGAAGTCCAAAACATCTGGAGGAGCACGGTTTGAGAAACACTGTAGTAGAGTGAGAGTTCCTATTTTGTATTTTACAAAACATTGGTTACATTCTTAAGGCTATTCTGTGCTTCCTGAAGATGCAAACCAGTGGTTTCCGTGTCACCCTTCCTAGGGAAGAAGGGCATGGCACACACACCTCGTGCATATCTGTCTTATCTTGTGTGTTTTGGGAAAATTCCTGGAAGTTTGATGGCATAGTGTCCTGTGAATGCTGCTGGCTGTTGGATGCTTTGGCAACTGGTGCCCTGGGGGTACTGGTGCTGTGTGCCACATCCTTGGAATGCCCTGTTTCCCGCTGATGGCAGTCGCCTTGAACGCTCTGACTCTCAGGAAAGGCTGGCACTCAGCGAAATTTACGGTTAGAGGGCAGCATTGCCGCACTCTGGAGGAGCAGAAGTTAGAACAAAGCAGTGGGAAGTAAAAGTTGACAATGGAGGTATTCCATTTCCTATCCCAGGAGGTCAAGTAGACAGCTGCACAGTCATGCCCTAGGGTGTTTTTCTTCCGGCCAGCTGCATTCCCAGTTTTAGAACACACTTCAGCATGGGTGGGTGTCTATAATGTTCTTCACATTCTGCAGAGTGGTTTTTGCCATGTTTTGGTTTAAATTTGGGGCTTGCTGCAACAAGAGGCTTATTTCAGACATTTTCCTGACTTTCTTTGATATGCTTTGTACTCTGTAACATGTGCTGGAGCATGCTTTGCAGCATGCATTATCTAGTTAGTTTCAAGGTGAACCTCTTTACAACTGGAGTGTTTGCAGTGCAACAAGATTACCTCCCTAACTGAGCCCCCAGTGGCGCAGAGGGTTAAACTCCTGTGTTGGCAGGACTGAAGACTGACAGGTCGCAGGTTTGAATCCAGGGAGAGTGCGGATGAGCTCCCTCTATCAGCTCCAGCTCCTTATGTGGGGACACGAGAGAAGCCTCCCACAAGGATGATAAAACATCAAAACATCCGAGCATCGCCTGGGCAATGTCCTAGCAGACAGCCAATTCTCTCACACCAGAAGCGACTTGCAATTTCTCAAGTCACTCCTGACACTACAAAAAAAGAAGACCAGAAACAAAAAATACCCCTCCCTGTTATCTTCTCAATTAATATAGTGTTTAACATCAACTATCCTGATATTTGCTGGAAGGCAAACTCTGTCAAGAATATCAAGTCTGGCAAATTCCATATGTCTTGGGCTATTTCATTGTGTAGAAGGTGGAAAAGGCAACAAGATTATCAGATTTTAGATCACGTGTATAAAACTCAAGGCTCACAGGCCGAATCTGGCTCATCCCATCATTGTGCGTGGTCTGAATTTCACAGCTTATAGCCACTTCCTATGCTGGCTCCATCCTCTTTGCCAAGCGCTAGCTGAGTCCTCTGCATTTCAAATGAACTTCGCGAGGGGCTGGCGCCAGCACAAACAACAGGTGCCATCTTGGATTCTGAGCTCCACTGCACACCTCTAGAGCACTCTGTTCAGCAATTCATAGGCACGGCACACTTCTGACAGTCTACCCAGACACCCTGGCCAACTTCCAAGGCAGGAAGCTTGGTGCTAAAAGGTGGAAAGGGATGGCTGTTATTATCTAGCATTTGCTCTCTTCCAGTCTGCTGGGACTTCTCCTGTTCTCCAAGAATTCCCAAGGATTATTGCCAGTGGTTCTGAAATGTCTTCTGCTAGCTCCTTCAATACTCTTGGATGTAGTTCATCTGGCCCTGGAAACTTGAATTCATAGAGTAACCAGGTTAGCATTTCACCACCCTCTCCACGCAGAGGCCCCACCAGTTCCTTTTTTCTTCCTTTTTCTCCTGTCATAATTAAGAACCCATTTTATTGTTTTTAATCTCTGTGGCAAGCCTGAGCTCATTTTCGAACCTTGTCCCTACATGTGTTGGTTATTAGTTGGGAAGGCCAGTCGGGAAGCTGCACACCTCCACCAAGCTGAGGCTGAGGTTCACCAACCTCCATCTGACGAAGGAGCAATGGCCTAAATGATTCTGGCCCAGGCTATTTGATTACCCACATCTCCACATACAACGATCAAAGAGTTGCCTGCTTTTCGTAAGGCCTGTAAGACAGCTCTTTTTTGGCAGGCATTTAACTCTTAGTCACCTTCCTAGGGTGCTGAAATAATACTGTTTTAGTGGTCTGGTATTTTATTGTTTTAGTTGTATTTTAATGATTGTATGCTGATATGCTGTAAACCACCCTGAGTCTGTGTGGAAAGGGCGGTATACAAATTGAAATAATCTATATTATCTCTATCTTTCTATATCTCTATAATTTATCTCTATCTCTATTATATTAATAAAGCGGAATGTTTTTATGTTTGTGGGTTTGTATGTATGTATGCATGTGGCAGCGTTCTGATTGGCTCCCGGCCTCTACATTCTGACAACATGATTGGTTGCCAGTGAGGGAGTATTTGCATAACGCCTCTATTGGCCAGCCAACACGAACATTCCGACCCTCTAAACTGGCAGAGGAGGATAAGGCAAAGGCCTGAGGCAGTCGCCAACACGAACATTCCAACGCTCTAAAGTGGGAGCAGTTTGAGGGAGGGCCCACAAATGATGGGATTTGCAGTACCTTCACCCGATTCATTTCCCACAGAACATTGAAGCCCCTACAAATTACAGACCAGGCCCAAACTTGGCACACAGAGTACCCATGACCCACTCTACATCCTACTGCAGTTTGGAGGAGGGCAGACCATGGATGATGGGACTTGAAGTACCTCCAATCACTTTCCGAGACCGCTGCAACCCTCATCCACTGACTGATCAAGACCAAACTTGGCACACAGAGCCCCCATGACCCACACCACATCCTACTCCAGTTTGGAAGACATTGGACCACAGATCATGGGACTTGAATCACCTTCACTCACTTCCTGAGACCACTGCGAGCCAAATAAACAACTGATAAGGACCAACCTTGGCACACAATGCCTTTCTCAATTAACCCGGGCAGGGCTGGGTCCCCAAGCTAGTAAATAAATAAATAATAAATCACCAGGGACACTGTGGTCTGTGGAGGAAGCCCTACTCTCAGTCCCATCCCCATTTCAATCATGGCTGGTGGGAACGAGAGCGATCATATTCTCCGTGATCGCTCCCTGCCTCTGAAACTCCCTCCACAAAGAAATAAAAATGCCCCCTCTCTCCTCTCCTTCAAGAAACTTCTAAAAACCTATCTCTGCACTTTAGCTTATGGAGAAGTGGAAGACTAAAAGATCTTAATATAACCTCGTCAGATGCTGGAAACCCACTCAGGTTCTGGCGGTGGTTGTAAACCTTCCCATAATTTTAATGTACTTTAGTGGTCAGATTTTTATTATGATGTAAATGTACTAGAGAAGACTTTATTCTGCTTTTATTAATTATTTTATATTGTTTTAATTTATTTACTTTGTTTAGTTATTAGGATAAGGTAATTAAGGAGAAAAATAAAATGCTACATAATAAGATTTAAAAGCCCAAGGTTGTGCCTATTTGGTCTATATAGAGAAAATAACAATCAAAAGGATAAAGAAATATACCAATATAGCTTTGCTGTTGCAAGATTAACCATAGCCAAAGAGTGGAAAGGGGAAAACATTTTAACTAAAAAGGATTGGAGGGAAAGAATGTGGGAATACAAGCTAATGGCCAAATTAACCAATAGGAGGAACAAAAGGAGGATTTTTTGGAAAAGCGGAAGCTGGTCATTGTATACCTGAGTGGAGTCGGTGATATAGAGGGGTCCTATCAGGAATCTATGACTATTTGTGTGTGTGTGTGTGTGTCCAGAGCGACTGGGCTTCTGGTGTGAGAGAATTGGCTGCCTGCAAGGACATTGCCCAGGGGCTGCACGGATGTTTTGATGTTCTACCATCCTTGTGGGAGGCTTCTCTCATGTCCCCACATGGGGAGCTAGAGCTGACAGAGGGAGCTCATCTGCGCTCTCCCCGGATTTAAACCTCTGACCTGTTGGTTTTCAGTCCTGCCAGCACAAGGGTTTAACCAATCACTCCACCAGGGGCTCCTAGGAGTAGGTTATTAATAAGGATCGCTAAATTGGCTTAGCCCTAAAGGCTTCACAGTCCTTTAGTGACTGAAGTCATGGTGTTGGGTGCATGGTTGTGGGGAAGTGGTTTTGTCTTGTCTGGGATATGGGTTTCGGGTTTGTGTATGGTTCATAGTATGTTGTGTGCTGTTGTTTGGTTGTTATGGTGAACTCTTATATTAATAAAAATTACACTAAAATAGTTATTGTAAGTTATATTGATGTTGTTGTATTATTGGTTTGATTTAGTTTGTATGTTGCCATTTAATGGCATTGAATGTTTGCCACTTTTTGGTGTGGAAACCGCCCTGAGTCCTCTTGGGGAGACAGGGCAGGCTATAAATGAAGTATTATCACTACAGTAGAGCCTCACTTATCCAACCTTTGCTCATCCACATTTCTGTATTATCCAACGCATTCTGCCTCCTGATGGGATCCATGGCTGTTTCAATACATTGTGATGTTTTGGTGCAAAATTTGTAAATACAGTGATTACTGCATAACGTTACCGTGTATTGAACTGCTTTTTCTGTCCATTTGTTGTAATACATGATGTTTTGGTGCTCAACTTGTAAAATCATAATGCAAAATCATTTGACATCTAATAGGCTTTTCCTTAATCCCTCCTTGTTATCCAACATTTTTGCTTATCCAACATTCTGCCAACCTGTTTTTATTGGACTAGCCATCTGCTGCCACACGTTGCTGTGGCTCAGTCTGGTGATCTGGAAAATAATTAGAAAGTGATGGTTGTAATGTGGTTTTTTTGGCTTTTTAAGTCTCTTCTGTTGTCTTTCAGTGTTTTATGAGTGATGGTGACTTGTTGGCCTGATAGATGTACTGTGTCCAAATTTGGCGGCAATTCGTCCAGTGGTTTTTGAGTTATGTTATTCCCACAAACCAACATTACATTTTATGTATATACTAGCTGTCCCCTGCCATGTGTTGCTGCAGCCCAGTCTGTGTATATGTATTTTTTGTGTATATATGTGTGTATATACTGTATATTTGTGTATATGTGTATATATGTGGTTTTGTGCATTTGTTCTAATGTATTTTTGGGGTTTTTTTAAAGTCTCTTCCTCTGTGTTTTTCAGTGTTTTTATGAGTGATGGTCACTCGTTGGCCCAATAGGTGTATTGTGTTGAGGTATAGAAGGTCCGCAAATGGGAAATATATGGGAGAGGCGTCGCCGCGCTATGGGCTAATGTAGCCAAAGTCCCGCGGCCGTTCCAAAACAAATTGCGGCAAGCCGTAATGCAAGCTGTTGCTAGGGCGCGCCGCAAATCTCCCTTCTCCGTCGCGTAGGAAACTTTTACGACGTCGCGGCTTGTTTTGGCGGCGGTTTAAAGCAATGGATGTATTAGCAGATGTAACAGACAGGAGAACAAAAAAACGATGAGGGAGGATGATGTGGATGGGAAGCATAGGATAGCAGCTCAGGAGTGAAACCAAGGGGGAACTCCGAGAAGGCAAGGAGAAGGCTCCGGTCCGCCCATTTGCGGACCTTCTATACCTCATTGGAGGATACACGGACATCAGGACAGTGAGTACCATCGCCCGATACGTGTTGGCACGCACGGACTCAGCATTTAGCTGGTGAAACTCGAGTAATGAATGATCTGTACTGTATGTAGCCAACATTGTACTCGCGGGAAAAAAAGAGTTACTTTGTAACCGGTTGGATAGTGAAACCTTTTATATGTGTATTACAGTGTTATATTGATTTGGTTTCGATATTGTGTTACCTATAGAGGATGATACCATAGAGGGAACCCCTCATTGCCTATATTTATATTGCTGTGTGGATAAAAGTGATATTTTGCTACATGTATAGTGTTATTTGTAGGCTTGCATCTACAATGTACTGTAACACAAGATAGGCATATCCCTTTCTGTTTTGCATAATAGCCAATCTCAGCCTATTCTTGGAAGGCTTGTTTCCACATCCAGGTCTTCGCCAGCTTCCTAAAGGGCAAGAGAGGGGGCAGATCTAGCATCACTTGGTAGAGAATTCCACAGCCGAAGGGCGACCACAGAGAAGGCCCTGTCTCTCGTCCCCACCAGCTGTGCTTGCGAAGCCGGCGGGACCGAGAGCAGGGCCTTTCCGGAGGATCTTAATGTTCTTGATGTTTCGTAGGGGAGAATCCGTTTGGACAGGTAAATTGGGCCAGAACCGTATAGGGTTTTGTAGGTTAAATCCAGCACTTTGAATTGTGCCCGGAAGCTAATTGGCAGCCAGTGGAGCTGGCGCAGCAAGGAAGTTGTATGCTCCCTGTGCCCTGCTCCTGTTAGTAACCTGGCTGCCGAACGTTGGACTAATTGCAGCTTCCAAGCAGTCTTCAGAGGCAACCCCATGTAGATAACATTGCAGTAGTCTATTCAGGATGTAACCAGAGCGTGGACCACCATGGCCAAGTCAGACTTCCCAAGGTATGGGCGCAGCTGGCGCACAAGCTTTAACTGTACAAAAGTTATCCCGGCCACTGCCGAGACCTGGGGTTCCAGGCTCTGCGATGAATCCAGGATCACTCCCAGACTGCGAACTTGCGCCTTCAGGGGGAGTGTAACCCCATCAAGCACAGGCTATAACCCTATGCCCTGTTCGGCCTCTGTCTTGTCTGGATTTAGTTTCAATCTGTTAGCCCTCATCCAATCCGTTACAGCGGCCAAGCACCGGTTCAGGACTTGAACAGCCTCCTTAGTAGCAGGTGGGAAGGAGTGACAGCGTTGGACATCATCTGCGTACAGATGACACTGCACCCCGAAACTCCGGATGATCTCCCCCAACGGCTTCATGTATATGTTAAATAACATAGGGGACAGTATTGAACCCTGTGGGACCCCACAGTACAATGGCCATGGGATCGAGCAGGAGTCCCCTAGCAACACCTTCTGGGAGCGACCCTCGAGGAAGGACTGGAGCCACTGCAATGCAGTACCTTGCGAAGCCGGCGGGACTGAGAGCAGGGCCTTTCCGGAGGATCTTAATGTTCTTGATGTTTCGTAGGGGAGAATCCGTTTGGACAGGTAAATTGGGCCAGAACCGTATAGGGTTTTGTAGGTTAAATCCAGCACTTTGAATTGTGCCCTGAAGCTAATTGGCAGCCAGTGGAGCTGGCGCAGCAAGGGAGTTGTATGCTCCCTGTACTCCACTCCTGTTAGTAACCTGGCTGCCGAACGTTGGACTAATTGCAGCTTCCAAGCAGTCTTCAGAGGCAACCCCACGTAGAGAGCATTGCAGTAGTCTATTTGGGATGTAACCAGAGCGTGGACCACCGTGGCCAAGTCAGACTTCCCAAGGTACGCCCGGGCACAAGGTCCATTTTATATTAAATGTAATATTACTAATAATATTACCGTATAAAGTTATAGTGCAATGTAATATACAGGGGCAGTCTAAGGTAATTTCCAATGGTAGACGAACATTATTTTGCCCCCCTCAAAACATTATTTGCCCCCCCCAACATTATTTTGGTGTCCCCCCCAAAATTTTAAGTGGTAACTTGCACGTGCTCTTTCCATTCCTCCCCGCGCCGCCACTCCTTGCCCTGTGCTATTCGAAGGCCTCCGAAGGCCCCTCCTCGCGCTTCCTGGTTCCCCCTGCCAGCCCCACCCACGAGGCATTGCAGAGGGCGGGGAGCGCTCTCCCATGCACTGTGCAATGCCCCATGGGAGGGGCCGGCAGCGGGCACAAGGAAGCGCTAGGAGAGGCCTCCGAAGGCCCCTCCTCGCGCTTCCTGCTTCCCCCTGCCAGCCGCACCCATGGGGCGTTGCAGAGGGTGGGGAGTGCTCTCCCTTGCCCTGTGCAACGCCCCATGGGAGGGGCCGGCAGAGGGCACCAGGAAGCGCTAGGGGAGGCCTTCGAAGTTCAGCTCCGGAGGTTCTGGGCATGCGCGAAAATGTTTGCGCATGCCCAGAAGCTGCTGCTGGCGGCAGCAGGGAGTTTTGCTTCGGCAGGCGGCCGGCGCCGATCCCTGCTGCTGCCTGCAGCAGCTTCTGGTATCTTGCTGAACATTTTCGCGCATGCCCAGAACTGCCGGAGCTGAACTTCAGCTCCGGAAGTTCTGGGCATGCGCGAAAATGTTCGCGCATGCTCAGCTGCTGCAGGCAGCAGCAAGGAGTTTTGCTTGGCGCGGCCGGCGCCAATCCCTGCTGCTGCCTGCAGCAGCTTCTGAGCATGCGCGGACATTTTCGCGCATGCCCAGAACTGCTGGAGCTGAACTTCAGCTCCGGAGGTTCTGGGCATGCGCAAAAATATCTGCGCATGCTCAGAAGCTGCTGCAGGCAGCAAGCCAGCAGCAGGGAGGTTTGCTTCGGCGGCATGGCCGGCGTGGCGGCGCGCACCCAAGATGGCGCCCTAGGCGGCCGCGTAGTTCGCTTACATGGACAGACCGCCCCTGGTAATATATATTAATATTGTGCTATGGCAATAATATATAATATACTAGCTGTACCCGGCACGCGTTGCTGTGTCCTTTTTAGGAGATGCGAGAAAGTCCAATCATCCACGTTGTGCCCTCCTCTAAACTGCAGTTGGATGGAGTGTGGGTCATGGGGGGCATGGTGTGCCAAGTTGGGTCTTTATTGGTCTTGGTTCTGGGCCACAGTGGTCTGTGGGGAATGATGGGTTTTGAAGTACTACAAATCCCATTTTCCATGGTGGTACTTCAAGTCCCATCATGCATGGTCGGGACTCTGTGTGCCAAGGTAGGTTACTGTAAATTCAGTCCATACACAATGTCCCATGAGCTGAGGCCTAGTTAGGAACAGCAAGTTAATGAAGCCTTACTGTCAATTCAAGCCATACACATTGTCCAATGAGCTGAGGCCTAGTCGGGGGGAATCAAGTTAATGAAGCCTTACTGTCAATTCAGAGCGTAAACAGCTTCCCAGTAAGTGAGGCCTAGTTAGGGAAATCAAGTTAATGAAGCCTTACTGTCAATTCAGAGCGTAAACAGCTTCCCAGTAAGTGAGGGCTAGTTAGGGAAATCAAGTTAATGAAGTCTTACTGTCATTTCAGAGCGTAAACAGCTTCCCAGTAAGTGAGGGCTAGTTAGGGAAATCAAGTTAATGAAGCCTTACTGTCAATTTTGGGCGTGGTCTGTGATTTTTTGGGGTGTAAATTTTCGTTTGGAAGTGATTTGGGTGTTTGTGTTGGGGATTGGCTCAGGCCTTTTCCTTATTATGTGTTGGCAGTTTATTTTGGATCGGAATTTTCATGTTGGCTGGCCAGTGCAGCAGTTATGCAAATCCGCCCTTATTGGCAGCCAATCATGTTGTTCAGAATGTAGAGGCTGGGTGAGTCTTTGGCTGCCCCGGAGGATGCTGGTAAATGTAGTTTTATTTTTACTCGTTGTTTTGGGGGCCTTTTAGGTTTTGGGGGAGTTTCTTTGCTACAAACGTACCTTGCTTGAGGCCTATTTCTGTTGGCAAGTATTGTGTTTCTGCGTTGTATGGTTTCTTTGTTTGAGGTATATATCACATGACGTGAACCCATTTATATAATAGATTGTATTTACATGTTACTTGTAAGCCGCTCTGAGTCCCCGTTGGGGTGAGAAGGGCAGCATATAAATGTCGTAAATAAAAATAAATGTGTATGTATATTTTTGTGTGTATGTGTGTGGTTTTGCGAATGCGCTGTGGTGTATTATTTATTTTGGGGCTTTTAAAGTGGTGTCCACATTTGGTGTCCATTCTTCCAGTGGTTTTTGAGTTCTGTTAACCCCACAAACGAACATGACATGTTTATGTATATAGAAAGAAGAGAAGAGAGACTCTCGTGTGTTCTTCTGAATGCGCCCTCGAATCTGAAGCGCAGTGCGCTCTTGTCTGTGTGAACGAAGGAAGGGCAGGCTGTCGTGGCGTTCCAGGGGCGGCAGGCCTGCTCTTGACTGGCTGGGCTTCCTCCGCGCGCCTTCTTGTCCTGGCTTGCTTCTCCAGCGCACCCGTGGTGTGTAGGTGTCTGAGGAGGTGTCTGAGGAGATGTCTGAGGAGGGCTGCTCTCTTTCCCCGCACAGCGCTGGTGCCTCCGCGGAAGGTGCAAGCAGCCTACCTGGGACTCTCCTCCTCCGGCTTCCTCCCTCCCTCCGCCCCCTCCCACCCTGCCCTTTCGCCCAGTCCCTGCCTTGTGCGCGCGCCTCTCCCTCCCCACCTTGGCAGAAGGCAGCCCCCAGCGCCTGTGCCTTGGCTCTTCTCGCCTGCCTGTGACGATGAGCTCGCGGCTCTTCTTGCTGCTGTGGGCAGTGGCGGCGCTGCAGAGCGGGCTGGCGGCGCCGGTGGTGCGCTGCGAGCCGTGCGGGCCCGGGGCTCTGGAGCGCTGCAAGCCCCGGCGCCCGAGTGCGCCGAGCCGGTGCGGGAGCCCGGCTGCGGCTGCTGCTGGACGTGCGCCTTGCGCGAAGGGCAACCCTGCGGCGTCTACACGGAGCGCTGCGGCGCGGGCTTGCGCTGCCGGCCCCGAAGCCAGGAGCCCAAGCCGCTGCAGGCGCTGCTCGACGGCAAGGGGCTCTGCACCAACGTCAGCGGCGAGGCGGCGCGAGGAGGAGGAGACAGAGGCGCAGAGCGAGGCGCGAGCCCCTCGAGCAGCAGCAGCAGCAGCCTCCGCGAGCTCCTCCAGAGCGTGGCTCACGCGCCAGGTGAGGAAGGCAAAGACAAAGGGCGGCAGGGGAGGAGGGCCAAGGCTAGGCTTTCTCGCTTGGAGGTGATCGCCGGGGGTCTGCCTGGCTCGCAGTCAAGACTAGGCCCCTCGGTAGACAGGGCAGCCCCCTTACCTGGTGCACGTAGCAGGCTGGCTAGGAAGCCCTCCGGGCGAGGGTAGTTTTTGCCTTGCCTGCAAAAGACTGGGAGCCCGCTTCCTTCGCCTGCAGACTGCCTGTGCTTTGGGAGCCCAGCAGCCTGTGCATTTTCCGACTCAAGCCCCTTCTACGCTGGCCTATCATCCAGATCCATTATACACACACACACACACACACACACACACACACACAATCAAAAACATTACAACTTCAAATATACAATTGTTAAACAGTATATCATTATTATTATATACAATGATATACTGTTTTATTATTGTATATTTGTATATTGCAAGTTGTAATGTTTTTGTTTATTATGATGTAAGGAGTCCCCAGTGGCGCAGCGGGTTAAACTGCTGACCTGCTGAACTTGCGGATCAAAAGGTCGGCGGTTCAAATCTGGGGAGCAGGGTGAGCTCCCACTGTTAGGCCCAGCTTCTGCCAACCTTAGCAGAATGAAAACATGCAGGTGTGAGTAGATCAATAGGTACTGCAACGGCGGGAAGGTAACGGTGCTTCATGTAGTCATGCTGGCCACATGACCTTGGAGGTGTCTGTGGACAACGCCGGCTCTTCGGCTTAGAAATGGAGAGGAGCACCAGTCCCCTGAGTCGGACACGGCTAGACTTAATGTCCAGGGGAAACTTTTAACTTTAGAACATAAGAACATAAGAAGAGCCATGCTGAATCGGACCTCAGCCCATCTAGTCCAGCATGGTATCACAGGAGTGGCCCACCAGTACACTGGGGATCGACAGAAGGGAGGGCAAAACCCTGACCTTAATGTACCCAGGGAAATCCTGCCTGCCTCAACCAACTTGGCACCTTACCTTTATTATATATTAGCAGAAGTCGTTGTATTTAATATATTAGTATTACTATATTACATTATATATTATATATTATTATATTGTATTATTAGTATTAGTATTGTATTGCATTATAATATTATCAATACTATATGTACGTACAATATATTATATTGTAAGCATTGCACAATATCAGTATTAATGATAAAGTAAATTAAAGGTTTTCCCCAGACCTTTAGTCCAGTCGTGTCCAACTCTGGGGGTTGGTGCTCCTCTCCATTTATAAGCTAAAGAGCCAACGTTGTCCGTAGACACCTCCAAGATCATGTGGCTGGCATGACTGCATGGAGCGCTGTTATATATTACTATATTGTACTATACTGCAATATTATTGGTAAATTACATGTAATATATACTACTATATTATTATACCACAATATATACCATTTTTTTTGCTTTGCCTGCAAGGGACTGGGAGTTTACTTCCTTCACTGGTGCAGCCTGTGCAGTTTCCAACTCAGGTCTCCAGCCACTGAGGTTATCCATAAAACATTACACCAAAGATCCTAGAAGCTCTGCTTCTTTAGGCCGTGCTCACATTGCCAAGTCCAAGATAGCCAATAGCTGCCTGGCCATTGCCTATTCTAGGTTATCGAGAGAGGCCAGGATCCACAGAGAGGTTTTGACTTGTGAACGAAAGGCCAGTAGAGAGGGGGCCGATCCCACCTCTTTAGGAAGGGAGTTCCAGAGCCGCGAGGTCACCACTGAGAAGGCACTTTCTCTCTTTCCCACCAACTGCACTTGTGACGGTGGTGGGACCAAGAGAAGGGCCTCCCCGGCAGACCTCAAGGACTGAGCAGGTTCAGAGGGAGAAACATGGTTGCGCAAATAAACTAGACCCAAACTGTTTAGGGCATTGTAGGTAATAACCTACACTTTGAATTGGGCCTGGAAATGCACAGGCAGCTGGTGGATCATGTTAATCCACATTATCTGTTTTGAACAGCATTATATTATTATTATTATTATTTAGTATTACTATTTCTTACCCGCCTCTCCTCATTGTTCGACGCGAGTTACCAAATGAATAAGATACAGAAACACAGCAAAAATACTCCAAGTACACACACACTAAAATGTACCTCCATAAAAGTGACATACCAAAACATATCTCTATGAACTACATATTCAAACAGACAAAACTGAGATTAAACAAAGGACATGCATTAAAATGTATGTTTATGTTTAAAATCTGCCTGAGTAGGCCTGCCGGAAGAGACAGGTCTTCACTTGTGTCCTAAATTCCGACAGCAGATTTAGCTGTCAGAGCCCTACCGGCAGATTGTTCCACAGCCTTGGGGCGGCCGATGAAAGTGTCCTCTGAGTGAAGGTTACTAGTTGGCTTCCAGCTGGTTGGAGCACCCCCCCCCCCCCGAAACTGAAGTGTGTGGGATGGATTGTATGTGAGAAGGCGATCCTTCAGCTAACCTGGACCCAAACCATGTAGGGTTTTAAAGATCAAACCTTGTACTTTCCCCAGAAAATAATTGACAGCCAGTGGATAGGTGTAATATGTTCATTCCTAGACGTTCCTGTAACTAATCTGGCTACAGTATTTTGAACCAGTTGGACTTTCCAAACTTGGTAAAAGGGTAGCCCAGTGTACATATAATATCTTCTTGGCTTTTCTTTGCGAACGAAGATTCAGGAAGGACTCATCCCACGCTTTCTACAAGCGCGTTGATGATTTGGAGGTTGGATGTGTCCTTCGAGCCTGTGCAATGAACCTTTCTGGTGGAGCACAGCGTGCACAGAACTGGCCTCACCCTTTAAACCAAAGGTTCGTCTGCTGGGGCCTAGCAAGCTTAGGACAGTGGCAGCAAGGTCCTCGGGTCATAGGTTTGGTTCGAGTTTCCTTCTCTTAGATCAGGGGTGCTCACACTTTTTCAGCATGCGAGCTACTTATAAAACAACCAAGTCAAAATGATCTACCTATCCACTACAAAAATGTGAAACATATAACACAATATCTGCTTTGATCTGGTTTTTCTGAGTCCACACTGCCATATAATCTGATTCAAAGCAGATAACATGGGGTTTTATTCAACTGTGTGGAAAGGACCTCAGATAACCCAGGACCGGCAGTACTTGGGCGGCGTCTGGAGCCTGCGGGGTTGGACTGAGTCTTCCTCCCGCCCTGCCTGCGATCTACCAGGATGCCCTACACGATCTACCAGTAGATCACGATCTACAGTACCTAATCAGCACCCCTGTCTTAGATGGTTGACCTTACAGGGTTAAACGAGCACCATCTGCCGGGGTTTGAAATCAGAGTTTTCCTTCTCCTAGGATGGTTGCCAAAAGGCTAGAGAGCCCATCCTGCCTTTTGACGCTCTTTGTCAGACCCTTCGGTTGTGACCTGTCTGGCATGGGAGGCCCTACCGGTGGCTATTATGCCACTGCCAGCATAGCTCACAACCTCATTAGGTACGCAAGCCTCTCCCCCACAACAAGGGGGTGCCAACGGAGCTGTACATATAATAGTACACTGCCATATAATCCAGTTCAAAGCAGATAATCAGGATTTTATATGGCTGTGTAGGAGGAGCCTGAGACCCATTTCACAATGGCCCTATATCCCAAGATCTGATCTCAGATTATCTGTTTATCTCAAGTTATCTGGCAGTGAAGACTCATATAATCCAGTTTAAAGCAGATAATCTGGGATCATATCCTGGGATATAAGGCAGTGAGGAAGGGGTCTTAGAGCTTTCTTGACAACAGACACAAAGATTCATAAGACCTGGAGAAAAGAGAGGACACCATAGCCATAACATCTGAGACCCAAATTGGGTAAAAAAAAAAGAGCCTAACCTTGTAAAAAATTACAAGGCTAATTTTGTTCCTGGGTATGAATTATCATCATCATCATCATCATTTTATTTATATCCTGCCTTTCTCCTCATGGGGACTAAAGGCGAATAACATTTATCTACACTAAACAGTTTTTTTAAAGCAAGACAAAAGTAAAACAAAACAATAATAGTGTGGTAAAAACAGAATTAAAATACAGCAAATACATGAAAATGGCCTTTAAAACTTGTATCCCCCAATCCCACGCACCCTCCCCAGAGCTTCCCCTTCCCCAAAAGCCTGTTGCCAGAGGAAGGTTTTGAGCTGCTTGCAAAAGGCTAGCAGGGATGGGGCCATTATGGTTTCTCTTGAGAGGGAGTCATTTCCTAATTGGTTCTATCATAAAAACATGGGAAAAGTTTATTAAACTGCAAAAACTTGGTTTTTGCAGGACATCCTGTAGCACATTTTGCTCTAGTTTTTCAATAAATATCTCATCCAGTTGCAACCAATTCAACATAATTTGTGGCAACCCCTAAAACGAACTCTCTAGAATATAACAACTGCCTTCAAAATAAGCACCGCATAATTAAACAGGAAGTAACACTTTCAAACCACTTTACAAATTTTGTTACATAGTGTTAGCTGTCACGTCCACAGATTCTCCGTCCATTTCAATGGCCCTTTAAAAGCATCCATAAAACAGATATGGTTTCTTGTTATTGTTGTGCAACCTACCAACACATGCAGCCAGCACACTAACATGTCACCACACACAGTTTGGAAAGCTCTGGTCTAACTCTGCAGATGAATAGATTAGCATCTTCAGTGTGCGTGCATGCAAGTACGTGTCTAAATTGCATAATATAATTGGCTCCTTTGATTTGTTATACTTATGGCTTTGTTGCAGTTATGTTGCGTAGAACAACTCGTGTAGTTTCGAAAGCCTATATAAAATGAAAGTATGGGGTGTAACTCAGGCCATTTGTGGTCCATGTAGATGTGTCCCCCAGCTCCATCCCGGTTGAAATCTTTAAAGAGGATGGACCTGAGCTGAAACAACAGCTCTACCAGCTCATTGAAAAAAGTGTGGGTGACCAAGAAGATCTCATCACACTTCAAGGATGCCACTATCATTACTCTTTTCAAAAAGACTATGGAAGCTATCGAGGTATCTCCCTTTTAAGCTCTGATGTGAAAATCCTCATAAGAATCCTCACAAACCGCCTTCTATCTATCTCAGAAGACATCCACCCTGAATCCCAGAATGGCTTCTGCCTCTTCAGAGGAACAGTAGGTGTGATCTTCACTGCATGACGGCTCCAAGAAAAATGGAGGGAACAAAATAATCCTTTGTGCATGGCATTCATTGACCTTGCAAAGGCATTCGACACACTGAATCACAATGCTCTCTGGGCCATCCTCTTATAAATCAGATGCCCTTATACATTTGTGAGCATCCTGCAGCTCCTCCATGATGACATGATGGCAACAGTCTTGGAGAGCAGTGGCTCCCAAAGTGACCTATTTAAGGTGGAATCAAGTGTCAAATAACAAGGGTGTGTTGTTTCCACAATTTTATTTTCCATTTTCATAGCTATGATTCTGCACCTTGTTGGTGGCAAGCTTCGTACTGGTGTGGAAATCACCTGTCGGACAGATAGCAAATTTATTTATTTAAAACTTTTGTACCCCGACCTTCTCACCTCTATCGAGGGACTCAGACCGGCATAACAGCAAAAATTCAATGCTATACAATTTAAAAACAACTACAACAACATATTAAAATACATAAAACCCCAGCATAAAACCACATCGCCATTAAAACAATTCCACTCAATCTGTAAATGTGGTCATACATTCAGACAATAGCCAATCTCAGCCTATTCTGGGAAGGCTTGGTTCCACATCCAGGTCTTCGCCAGCCTCCTAAAGGCAGATCTAGCATCACTTGGTAGAGAGTTTCACAGCCGAGGGGCGACCACAGAGAAGGCCCTGTCTCTCGTCCCCACCAGCCGCGCCGCGCTTGGGCCGGCGGGACCGAGAGCAGGGCCTCTCCAGAGGATCTTAATGTTCTTGATGTTTCGTGGGGAGAATCCGTTTGGACAGGTAAACTGGGCCAGAACCGTATAGGGTTTTGTAGGTTAAAACCAGCACTTTGAATTGTGCCCTGAAGCTAATTGGCAGCCAGTGGAGCTGGCACAGCAAGGGAGTTGTATGCTCCCTGTACTCCACTCCTGTTAGTAACCTGGCTGCCGAACGTTGGACTAATTGCAGCTTCCAAGCAGTCTTCAGAGGCAACCCCATATAGAGAGCATTGCAGTAGTCTCTTCAGGATGTAACCAGAGCGTGGACCACCATGGACAAGTCAGACTTCCCAAGGTATGGGCGCAGCTGGCGCACAAGCTTTAACTGTACAAAAGTTATCCCGGCCACTGCCGAGACCTGGGGTTCCAGGCTCTGCGATGAATCCAGGATCACTCCCAGACTGCGAACTTGCGCCTTCAGGGGGAGTGTAACCCCGTCAAGCACAGGCTGTAACCCTATGCCCTGTTCGGCCGACTGACCAGGAGGACCTCTGTCTGGTCTGGAGTTAGTTTCAATCTGTTAGCCCTCATCCAATCCGTTACAGCGGCCAAGCACCGGTTCAGGACTTGAACAGCCTCCTTAGTAGCAGGTGGGAAGGAGTGACAGCGTTGGACATCATCTGCGTACAGATGACACTGCACCCCGAAACTCTGGATGATCTCCCCCAACGGCTTCATGTATATGTTAAATAACATAGGGGACAGTATTGAACCCTGTGGGACCCCACAGTACAATGGCCATGGGATCGAGCAGGAGTCCCCTAGCAACACCTTCTGGGAGCGACCCTCGAGGAAGGACTGGAGCCACTGCAATGCAGTACCCCCAAGGCCCATTCCAGCGAGGCATCCCAGAAGGATATCGTGGTCGACGATATCAAAGGCCGCTGAGAGGTCCAGCAGAACCAACAGGGACCCTGAGCCATTTAACCTCAGCAGGCTGAAAGCCAAAACCAAGGTCACAGCAATGTCTGTTATAGAATCAGTATGCTGATGATAATGCAGTCTGTGCTCATTCTAAAGAAGATCTACAAACCTCTTTTGCATCCAAAAAGCTTGGCTTCTCACTGAACATCAAGAAAACCAAAGTGCCAGCAGGCACCAACCAATCCCTCTGCAATGCCAGAAATTCCGCTTAATGGTGTAACATTAGAAAACATTGACCATTTCCATTATCAATACTAACAAAATCATCTAAGCTCTGCAAGTGCAACATTTTTTTGAATGAAGCAGAGAGTGTTTGAGATTGGGACATTTGTAGGGATACCAAGATGCTTATTTATAAAGCTATTGTTCTCCAAACCCTGTTATATTCCTGCAAAATGTGGACCATCTATAAACTTCACTCTTAAATTCTGGAATTATTCCATCAGCTGTCAGGATGTGTCTGTCCAAGCTTAAATCAATAAGCTGCCCGTCCACTCCGTGACAAAATGGGAGTAGAATACTGGAGTCTGATAAGGGCCACCTGGACTATGGGGAGAGATGCTGCATGTTTTGTGGGAATGGGATGCAACCATTAGAATAGATAAGGGGGGAGCTCATGGGGTGGTTAGGTAAAATACTACCTCTTGGCGGGAACAGAGTTAGAACTAGCTTTCGCTTTGCCTTGGTAAGATCAGGTACTAAACGTGTATCCAAGAAACCATCCTTGTGAGCTTGTTTTTATTCTAAAATCTGCCAAGAGCTGACATTAAGCTAGTTCTGAACAGTTTCCAGCTCATCCCGTGAGGAATTGCCTTTCCGGTGAGAGCACCATGTCTACCGATGAGACCGAAACCTTGATGGATGCCCAGGCTCCGGAGAGCCCAGAGCCCAGTGTGCCGCAGAGTTATTATACCCTCAGAAGAATGAGGCCGATGTGGAGCACCTAGCAACCTGACCACAGATGACATCCACCCAGATGCCTTCCCAAAAGGATGTGACGGTGAGATGAAGACTCCCCATGTCGGAGGGACTAGAGATGCTGGGGGAAGCCTCACCAGAAACCAGGCAATTAGAGAAGAAGGTTGACGCGATGGAGCAAATGCATTTCAGCATTGCCTCTGAAAAGTCCTGCAAATCACTTGGGTAGACAGACGGACAAATTTCGGTGTTCTGAAAGAAGCATTGATCCTCTGCTATCAACTTCACTGGACTGACTATGTTTGAATGCAAGATCACCAACTCCCAAAACAGTTATTTTATTCTCAACTCAAGAATGGAAAACAGACTGTTGGTGGACAGCAAAAGAGATAAAAAGGTGAGCTTAAAGCTAACCTTAAAAACTGTGGCATAACCAAGAACTGGGAAGCCCTGGCCCTTGAGTGTTCTAACTGGGTGAAAGGGAAAAATAGTAAGGCAATCCTTATCGGGACTCCCTTTCATCTAGAAATTGATGCCCTCACTGTAAAGAACACGCAAATCTCTACAGTCAGCTATGCTCCCACCGCCAAGACTCTATGCTCAGCCACAAGTGATAGCCTATGATGATATGAGATGTGTCCCTAGTCAAGTGCATTTATTTACAAATTGGGAGGAAGATTGTGAAATCATATATATGAGCAGAGAGTTGGGCAGGCATATTATTGCTGTGCTGACTCCATATTCAATGCTGGGCTGTATTCTAAATTTTGACACTGAGATATATTCCAAAGTGGTAGCCAGGTGTGTCCATTATAGCAATTCTAGTAACATTCACTTTTTAGTCTGGAGGTATGAAAAATCAAGCTAGACTCTCTTCTTCCAATAGAAGGTATGCAGGGTTTCACCTTGTATGTAAATATGTAAGGCTGCCTTACCATAGTTAGGAGATAACTGGTGGTCAGAAGTGGGTTGGGGAGTGGAAGAATGCAACCTAATCAGCATTGCTTGTATGTATCCATCCTTCATTCTCAGAGCAGGTCAGTAGGGGCAATTTAAGTTATAGATGGATGGAGGATGCATTGCTGTTTAGTAAGTACCGCTTAAAATGTATGGTGATTTTATCTTATTTTAATTAGAAATTAAGAAAAAAATCATAGAGCAGTAGTTTTCAAACTTGAGTTTCCAAATGTTTGTGGAGTTAAATCTCAGAAGCATCAGCCAGGGTGGTGGTGGTGGTGGTGGTGGTGGTGGTGGTGGTGGTGGAATCTAGAAATTGTAATTAAATTATCGAAATGGCTAAAGGTTAAGAACCACTAGCCCAGAATAGCAAGTATAGCACACATTTGTCTATCATAGGAGATGTGTTTTCAAACTGGGTTCAATGAAATCTTGTAATTTATTAGGAGTTTTCCAATGATTGTTCAATAATGACAGATAACATTTCCTGGGAATTCCTCCTTTGGAGTGCTCAAGTTCCCTTTGGATTTTATTTAATTTAGAACAGTTACACATCCCTTCAATCAAAAAGGCACATTGTTAATTTGACAGTTTCCGAACTTACAGTACTAATGAAATAGGTACTGTTCCATTATCTGAGCGGAGGCCACAAGGGGGTGTTAGAGAGAAAAGAATAGTTCATTTCATGATGGGTGGGGGGTTGAAGGAGGAAAACTATGTTCCCCATTTTAGAAACAATCGAGGGTTGTTTCCACAATAGGACCACGGGTGGTGGTGGTGGGGATAACAGGAAAACAGGGGGAAATGGTTTTCCTCCTTCAACCCACGCTCCAGCCCCATAAAATAAACTATCCTTCACTTTCCAGTGCCCCCTTGTGGCCTCTGCCAGATAATGGAACAGTACCATAAAATACAATGCACAAAGAAAAGGTGGGGAATTAAGGACAGCAGATGCTGGCAGTGGCTACTCTTCTCTCCCTCAGAGAGAAGCCTGCACCTTACCAGCTGACTTTAGTCAAGTTGCCAACCAAGTCAGAGTACTTGTGAAGTTGAAGTTTTTGCTTTGAGCATTAGAAAGGAAGGATGGCATACAAACCTGCAAATAAAATAGCAGCATGTGGTTCACCTCTCATCCATTTAAGGGTCAAACAGCATTCATCAATTCTAACTAGGAGGAGGAGGGAGAATGGGTCGATTCTTCAGGGACATACAGTATGTCAATGCAAATTTACGCATTGAAAAGCATTGAAATGCTATTAGTCCATTCCAGAGCTTGGTCACAGAACAAATTAAACCCATTTGCCAAGGCCCCGCAGGGTTTGGGGGCGTCAGCCAACCCTCCCTCCCTGAGAGGGTTCTTCTTGGCCTCCCCACCACTGTCTGCCCTTCAGAGGCAGAGATGGAGAGAAAGGAGGCCTCCAGTCGCCTATGCCAGTGTTTCCCAACCAGTGTGCCATGGCACACTAGTGTGCCGTGAGCGATCATCAGGTGTGCCGTGGGAAATTGGAATCTCCAATACCGTTTCTTTTCCCTCCTGCCGAACACTTTTTCTTCTCCACTCGTTTTCCCATGCCTGTTTTAGGGACCTTAAAGTGGTGAGCCTCCTTCCAACATTGTGATTCTGAATAGAAAACAAACAACAACATAACGTTGTTAGAGTCCACAGTGCTCTCCGGGTGTAAGTGAACTACAACTTCCAAACTCAAGGTCAATTCCCAAGCAAACCCTTTCAGTACTTTCTGTTGGTAATGAGAGTTTAATATGCCAAGTTTGGTTCAATTCCATTGTTGCAAGAGTTCAGGATGCTCTTTGATTGTGTGTTAACTATAAATCCCAGAAATTGTAACTCCCAAATGTTAAGGTCTATTTTCCCCAAACTCCATCTGTGTTCACATTTGGGCATATTGAGTATTCATGCCAAGTTTGGTCCTGACCCAACATTGTTTGAGTCCACAGTGCTCTCTGGATATAGATGAACTACAACTCCAAACTCAAGGTCAATGCCCACCAAACTCTTATAGTATTTTCTCTTGTTTATGGGAGTTCTGTGTGGGAAGTTTGTATTTTTCTGCCATTCCTGCCAGGATTTCTATGTTGTGTTCATCGAAACAGGCCCAGGTTTCACACTGAGTGTATAAATACTTTTAAAAACATATTAACTATATGTATTACTGTGTTAGAGTGTCATTTTGTGTCATCTTGGTTGGTGGTGTGCCCCAGGATTTTGTAAATATAAAAATGTGCTGTAGCTCAGAAAAGGTTGAAAAACGCTGGCCTACGCCAATTCCCCTCCTCACAAACTTGACCTGCCTTCGAGGCCATTTCCATCTCATCTCACGGCTGCGGAGACTCCCCTCAAACTCCCTTCCCAGCCTTGCGTGGCCTGCTCTGGGCCCAAGCGACAGCAGAGTCCTCGGTGGCCGGATGGAGTGGACAATGCTCTGGCAGTTCTCTCTCGGTCTTCTGGCACGGCCACCATCTTGGAAAGGTCTCATACCTTGGATGTGTCTTGCAAGTTGAATAAAAAAATTGGATGAACGATGACTCGTAACTCAAAAATGTTTGAATGTTTGTATAATTTTGTATAGCACCATTCACAATAATTTTGAAAATAAAAAGGCAAAAAAAAGAACTTTTTCTTCAGTGCCAAGTTTGTTGCCATGTACTGTTTTGAATTAAATTTTAGCATCAATGTTTTGATAGAATTTTGGTTGACCTTTGCTTGATAGTTGTGCATTCCCTGTTGATTGCTTAATAGTTGCACATTCCTGGTGTTGTTGCCACAGGTGGCCTTTTGTTGAAGTGCAAACATTCAGTGACTTTGGGGGATAGAACTTTAAAAAACTCACGAAGGAACTGCAGCCAGCTTGAGTTATATTAGAAAATGGGTATAGGACAAATATATGCATTTTAGGTATATAGAAAGAAATATTGTGCTTGCCCTATATGTGAAAAAAGTCCTCTATGGAGGAGATGTTTTTTTAAACTCTCAAGGAAAAAAAATCATGAACATAATGTTATATTTTTGGACCTTAGAGAGGAGCATTAACAATTCTAAAGTGTGTGTGTGTGTGTGTGTGTGTGTGTGTGTGTTAATGCTCCTCTCTAAGGTCCAAATATATATATATATATGTTAACTATAAAAGAGTGAGAATAAAGACGGAAGCAGAAACATTTCCGACAATACCTATTTCAGTTTTATGAAATAGGCATTAATTAAGCCAGTTGAAAGCCAGGGAGATAAATTGTTTGTTTTATTTATTTGTAAAGTTAATAACAAATTTCTGATTTGTGTCCAGCAATGAATAAGCCATAGTTTAGATGTGCCCTCTCCCGGTGACAGATAGAAATGCTTCTTTAAATACTGGGAAGGCAATTTGCTAGGTTTTAGTGGTTTAAAAATTACGACTAGGAAAACAAGTCAATTTAGAACTTATAGGACAGTTTTCAAATATCTAAATATAAATGTAAAATACACAAGCCTTAGAAGCCAATAATAACGCTGGAATGATAGGTTGAAAAGTCAGTAGGTCTCTCCAGTTTTGAGAACACTGACCTCTTTCTGTTCAGGAAATAGATTCTGCTGTCTATATGATACTGAGGCTGCCGTCTTCAAACCACTTGCTTCAAAATAGTACCATTGACTTCATTTGGCTACACCAGGAAAAGTGGGGGGGTTTAAGCCTTATAACCTGGGTACCTGGAAATTATATATATAAAACTCAAACTTACATATTGATGCATGTATTTGATTACATTGGTCCTTTTCAATATTTCCTTTTTTTTGTACCTCCTCATGCACAGCTTAGTCATCTATTTTTGGAATAATCTCTGTAAAACATGTGAATGATGGTGCAATATAAATACTAATAATATTTTTTTTAAAAAATAAAAACTATTATTGATTGAACTGCTAACTTATTGAAAACCTTTTTAAAGATAATTCTAGTGATTCAGATGAAGATCAGAACATCAGTGGCATGGCGACTCAATCTGTCCCCAATACACACAGGCTGTTGGAATCCAGGTCACATGGTCATCACATGAAAATAGATATCATCAGGAAAGAGCATGCCAAAAATACCCAGCGCTACAAATACGATTCACAAAGCACAGACACGCTGAATTTTTCTTCAGAATCCAAACAAGATATCGAATATGTAAGTATTCTTTGTTTAACAGGGAAAGCAACATACATGTGCTCCTTAAATGTCACCTTAAATGGATGAAGGCTCTACATATTAAAAACGGGAAATTCTGGCAGTTGGATTTTCACAAGACACACAAATTGAATTGAATTTTTCTAAACATATTTAATACGTTTAATCAGTCATTGCTTCTCAGACAGGTCTATGCTCCTCTCCTTACGCTCTTTACTAGAAATGCTGCAAAACCTTTTGGAAAACAAATCTCAAACAAAATTGCGAGAAAAACATGGAGACAAATGTTTGGGAGAAACATCAGAGTAGTTGCAAGAGAAGTACGGTTTTGATGGTTGGTGTCGCAAAGATGTCTTACACTGCCCACTTAAAACTTTCATGTCGGTTGTTAGTATCATGAGTCTCTCTCTCTGTCCCTGAATATTTTGCTGAGTGCTAGAAGTATTAAGAGTGAGAAAATAATAATGATAAATACCCATAATGGCCAGGCAAGCCAAAAAGGGCACTTGCATCAATGCATTGTGTTCAATATATTTTGAAAAGATTCTCTTTGTCAATGGAAGTCCTTGCATCTAAATCTTCCAAAAGTCTGTGTAGGACAATTTCACGTACCTTGTTCAAGGAAGATTCCTGCTTAATTAGTAATAACGATTTAATACACTTTTAGTCCACCTATAGAGAAGACAGTTAGGGTAATAAATAAAAAAAGACTTGGGTTTCATGTTGTACCTGCAAATTGTATCATGTTGTACACATGTGAGACTCAGTATCAACTTTTGCTTGGCTATGAAATGCTTTCTGCTGGATGTAAAGGAGTGTTTCTAGTTTTGCATACCCAACCATGCTGAAAATAATACATGGAGATGAAGTGGCCACTGTTTCTTCTTTTCCATATGCAATACACAAACAAAATCTACAGGTCAGCCAGATTGCAGGAAATACGAGCACAGAATACCTTATTTCTTGTGCAATTTTTGGCAAAAGACTGCTTATTTCCCTTATCCATGCCAATAGACATACAAAATGTGACTAGGCATTCCTTGGCTATGTGTCAGTACACTTGTGGTTAATCAAGACAAAGCTATATATTGTTGAAAAAGGGAAAGCTGTACAGAAGGATCGTTCCAGAACCTATGGAAATGGAAAATGCACAGAGACAAGTCAGTGTGAATGGTGTTCTTGTCTGTAGAGATCTTCCAGAGGAAGTCCAAGGGAGCCTGGCTTCCCAGATTGTGTTTTTTGACCCCCTTTTACAACTAAAGGTCTATGTTAAAGGGGAAATAGGCAAGTTAATTTTGTTCCCATCCCGGGCAGAGAATGCCAAATATTGAAATCAGAATAATTTAGAAGTTTAAATTGCGTCAGATTTAGTTTTCAAGCACAATATAAAATATTGGTGCATAAGAAGTCCATAAGATCAGGCCCGAAATGTATGTGTCTTTGCTTATGACTGTTTGAACTCAGTTGGATTTGCTTCTCAATAGACATGTCCAGGATCTGACATTTCCAGTCATAAATATCACATTTCAAGGTGACCAGGTTCCTCTAGACCTGATCCAGAGTCTTCAAAAATACAAGAGCAGAGTATTATTTTTATCTTTGAATAAATATCCTGAATCAATATGCTATGGTACCCTTTCGTGCCTGGGGGGCAGGGGGCAGCACCGGGGGTCCCACTTGCATTAGGGCCAGCTGCAGTTAATGAGGACATGGAGGAAGGGGCTGATGAGTTAGCTGGGCCTTCCTCTCCCACAGAGAGCCTGGCCTGGGATGATGAATGGCCTGATGGCTATGCTAGCTGGGAAGTTCAGGCTGACCCTGAGAGTGATGACTCTGATCATTATGAGAAACCAGGTGGTTACGGGTCGCAGGAAAGGATCAGGGAAACAGTGGAGGATGAGCCCATGGAAGCTGAAAGGGAGTTCGGCTCTCATGAAGATAGCGACCCAGGTGCTGGGAGGCAAGGACGGAGCTTTGATAGGAGACGGAGCATTGAGTCCAGCAGGAGGGATTGGCACTGTAGCCTAGAGCGCCAGAGAGGCGCGAGATCCCGTAGCACAGATTGGCGCAGAAGCCTAGAGCGTCGGGGGGCCAGGCCAAGGGGATTAAGTATAGGATCCGTGGGAACGGATCCTCAGTAGCTCGGCCACTTCTATTCTAAGAGGAGTGAAGGGAGCGGAGTTCCAGGGAGCCAAGTTGCTGGCTCGAGCCTTGCCAAGTAGTTCCTTGGAGTTGTTTATGTACTTTGCCTTGTTCTTTGCCACGGACCAAGTCCTTGATCCGCATAGTTTTGTGGTGCCTTGCCACGGTTGCCTTTGGATTTTACCTACGGACTCTTTACCTATTTTGGATTGAACTTTTTAATACTTTTTATGGACAATTTACCTTTTCACCTGTTTCTTATTATTCAATAAATAGTTAGCTGATTACCGTCTCTGTGTGTGTGATTAAGGGGCTGGGCCAAGACCCTGCATCGTGACAGGTAACCCCCCCCAAAAGATTTGTAGTTCACCAAGGGTTCGGAATAATGATTTTTCCCCCTTTAAAAAGACCCTTTCCAGACTTGTGCAGGCTCAAAGCATCAGAAGATCAAGACCAAATCAACAACTAAAATATCTAACCCTTTAGTGAACATCTCTTCTTCATGACTTTCTATATAAATTTTATCTTTTCTGTATGCTGTATCTATTTCATATATATAAAATATATAAACCACTTTACCAGAATATAACCGGATAATCCCAGAGACATTAACTTCCCTGCTGAGAGATCTCCTGCAGCTCATTGGTCCTTCACTCCGACCAATCTCCAGCCAATCCTGGCATGGGTCCTAGCCAGCCTATTTTCTGGCCAATCAGGGGAGGGGGCGGGAAGGCTGAATAGCTATCAGTAGATATCTTGCATTTCTCTGTATGTTTATGCTTGTACATTTTGAAACAAAATTTCTCTACTTGCAACCCTTTTGGACAAATTGAAATAAACCTCTGTGGCTTCTCTTCAACTTGGTGACTTGGTTTCTCGGTCCTGGTCTATCTGGTTTTTAGCATATAGCTCACCAGGCACCGATCCTCTTTAACAGCGGTCCTAGTTAACCATAACACTTTGGAAATAGCTTCAAAGGACAGTGTTGCTGTCGTTGTTTGTAAATATTCATTCTTTCCTTTCCTCACTTGCAGTTGTTAATCCAACTAACTATTATCTCAGGGTTATTTGCTTCCATCTTAAACTAACAAGAACAGCGGTTCTCAACCTGTGAGTCTGCAGGTGTTTTGGCCTACAACTCCCAGAAATCCCAGCCAGTTTACCACCTGTTAGGATTTCTGGGAGATGAAGACCAAAACATCTGGGGGCTCACAGGTTGATAACCACTGGACTAGAAGAACAAAGTATTTACAATTTAGGAATCCTTTAAAGTTATAAGGAAGTGAGTGGTAGAAAATTAAATTTTGGCATTATTTTGTAATTTTTCTTTCTTTGTACATTAAGGTCAGAAATAGCTTTTGAAAAACATGTGACCTGTAGTCATTATGTCTGAACTTCTTTGTTTGTTTAAGGCACTGCCAGTATATATAGCCATTTAAAAACCTGCAAGAAAATATGTAAGACGTTTCCATAGAATAATAGAGTTGGAAGAGACCACATGGGACATCTAGTCCAATCTCCTGCTATATAGGAAAGAACATTTGCTGACAAAAATCTCAGGCTGTGAACATGTGTCACAATCTTGGGTTTAAATACCTTGGGGGACTTGACTAAATAATTTTTTAATGTATAATATATTGATATGACCATTTATATAATTAAATGTCCAATTAGCATTGGGTTTTTTTCAAGGGGGAAGGGAAATCCTGTAGCTTTGAGAATCAACATGGACTAGAAATTGGTAGTCTCTCCCCCTCCCCCCCCTTTTTCTCTTTATCTCTCTGTCCTGGTTAATGTTCCCAATAGTCTAGCATGAAATGAGTGTGGACTAGAACCTCTAGTAAACCATTTATCTCATCTAGACCTTCTGAACTTGGACCACATTGAAGAGATCTGTGCCTTGGTTAAAAAAACACATGTCCCTCTTCCGAAATCATTCAATTATTGTAGAAACTTAAATTATCTTGTAGTGTAGCATAACCATAACACCCATAACTTTCCACATGAATTTAGGCATTTTATATTTTCCCCAGTGGTGCAGCAGATTAAACCACTGAGCTGCTGAATTTGCTCACCGAAAGGCTGGCAGTTGAAATCCAGGAAGCGGGGTGAGCTCCTGCTGTTAGCTCTAGTTTCTGTGAACCTAGCAGTTTGAAAACATGCAGTTGTGAGTAGATCAATAGGAACTGCTCCAGCGGGAAGGTAACGGTGTTCAATGCAGTCATGCCAGGCACATGAGCTGGAGGCGTTTGTGAACAACGCCGGCCCTTCGACTTAGAAATGAAGATAAGCATCACCCCCTAGAGTGGGACGCAACTAGACTTAATGTCAAGGGGAAACCTTTATCTTTTATATATTTCCTTAGCTCCAACATCACATCTATAGAGACCTAAATATGTTGAGGTATAGCTTAATAACAAAGGCAGCTCTACCTGGTACCTAAAGTTCCAGGGTATAACATTTAAAGTTCCAGGAGAGATACACAAGTAGTGCAATCTGATGCATTAGCCAACGTGAGGGGAAAGAGGAAGAGATAGAGAGGAGGAAGAAGGTGCATAAAGGGAAGGATTGTCATCCAAAAGATAAATTAGCACAACAAAGTTTGTGGAAGAAACCCTTTTCTATTTCCTAACCTTTTTCCACTCCCACATTTTTAATGAAACTCCCATGCCTGCCATGCATCACAAGTGGATACAGGGCAGAACATCTAATTTCCATTAATTTACAATTGATCCAAAGCAAATATACAAATAAACCTAGCTTATTTTTCAGACTTGCTCCAGCAGCCAGCCATATATTCAATAGCTCTGTTAAATAAGTTGCAACTGTGCCAGGTATCTCTTCAAAAGTGGGAATGAGGGCAGGATTTGTGCAGTCATTCTTGTCAAATGTGATAAATGAAATTGCAACATGTTTGATAGAGCTATGTCTACTTCCAGGTAAGTACATCTGGATTGGGGCAATGTAAAGAACAACAACTAAGTGAAAAAGTTATGTAAAACAACAAATGGTTATATTCTTTCTATATATGGGAAAGAATTCTTAAACAAGTCAAAATTCCTCAAGTCAAAATCCACATCTTCATTCAACTTAGATATTTGCTACCATGCAAGATGGATTATTAAAATGTTGGCAAGTTAAAATTTTCTGATTTTTTAAAACCATGTTCTAATTGGCAGGGTCCTTGTCGAAGAGAAATGGAGGATACGTTAAATAACCTAAATATCCTGAATGTCTTAAGTCCAGGAGGATTGCATATTCCAAATTGTGACAAAAGGGGTTTCTACAAGAAAAAACAGGTGAGTTTCCAACCATCCCTTTTCCTTTTATTTAAATGCAGATCCATGTAGTGTAATCCACACTAAACAAAAAAGTAAGTTCAGCATGTATCATTTTAATTGAATATTTGTTTGGCAGCAGTTTGAGAAACCTATTGGCAGGGCCTTAGCCAGGATTGTGATTCGCCCAAGGGGGGCTGAGTCTGAGTGAGAGAGGATCTACCCTAGCAAACCTTTTGTATCATTATCCCAATACCCCCATGCATATGGGATATATTGAGCATAGTGATCAGATCATGATACGAATACACATAACAGTTTAAATAATGTACCAGTAAGACCTTCTCGTGGACCACCCTGAGAATTTGGGGGGGGCTGAGCCCCTCCAACCCCACCCGCCCCCCACGGCTCCATGCCTGTCTGTTGGCTCTGTTCCAAAGCTGCATGTCAGATGTTATTAGTGTTTCAATTTACTGTTATTGATGACAATGGATTAAGTTGAAGAAACCTCATATTTAAGTCATAGATGAGCTGATCCAGTCCTAATGAACAGCGACTTTTAAAAATGAGTGATTCTTTTGGGGAGAGGAAAACACTGAGCAAAATTTGCTATTCCAATATGATTGTAAAAGATCAATGTTTTGAATTATGAAGGGCTTACAAGGTGCATTATATACCTATACTCTATGCTAAAATTTAACCCTAGGTTGACTGTTTTAGAGGGAGAGGGAGGAAGTAAAGAAGAAGTGCTTCAGTTTTCCCCTCTGCTGCTCTTCTTTTCTCTTTGACTCCATCATCTCCTACAAAACCTACCAACTCTACACCATTAATTTCCATTGTTTATGAGATAAAAACTTATCTCCAGATTGTATGGATAGTTGTCACTAGCCTTCAGTAGGCAGACAAATCTTTTGAGCTGGGTTTTTGTTCCAAACCTGCTTTTTCTGCCAAGGTCATTTTGGAAACATTGCAAGCATGTGCAAACACCTGTCACTTTCATATGGTGTCCTTAAGCAAGGAATACTCAGGGGAGGTTCCTTCCTTTGGTGGCCTCCCATCCAAGTACTAGCCAGAGCTGACCCTTGGAGGCTAAGCAGCTCTGGGTAGTACTTGGATGGGAGGCCACCAAAGGAAGGAACCTCCCCTGAGTATTCCTTGCTTAAGGACACCATATGAAAGTGACAGGTGTCTACACATGCTTGCAATGTTTCCAAAATGACCCTGGCAGAAAAAGACAGGATCTGGAGCCTTTGGAGCAGGGGTGCTCACACTTTTTCAGCATGTGAGCTACTCTTAAAGCAACCAAGTCCAAAAAGATCTACCTGCCCCTGCGCGCTCCCGCGCGTTCTTGCCACCGCGCGTGCTCCTGCTGTTTTCCGCCCGTGCAGCGCTTCTTCCGCCTGCGGGGCATTGCAGGAAGGAGAAAGCATGAGGCGGGGCATCCAGAGGGAGCGCTCCGCCCTGCCTGTCCCATCGGCAATGGAGGCTGCACAGCTGCTTCTGGACGAGAGAGAGGCAGGGGGCTCCCTCCAGAGGCCCCGTCTCATGCTTCCTTCTTCCTGCAATGCCCCGTAGGCGAAAGAAGCACAGTGAGAGTGGAAGCCAGCAGCAGGAGCGCGTGTGTGCACAGGGTGTGCGTGCGCATGGCAGGAGCGCCCCATCCGGCTGGTGAGGCCCGAAGAACACCTGGAAAAGGGCCGAAGATCTACTAGTAGTTCCCGAGCTACCTAATGAGCACCCCTGCTTTGGAGTAAGTATTGCAATGTGTATTAGTCTCTATGTAATAGCTATATCTCGCTTTTAGAGTCCAAAAATCTTGTATTTCCTTGCTTATTCATCTTATGCAAGCTGACTGGGTCAGGGACCCTTCCTCCTAGGAGCAAGACCTTTTTTAAAAAAACAAAACAAACCGAAGATCTAAGGCAGGAGGAGGGGAGGTTAACCCTTCCCGTCTTCAAGTCATCCCAAATGCCTGTTAATGTTACTGTAAAAGCTCCCATTGTGTCAATATTACATATTTTAAAGCCCCCAGGAGCAGTTGCTAGCCAGACCATCAAAATAACATCTGTCTTGTCATCGGGATCAGGGTCAGAATTGCTGGTGAACCTGTTCGTCAAATGCATTATGAAATGGGGGCAGATCAAATTGCTCCTAAGTAATCTCTATTGAACTGAATGAGGTGTAGTTCTGAGTATACATGCTAACTGCCTAAAATACAAACGAGAAAGGAAAGCTATTATCCCAGTATTCACAATCTTTTCTCTAACTGGCTACTGTAATACAGAAAGTTTTTACAGAATTAATAATCGATAATATATTTCCCCTTTGGGTTGTTGTCCTGGGTTATTATTGAGAAAAATAAGAGAATAAATGTTCCTTTAAATCAGTTTTGCAGTAATTTCAGATGCAAATTCCATGCTGTAGCAGCTGTTGCAGCTTGTATTACTGTAAGTCAGATGCATTCCACCTAACAGGGGAATTTTAAATCTCACAGCTGTGTTCTAGAAGAACTTTTATACTTAACAGCCCATCTGAATTGTTAACACTTTCAAATGTGCCATTAGGGCTGCGTCAGGTGCGGATTATTCCTTTTTTGCTCCCTTACCACTTCCACTCCCATTTGGTCACTTCTTATCCAGACACAACGTTGTTCTTACCTCTTTTACATTAGCTTAACTACATGTTGCATATGAACATTATACCCATGGCAACAACTTACTTTGAAATATACACTTGCAACATTTTGGTTTCACACAACATTTGGTTGCATGCATTTTGATTTGATTTATGCAAGATTCATCAGACATGTCACATACAGTAAACACAGAACAGTATCTTTCCTTTGAGTTTGCATACCATACCACTTTGAACGGCAGGTGTGTCTCTCGCAATGGCATATTCTGTACCCACTTCTCACTGCCCAGATTCTTCCATAAAAGAGAAAAGAAGTCAAAGACTTGGCTTGGTTAGGTATTTTCTTTTTGATACACTTGCTTTCTGTACATGTGAGTCTTGGTATCAACATCCAGCTAGCTTGTAACTTTATCAAATAGAGGAATATGGTTAGTCTAGCATGAGGTTATCATTATTTGAAACATAATGAGATTAGTACACAGCAAACAAGATCACTATGCTGGCTGTTGTATTGGATCACACGTCGGACACTTCCCAAATGTCTAGGACAGTGTTTTCCCAACTTTTTTTTAGGCGCAGCACACTTTTTACATTTGCAAAATCCTGGGGCACACCACCAACCAAAATGACACAAAATGACACTCTAACACAGTAATACATATAGTTAATATGTTTTTAAAATGTATTTATACACTCAGTGTGAAACCTGGACCTGTTTCGGTGAACTCAACATAGATATCCTGGCAGGAATGGCAGAAAGACACAAACTTCCCACACAGAACTCCCATAACCAAGAGAAAATGCTATAAGAGTTTGGTGGGCATTGACCTTGAGTTTTGGAGTTGTAGTTCACCTATATCCAGAGAGCACTGTGGACTCAAACAATGTTGGATCGGGACCAAACTTGGCATGAATACTCAATATGCCCAAATATGAACGCAGATTGAGTTCAGGGGAAATAGACCTTGACATTTGGGAGTTGTAGTTTCTGGGATTTATAGTTCCCCTACAATCAAAGAGCATTCTGAACCCCACTAATGATGGAACTGGGCCAAACTTCCCACACAGAACCCCCAGGAGGCAAGAGGAGGTCTCTACTTGGGGAAAGGGAGGCGGGTCTTCCCAATGCATGGAGAGGGAAAGACCAAGTAAACAACGGGTGGGGAGAGGGGGTGTTTGTAATTTTGTGCCTTTATCGAGGTAGGTTTCTTAGGGTTTTTATACTTCAACACACTAGACTCTCCCTCCCCCCTCCTTCCTGTAGTTCCAATTTCCCACGGCACACCTGATGATTGCTCATGGCACACTAGTGTGCCTCGGCACACTGGTTGGGAAATACTGGTCTAGGACTTGTGATCGAATACAACAGCCAGCAGTGATCTTGTTTGCGGTGTACTAATCTTGTTATGTTTCAAATATAATTTTTATTTTGAGAAACCTTTTGGCTTTTTTGAGTATGGCATTCCTTTCTAATTATTTACAGGTTGTCTGTTTAATTATCTGCTCTAGAATTTTTCCTGGTTTTGATGTCAGGCTGACTGGGCAGGGATTGTTAGGATATTCTTTTTTTTTCCTTTTTGAAGATTGGAACAACAGTTATTTTCTTCCAGTCTGCAGGAACTTCTCTTGTTCTTCAGGAGTTTTGAAATACGATTGCCATTGGTTCTGAAATTGCTTCTGCCAATTATTTTAATGCCCTTGGATGTAATTCATCTTGCCCTGGAGACTTGAATTAATTATGAGCCCACACTGTTCTATAATCCAGTTCAAAGCAGAGAATATGGATTTTATATGATAGTGTGGAAGGAGCCTCAGTTTAATGTTTATAGTCATTCATTCTGGTTTCTTTGGACAGTGTTTTTCCCCTTATTGGAACTGTTTGAAATTGTGCCTCTAATTTCTCGCTTTTCGGAAACTCCTGTCTCCTTTAGTATTTCTGCCCATGGGATCACACTCAGTTTTTCCATAAGTTAACTGAAATCCACTGACTATGCTTGACTTCTCATTTCCATTGTATAACAAAACTCTAGAAAAACATGGTCACTCTCACTTAAGGAACCCGCCACCTCCACCGCAGATTTGTCAGTGTTGGTTAGGATCATATCTAAAATAGCCGATCCCCATCTTGCCTCTTTCCCCTTCTGGATCTCTTCACAGGTGTAGGCATTCTTGATATACAGTACTCCTCCTTTCCTGTTTGGCCTATTTCTCAGGGGGGAAAAATTCACGAGTCTGGTTTGACCACTTTTCAGGGATGTCAATCATATCATAAATGCTTTGTTGTATTAAGAGTTCAAGTTCAGCTTATTTATTTTCCATGCTTTGTGCATTAGTGTAGAGCAGTGGTCCCCACACCTTTTTGGGCTACCGCCCCCTTTCCAGAATTTTTTTTACTCACCGCCCCCCTCTAAATTAATTTTTAATATTTTTTTTTGCAAAATTAAACAAACGTCAGGCTGCCAAAGTACCTTTGGAGAGTGCGGGCTGGAAGGGAGTGATATCTCAAAAGGAGCGCGGAGCATGCAATTCTGGTTTGGCTTCGAAACCTGTGACTGGAGAGGAGGCTGGTTGCCAATATGTCCCCGGGCAGGCATTGCCTGGAAACCGCGACACACGTCCCCGAGCAGGCGCTGCCTGGAAACCGCAGCGCGCATCCCCTTCCTCTCCTCAACCCCGCTTACGGCACACAGTGGCTCAGCGCCTCCCAAATTCTCCAGAGTCTCCCAGCACCCCCTTGTATGGTCCCACCAGGGGGTGGTACTGCCCACTTTAGGAATTACAGGTGTAGAGAAATCAAAGACCATGAGCCTTCTTTCCCAGCTGCTTATTTTTTCCTTTCTCTCTGTTGAATTCTTGCACTTTTTGCCCAGTTGTCTATATAACACTTGGGGTATTCTCTCCTGTTAAAGGCCTGCCCTCAAGGATATTGTCTCCTTTGCTCAGATGCCTCAATTTAAAGCCTACCTGACCAGGTGTGTGAGACTCTTAGCACAAAACTTCCTCTTTTTTTAACTTTAGCTGTATTTTCAAAATCTCAGAAAGATTCCAGGTCCTTCTACTCCTATGCACCACTTTCCTCCAAGTGTCTACTTTCTGTTTCATAAGTTACCTCCTCCTCAGATATCCCCTCTATGTTGCTCTTGCAAGACAGTCTGCTCTGCTGGATCCAAGACAACATCTTCCTCCCTAATATGTTGGATTACGGATGTATGGAGTTCAAGACCTTATCTTCCACTGACTTGTAGTTGGGGGCAAATGTAACTACCCACACACTCAGGCAAGAGCACGAAGATTCCTCAGCTGTTACAAGGGACTACATGAGATCACTCAATATGCATTTTTTGCACTCTTCAGAGAATATAACAGAAATCTGCCCTCCCCTTGGCTCCTTCACCAGTCACCCACAGAAACACCCCTGTTTGCCTTGCCCGTACACTGAGCTGCAGGAATTCGAGCTGCAGCTATATAGAGAGCTAGTGGCAGTTTCTGCTTTTGTAGTTTGGATAAATTATGCTAAGCAACTCCTTTTTCTAAATTTCTTCTAGGTTATGTATTTACCAGTATTTATTCAATTATATGCATAAAAAATAGCCACACAGACCTTCAGTATATCTAGCAGTTGCTGAAGTGATAACTTGGTTGTAGAGGATTATGTATCTGTTAATAAATGTTAGGGGCAAGCCTAGAATTCCTCTGGCAAACAGATGCAAGTGGAGTTGTTACTGCTGCCAAAACGGTCTTGACCAGACATTTGCTGTCTTTGGAGCCTATTAAAAATCAACTGCCTTTCAATCCCAAATAAAGGGTGCATGCATAACAACCCTTCCCCTGAGATTTCCATGGGCCCATTAGAAGTCGATGTAGCCCTATAGTGGTGGACAACTGTGATGCGTAGCTTACTTGAAATGATTTATAAGTCTTCTTTACAGTTTTGGACCTACTGCGAATATAATTTTGGAGTAATAACTATAACCTTAATAGCTGCATGGCATTAGACATACATTTCCATTATAAGTCCTATGTGAATTGCACTCATTCCCATGTCCTGGCGGTATTGATAAGATTTATTTATTTTATTTATTTATTAATCCATACTTATATGCCGCCCTTCCCCGAGGGCTCGGGGCGGCTAACAATACCATCATAAAAACAATCAAACATACAAGCATTAAAACAGGATAAAACACATCTAAAAATACAGTAAAACAACATAAGAGCCAGAACATATAATCGACTATGGCGGTGCGTAACGGGCAACATTTCATCCGGCTCCGAACGCTTGCTGGAAGAGCAAGGTCTTCAATGCTTTCCGAAATGGAAGAATATCCTGCAAGGCACGAACGTCTGCCGGCAGCAGGTTCCAGAGCGTTGGAGCCACTATTGAGAAGGCCCACTGGCGAGTTGCCGTCAGACTATACACTTTGGGGGAGGGAATGACCAAAAGATTCTGGTCCTCAGAATGCAACGATCTGGTGGGATAATACGGGATGAGGCGGTCCCGCAGGTACACTGGCCCCAGACCATGTAAGATGAAGCTGTATGCCATAGTTTTGAAACCTTACACCAGTATTACCGTATTTAGTGTATAAGTCTGCCTATGTAGAAGTCGAAGGCAGCTTTTGGGGCCAAAAGTTTAGATTCCGATATGATCCATGGTCAATGAGTGGAAAGGGGAAAGTGACAATACCACAGACATTAAATAAGGGCAGAAGCAGTGCCATGGCAAAGAGAGTAGAGAGTAAGGTCCGGATCTTTGCAGGTGCCAGGCCTGTGGGTATTGACTCCTGAGACTGCTTCTGCACTTCTGGGGGACAATTCCCACAACCACCCTGGTTCTTCAGGGTCCTGGAATCCAAAGGAGCAAGACTGTGCTCCCCTCCCCTCCAGTCCCTTATTTCACCCTCCAAAACTTACTCAAGGGGCCTGTGCAGGCCTCTCCGGTGAATACTCTCCTGGCACGTAAAAATCCCTACATAATTTTTGAGCATCAGGAGTACTATCCAGAGGGGCCTGTACTGCCAGCAGGCCCCTTGGGTAAGTTTTTTTGGCAGGGGGGGGGGATGCTATTGCATATAGCCACCCCCCGAGGGAAGGCCTGGGGTTTGGGTTGGGGGTGAGGACAGAAAAAAATCAATTTCCTCCTGAGTGCTGGGCCTATGTAGAAAGGGCCGTGATATTCAGCTTTTTGTCTACATAGGCCCCTTCTACACTGCCATATAAAATCCATCTTATCTGCTTTGAACTGATTTATATGGCCGTGTAGACTCAGATAATCCAGTTCTAAGAAGATAATGTGGATTATCTGCTTTGATAATCTGGATTATATGGCAGTGTAGACAGGGCCCAAGACTTCTAGGATCCTTTCACATGTGCTGTTTTCAAGCCATTTGTCATCCATCCTACATCTGTACCTTTCATTTTTATTGCTTAAATGTTAAATGTTTCTCTCTGTTGAACTCCATTTGGTTAGTTTTGGCTCAGATCTCTGATCTGTAAAATTCATTTTGGATCCCTTTCAATCTTAAAATCATAAAACCTGTATAGTTGACTGAATTGCTCTGCTTTGTTTCTAGTGTCGTCCATCCAGAGGCCGGAAGAGAGGCTATTGCTGGTGTGTGGATAAATATGGACAGCCACTCCCTGGATATGACGGAAAAGGAAAAGAGGATATTCATTGTTACAATTTTGAAAGCAAATGAGAGACATTATTACCTACCGTGATATCAGTGTGTGGCATCTTGTTTTGTCAGAGGCCTTGGAGTGACGGGGGCATAGTATTTAACTAAATTGGACTTTGGAGTTCTGAGGCTTGCCCCTATTTTTATGAGGGGTTTCAATGGTTCTATGGACTGTGCAGCTGCAGCCTGGCACTGACATACTTTTAGTTTTTCCATAGATTTACACAGAGAGCTCTGAAATCCTAAATAAATGCACTATTAATCCCCATAAAGAATAATAAGAAAAGGCACTTCAGAATAGATTCAGGGAGTCTCCACTGACTTTTTGTTTGTTTGTTTGTTTCATTTTTAAAATAATGGTCTGTGGCTAATTCGATCCGAGAGATCATTTGTGCTTTTATCTTGAAGAATTTAAAGACTACAAGCTTCGTAAAGATATTAAATATATTGGGCATGACCCTGCCTAAGCTATGCACTTTTAAGTCACATAGAGTTCACCTGGATAGCTAAGCATGAGCTCTATTATTTCCCAGATTGAAGAGACTTAGAAATGCTTAGCTTGAATTGGATTGTGTCCTGGTGGTTTTTGTTTGTTTGTTTTTTATGTAAGTCTGATGGGAACCTCATCATCACGGGTAAAAATGCTTTATTAAAAGAAAACTCAATGATTTTTAAATGCAACATATTTCTATATATGCCCTGTTTTTGTTCTGTAAAATATACTTACTATGAACATTCTGTTAGTCTGTATTTAATATATATAAATTTTTAAAATAAACTATTTAACATTATAACATGGATATTCAAATATTATAGCTTTATTACAATTAATGCTTTCAAGTATTTCTCCACTGAAACATTGCCTTTTCTTGACCTGTGCATCTTTGGTACACAGTGATCCTAAGATCTAATTTCTATACTTCAAATGAGTGAAAATACAGCCGGGAAATCAGAAGATGTTTACTTCTTGGGAGGAGAGTAATGACCAATCTCAATAAAAAAAGTTAAGAGTAGAGACACCACACTGGCAGCAAAGATCAGCATAGGCTTTGGGTTTGGTTTTGGTTTTTTTGGTGAGTCAGGAGCGAATTGAGAAAGTGCAAGTCGCACCTAAGACGGGGATGGCATACATACCTTTGGTATTGTAAAGCTAGGATTGAGAAAAACTTTTCCAGCCATTTTACCAGAGCCGCCCTAATAAAGGTTTGGAGGAAATACAAAGAACTATTCTTCCAGAAAACACCTCAATGGGTTTCGCCCATTGAAGCCCAACACCTGAAAGAAATCCCTCCTAACAAATGGTACACATATAAACAACTTATTCGTAGGAGAACAGGAGAATGGAACTTGAAATTACTAGAAGATCTGCGTGACCAAGGACTAGATCAATATGCCCAAGTAAAAGAATGTTTTAAACATGATTTTAAAAATGATTTTGAGGTGAAGGAAACGATCTGGGACAAAGTGATGAAGGTAGAAAAGAGACAGGTAACCCTGTTATATAACAATCTGCTAGAATGGGATACTGAAAAAGAACTAATAAAGGACACGATGGTGAGACGGGCCCAAGAACTGGGACACTCCATCCTTCTAAAAGACTGGGAAGTCCTTTGGAGGAAAAAAAATAAAATATTCAGGATTCACTAACATCACAGAGAGCTGGTATAAGATGTTCTTTCACTGGTATCTCACTCCTGCTAAATTAGCAAACTACTACAAGAACCTAAAGAACCGGTGCTGGAAATGTGGAGAATGTAAAGGAACCTACCTACACTGTTGGTGGACATGCAATTTTAAAAAAATGGAAAGAAATACATGTCCACGTTGAGGAAATACTCAAACAGAAAATGGAACTGAAACCAGATTACTACTTGCTAAACATTATGGACGTTCATATAGAGAGTAATGACGATAAGATCTTTTTTTTTCATGTCTTTGGCCACGAGAATAGAAATAGCAAGAAGATGGAAAAGTAAAGACATCCTGAGTGCTGTAGACTGGTTGCTAAAACTAAGAGAATTAATGGACTTGGATACCTTGAAAAGTTTGGTTATGGACCAAAACCAAAAATACAGAACAGACTGGAGCCAATTAAAAACCTATTTAAAGGAAATCAAGCTCAAAGGAGAGAAGAAAGAAAACAGAAGAGGAATATAGAAACCAACTAAACGGAAGGAAGTTGGTATGTTTTGGAACAAAGAATAGGAAGGACTGATGATCAAGAATCCTAACGAACCTGCAATCCGGACTGGAAGGAGTAGGAGTCTACCTCGTATCTTTTATTTTCCTCCACCCTTGCTTTCCTAGCCCACCCCTTCCTTTCTCTCCCCGTTTCCCCCTCCCTCTTCCTATTTCTACCCCCTCCCAGTGACTATTCTTTTTTCTTATTCTGCATTTTATTATATGTATCGGAAAAACCCTTAATAAAGATCTTTTTTTTAAAAAAAGAAGAGAAAGTGCAAGTCGCTTCTGGTGTGAGAGAATTGGCCATCTGTAAGGATATTGCCCAGGGAATGCCCGGATGTTTAATGTTTTACCATTCTTGTGGGAAGCTTCTCTCATGTCCCCGCATGGGGAGCTGAAGCTGGGAGAGGTAGCTCAACCCGCTCTCCCCGGATTCGAATTGCTTACCTGTCAGTTAGCAGTCCTGCCGGCACAAGGGTTTAACCCATTGCACCACCGAGGACTCCTATCTGCATAGTTAAAGCAATGGTATTCCCTGTAGTAACCTATGGATGCAAGAGCTGGATTATAAGGAAGGCTGAGTGAAGGAAGGTATATGCTTTTGAACTGTGGTGTTGGAGGACAATTCTGAGAGTGCCATGGACTGTGAGAAGATCTAACCAGTCCATACTCCAGGAAATAATGCCCGACTTCTCACTGGAGAGAAGGATATTAAAGGCAAAAATGAAGTACTTTGGCCACATGAGAAGACAGGAAAGCTTGGAGAAGATAATGATGCTGGGGAAAATGGAAGGAAAAAGGAAGAGGGGCCGACCAAGGGCAAGATGGATGGATGGTATCCTTGAAGTGACTGGCTTGACTCTGAAGGAGCTGGAGGTGGCCTGGTCAATAGGTGTTAGTTCTCAGAACAATCCGAAGTATAAGCAAAAAGAACGCAAAACACCAAAAATCGGTTTTGAAATCAAATATTCAATATTTCTTGGTATATATCTTTCAATAATCATACACAAAACGGTTGCAGTGGAAACACAGTTACGGAAATCACAATCGCAAATGCGAAAATTATAATCCTCAGGTGGAGTCAAGGTCTCCGGGTTGTCCAAAAAACATAAAGTCCTCAGATAATAAATCAAATATATAGATCTTCATGGGACGGCCAACCCAGAATGGTCGACGGTCTAGCCGTTTCCGCCTTCATGGCCTTTTGACCAATGCTCCAAAATGAAAAGTTTCCAAAGTGGTCCGGAGTATGTCTATAAAAGCGAAATAGCACAGTACATCATATATATATTCATTAAATCAATACATCGTCATATAAATTCACACGTCCAAAGAGAACTAGCAGAAGTATAGGCTGTATATACATACCAAAATATATAATCAACATATATATTTATATATATATATATATTGGTATGTATATACAGCCTATACTTCTGCTAGTTCTCTTTGGACGTGTGAATTTATATGACGATGTATTGATTTAATGAATATATATATGATGTACTGTGCTATTTCGCTTTTATAGACATACTCCGGACCACTTTGGAAACTTTTCATTTTGGAGCATTGGTCAAAAGGCCATGAAGGCGGAAACGGCTAGACCGTCGACCATTCTGGGTTGGCCGTCCCATGAAGATCTATATATTTGATTTATTATCTGAGGACTTTATGTTTTTTGGACAACCCGGAGACCTTGACTCCACCTGAGGATTATAATTTTCGCATTTGCGATTGTGATTTCCGTAACTGTGTTTCCACTGCAACCGTTTTGTGTATGATTATTGAAAGATATATACCAAGAAATATTGAATATTTGATTTCAAAACCGATTTTTGGTGTTTTGCGTTCTTTTTGCTTATACTTCGGAGCTGGAGGTGGCAACAGGGGACAGGGAGCTCTGATATGAGCTGATCCATGAGGTCACAAAGAGTTGGAAGCAACTGAATGAATAAGCACCAACAAAATGAGTGAAGGATGATTTTCATTAAGAACTCAAAACATTGCACTATAGACTTCCACTCTAGCCTGAACAATTTGCTTCAGAGAATTTGTAAGGTTGCTTAACTCACCATTAGCTAGGCAATTGGAAACAGGAGGGCAGGAGAAGAGCATAGGCTAAATTCATGATTTAACTCAATTACTTTTAACAGAAAGGACAATACAGTTAGCTCCCAGTTAACCAAAATTCAAGCAACTGAAACTCTAAAAAAAAATCAAAGAAATAATACTTTAAATAAACATTAAAATGCAAGCATAATACAGTAAAATTGTTATATTAAGTTTTTCTTAATTTTCTTTCAATTACTGTATTTCAATATCATTATCAATAAAAGCAAAATTAATTTGCTTTCAATTATTGTAATTCAATATTAATTCGATAGTAATAGTTGGCTGGGGGATGGGAGCATGGTTTGCCATTCTGGGAGATGGCAGCATAACTTAACTTCTCAGCTCTCCTCCCTATTTAATAATCAACTTTAAGAATGATAATTTGGAACAGGATGAAAAATAATCAGCAAAGATGCCAAGAAATAATAAACCACCAACAAGGGGCAGGAGGGAGCATGCAGATAAGGAGGAGGAAAGTAATTTCACTGACGGGAGTGAAGGAAGAACCAGAGAAGGCAATACCAGGTGAAAGAAAAACAGCAAGATACGACAAAACTAAATATGAGAGAAACGCAGAAATAATGGACAAATTAAAAAGTATCCATAAACACTAGACACACAAAGTTACATCCACTGGAACTGTATCAACTACACCATCAAAGTTGAAGCAAATTTGAGTGACTTGATCTGCAAAGGTCTGTGCAAATTCTTCATAGGAGGCTGTTGAGTGGTCAGTATTTTTCCCTTGATGACCAGTGTGTGATTGTCCTCTGACTACTCAAAACAGCAGATGCAATAGTGGCAGAAAAAAAATCTTTCCATGGCATTTCTGTGGAGCATGCCTTTCAATAAGCTGTAGCTCGTGTTTGGTCAAATTTGCTCTGAGTCTCTCTCTCTCTCTCTCTCTCTCTCTCTCTCTCTCTCTCTCTATATATATATATATATATATACCAGTTCCTTTCCCCTTCTCTAATTTCCATTTTAAAATTTGATCTAAGTCTGCTTCTGGGCTTTCCTTTCTTTTTCATTCTTTTCCTTTCCATCCTCCTAGGGCAGTGTTTCCCAACCAGTTTGCCATGGCACACTAGTGTGCCGTGAGCGATCATCAGGTGTGCTGTGGGAAATTGGAACCTCCAATACCCTTTCTTCCCCCTCCTGCCGAACACTTTTTCTTCTTCACTCGGGCTCCCTTCTTCCCAGCCTCGCTCTGCTCTCTTTGCCTCGCTTTGCTCACGCTGCCGCCATTTAGATCCGAGGGGGCAGCGTGAGCGTGTTCAGGAGGGGAGGGGGAGGGAGGAAGATGTGGGGTGAGTCTGCGCAGTAGCGCCCGCATGGGTCATGTCTTCCTCCCCCCTCCCCTCCAGAAGAAGGGAGCACAAGTGGAGAAGAAAAAGTAAGTGTTTGGCAGGAGGGGGAAGAAAGGTTGCGAAGGGGGAGGAAGAGGTCTCTGTCAAAAGCTGGCATGGGCAAGTTTAGACCTTCCAGGTGTTTTGGACTCCAATTCCCACCATTCCTAGCAGCCTCAGCCTCTTTTCCTTTCCCCCCTCAGCCATTTAAGCAGGAAAGGGCCTCAGGCTGTTAGGAATGGTGGGAGTTGAAGTCCAAAGCAACCAGAGGGCCGAAGTTTTCCCATGCCTGTTTTAGGGACCTTAAAGTGGTGAGCCTCCTTCCAACATTGTGATTCTGGATAGAAACCAACAACATAACATAACATTGTTTGAGTCCACAGTGCTCTCTGGGTGTAGGTGAACTACAACTTCCAAACTCAAGATCAATTCCTAAGCAAATTCTTTCAGTACTTTCTGTTGGTAATGAGAGTTCAATATGCCAAGTTTGGTTCAATTCCATTGTTGCAAGAGTTCAGGATGCTCTTGGATTGTGTGTTAACTATAAATCCCAGAAACTGTAACTCCCAAATGTCAAGGTCTATTTTCCCCAAACTCCACCTGTGTTCACATTTCGGCATATTGAGTATTCATGCCAAGTTTGGTCCTGATCCAACATTGTTTAGGTTCGCAGTGCTCTCTGGATGTTGGTGAACTACAAATCCAATACTCAAGGTTAATGCCCAACAAACCCTTCCAGTATTTTCTGTTGGTCTATTTTGACATTGCTCCTGTTTTCAACCACATATCTGTGTGAGATGAGCTTCTCTAGCTTAACTGCAATAAAAACTAAAACAGAGAGAGAGACTGACAGCTGTTGAGCAAGATCTTCGTGTGTGTCTTAATGCCATTCCTGCCAGGATATCTATGTTGTGTTCATCGAAACAGGTCCAGGTTTCACACTGAGTGTATAAATACATTTAAAAACATATTAACTATATGTATTACTGTGTTAGAGTGTCATTTTGTGTCATTTTGGTTGGTGGTGTGCCCCAGGATTTTGTAAATGTAAAAAATGTGCCGCGGCTCAAAAAAGGTTGAAAAACACTGTTTTAGGGTATGTAGTTTAGTGAGCCCAGGACCTCCCAAGCTGAGCAGTTTAAAGGACCCTTCCTAAACTTCAAACCTAAAGTACAAAATTCTGCAAGAAGCAGCAACTGGATTTAAAGTGGATAGATGCGCTAGTGATGGAGTCTTAAGACACAAAGAACAAAGCTGAATGAAGCTGAATTACAGTTTTGACACTGGTCTCAAAAACAGCTTGGTTGCTTTTGAGACCATTGTCAAGGTCAACCCCCTAATTCTAGAGCAGACTTCTGATTGGATAACAAGTACTGAGTGCTTCTGGTATTTTGCGCAACTGCATAAGGGCAAGGAATGGGGGCTGCCTGGGCCAAAGAGAAGCTGCACCAATGTTCCTTGCTGCACTTCCATAATCCACATGCTGCAACAGAAGTTTCCAAGTGACTGGGGACTCAAAATTGTCCCGATGAGATCATATATTAAATATTTTGGCCTTGCTGACATTTAGCTCTCGTTTTTGCAAAAATGCTGGCTTATCAAGTCCCTAATACAGTGGTATACATTGCTGGGGCACAAGAGATGCATTCAACTCGACTGATCATAAACTGCACAAGCCTATGCTAATCAAGCATGATATACGAGGGTTGAATGAAAAGTAATGCCTCCACTTTGTAACTCCTTAACAGATGGCAGTACTAGTATGCAGCAGGTACTGGTTTGTTCAGTAGACAGTTCCATTTTGGCGGGAAGCCTTAGCATTGAACGGTTGTGTTGTTAAAGTGTGAAATATGGAACCCTGCGCAGACGGTCGGTCAATGCAACTTAAGCAATGTGCAGTCATTGAATTCTTGACAGCAGAAGGTGTCACCCCAAAGGGGATTCGGCAGAGAATACAAGCTGTTTATGGTGATTGTGTTGATTTGAGTATTGTGTGTCATTGGGCAAGTAAGTTTAAAGATGTTGAGGTGGGAACATCTGACTTGTGTGACAAACAAAGAGCTGGACGTCCTGTGACAGCAACCACCGAGTTTCACAAGCAAAAGGTTGACAGGTTTATTCAGGATGATTGTCGTATCACTCAGAAAGAAATTTCAAGCATAATCAGCATTTCACAAGAATGTGTGGGTCACATTATTGCTTTGCTTGGCTATTGGAATATCTGTGCATGATTGATAAAACTTGTTCATCATTGGCAGAGATGTATCCAATTGTCTGGTGATTATGTAGAAAAGTGAATAGTGGTAGTTAAAGAGCACATAAGGATTATTTCTGCGTTTGATTTATTAAAATATTCCCATCCAAACCCAAGTAACGAAGGTGGAGGCATTACTTTTCATTCAACCCTCGTAGGTCTCATATTGATCTATCAAATGGGAAACCAAACAATGAGACTCAGGCCCGGATCAGGCCCTTTTGCCGCCCAAGGCCAAAGGGTCTGCCTCCGCCCCTCCCCGCCCCCGGCTCCGCCCCTCCCTGCCCCCGGCTCTGCCCCTCCCGCCCCCTGGTATTTATGTCACAGGGATAGGCAACAGAAATATAGAAGTTTAATTCCCCATCGGCCCAAAAACTCCAGTCTCTGTTCGAGTGAATAATGAAACTCTCATTCAATTCACAAGGTAAATATATAACTTTGTATTGAATTGTATTTAACAATAACTGGCAAAACATCGAAAAACAACAGCCATCACAGCTACCTTTCTAAACATCCTTTCCTCACAGATATTAAATCCCAACTGTCACTTTGTAACGGAAATTCCTCAAGGTTCCATTTAGCAGTCTTGAGACAGCGCCATCTGGTGTCAAACATGTCACACTGCAGGTCATCTCAAACTGCGAAAATATATCTTGTGCTGACTCATGAATTGCTATTCAAAATGCAATAATCTGACAATGAGACTCAGGCCCGGATCAGGCCCTTTTGCCGCCCCGCCCCTCCCCGCCCCCCTGGTGCGAGGAGGAGGAGGAAGGAAAGCCCTACCCCCAGAGCCGATGCGGGGCCTCCCCGCGGCTGCTCCTCCCTCCGAAAGCCGCCATGTGGCTGAAATCGCCCTTTTCAGGCCGGCTTTAGGAGGGAGGGAGGGAGGATCGGCTCCGCGCCGGCGAGGAGGCGGGGGTGGAGCCGGGTGGAGCCGGGGGTGAGGAGGGGCGGAGTCAGGGGAACAGAGCCGAGGGGAACAGAGCAAAGGGAGGTGGCGGCGTGGATGGCGCTTGTGCCGCCCCGCGCATGCGCCCTTTTTTAAAAAAATATTTTTTTGAATTTTGTTTCGAATTTTTTTGGGGATTTTTTTTAAAAAAATTGGGGTCCGGATCTACTCCCCCCCCCCAAAAGTGCCGCCCGAGGCCATGGCCTTGGGTGGCCTTATGGGTAATCCGGGCCTGATGAGACTGTAATCACAATTTATGTTACAAAGAGCAATAAACAGCCATACGTGGCTCCTGATTAGAAAACGGGAATCAAGCTAATAGTGCCTATAGACAGGTCTGTTGTCCATCAAGCTACTTGAGAAAATATTCTTTTTGCAATCCGCATACAGTGCAATAGTCTTTGGAGCTCAGAATATCACCTTCGACTTCCCTGGCATGCAGGAGCTAGAAAGACTATTTGTGCACAAGGGGGAGGAAGGTTCAATGCATACCAAAACCACAGAATTAATTAGTTTTTAGTACAGTCTGATCTTTTTATGACTAAATTCCATAGAAACATTAGTACAGCATAATCCCTTATTGACCTGGACCCTAAAATTAAGTAACGCTTTTTATAAATCTTTGGGGAATCATTTTTGGTATCTCTGCTAACTCTTAAAAACTGAGTGACCAGTTTTTAAGGATGACTCCACAGGGATTTTCTGTTTTAGCTATTCACAAATGACACAAAGTATGAAAAGTGCTGAGTAATTTTACTAGATGGCATGAGCTTAACATTGAAAAGAAAGGTTTACACGGAAAACTGGCTTGAAAATAGGCCATTTATACATTGGAAAGTTATAATGGGTGTTGATAGAAAGAATATGTTCAATGTATTCATGCCTTCACCTCTCCCCAGCCCCAGTGGTAATTTATTTGTGTCTATTTCAACCAACATATTTTTACCAGAGCAGCAGCTTTCAAAAGTTGTTGCCTTTAACAAGGATGCAAGACGTTGAGCAGTGAGAGCACTCAAAGGAGGGAACCCTCCCTCACGGGGTACCTGGGTAGAAAGATCAGGGTGTGCAAAGTAGAGTCATGCTGAAAATGAAAATATTATAAGCTCTTGGGAACTGTATGCAAAGTAAGGAGTCTTTCACAATGCTCAGTTCTAACACTTATACACCACTTTTAATTGCCTTGACTATCCCAGCAGTTCTCAAAGTGTGCTCCATGGTGCCCTTGGGGCTCAACAAAGCATACTGAGGGGCTTTGTAGTTTCCTCCCCCTCCTCCATCCCCCTTCAAGCTTTCCCTCTTTCCTGCTCCTCCTGTAGCAACCCAGCCTCTAGCCCAGCCCCCAGCCCAGCCCCCAGCCCAGCCAGGGGGATCAGGGGATGACCTGGGGGTCCCAATTGCTCTGGATCCGATTGATGGGGATTCAGGTGAAATGGATGAGGGGGCTGCTGGGCCTGCATCTCCTACAGAGAGCTTGCAATGGGAAGATGATTGGCCCAATGCCTACGAGGACGAGGAGGAAGGTCAGTCTGACCAAGATTCAGATAACTGGTATGAGAAACCAGGTGGGTGAGGTTCCCAAGAACAAATCTGGGAACCCGTGGGGGATGAGTCCATGGAGACAGATTGGGAGGATGCTTCTCATGAAGATAGTGAGACAGCTGTGGAAAGGGAGGGAAGGAGCTTTGACCGCAGGAGGAGCATTGAGGCCCATAGAAAGGAATGGCGGCAAAGCCAAGAGCGTCGCTGGTCTCACAAAGGAGGAACTTAAATATACGTTCTGTGGGAACAGATCCTCAGTTGAACAGCCACTTCTGATCTGAAGGAAGTGTAGCGTTCCTGATCCCTGAAGCCAGCGTTGGCTTGCCTTGCCTTGCCTTGCCAAGAAACTACCTTGGACCTTGTACCTTGCCTTGCCTTGACCAACGGAGACTTTATTGCCTTTGATTCGCTTTGTTTTTATGGACTTTGCTTTTGAGAGATTCCCTGGTTTTTTACCTATACCTTTATTGCCAGCTATTTTGGACTAATTGCTTTTTACTTGGACATTCTACTTTCACACCTGTTCTTTATTATTCAATAAATAGTTAATTGATCAATTGTCTCTGTGTGTGTGATTAAGGGGCCGGGCCAGGACCAAGCATCGTGACACCTCCCCCACATCCCTTGCTCCCAAAAGCCTTTCCCCCCCACCTTTTCTTGCTTCCAAAACTCTCGTTCCCTCCCACTAAGGTAATTTTAAATGGTAAGCGAATATTATTTTGCCCCTCCAAAACATTATTTTGGCGCCCCCCCCGCGCATGCCGAGAAGCTCCTGTGCACAGGCGCAGAAGCCTGTAAACACAGCACCCCCTCTTCTATTCTACCCACTCCCCTTTCCCTTGCCCCTTGCCCAAGTTCCCTGCTTTGCCCACATCCATCCCCCCACGCCTATTACTTCCTCTTTGCCACAGCAGACATGTTTGCTGCCTTGGGAAGAAGTGAAAGCCGAAGACAAGGGATGCGGGGAAAGGAGGAGGAGGAGGGCACGGGAGGGGTGAGGGAGACAGGGAAGGGAAAGGCAAAGGGAAGAGGGTCCACCTTACCCACACCCCCGCCTGGCTGCCTGTGCTTGGACGATTCCCGGCGCAGGGGAGGGAGGCTCACAGGGAAGAAGGCAAAGCAAAGAAAGGCGGGCACCGCGGGTCTAACGGAGCTGCAGCTGCTTGCCTGCCAACCACCCACCTTCAGCACCCAGCCGGCAAGGAAAGAGAGAGCGAGAGCGAGATTGAGGGAGAATGGAGGGAGGGAGTGGAGGAAGGGAAGAAGCTTCGGGAGGCTTCGGCGAGGCGGGCTGCACATGGGCCTCTCGGCCCAAGCGCTGTCCCCGGCGAAGCAGCTGGAGTTTCCCCACTTCTCCCCAGCGTGACTCACGGAGGACCCCCTCCCCTCCCCTGAGGAAAGGAGGGAGCTGGTGGCTAAAGAGGAGGCCAAAGGAGGTGGGGGCGGGCAGGGATGGGGGCTGGTGGCGGGGAAGAGGCACCAGGGCCACGTCCTGTGTGGATGGCAGGGAGGCAGGCAGGCAGGAAGGGAGGCTGTCTGGCAGGCGGGGGAATGCGCCCTTTACCCAGATGGCGCCCCACGCAGCGGCGTCCTTTGCCTACCGGTAGGACCGCCCCTGCCTACTGCTCAAGGGATGCTTTGCTTGTGCTTTTCCTACATGGCAGAAGGGAGTTGGGTGGCCCCTGGGTTTTCTGTTATTATTATTTCTTCAAAGGCTGAATGACCATCTGTTGGGGGTGTTTTGATTATTCTTTTCCTGCTTGACAGAAGGTGGTTGGACTGGATGGCTGCTGGAGTCCAAAATACTGTTAAGTTTATGTTGGTTAAAATTGTTCTTCATTTTAAATATTGTATTGTTCTTTATTACGTTTTTGCACTTTTTTCGCACCTCATCCAGCCCATTACCCTCTCCAGGCATACATTTGGAGGAAACATGCTCTCCTTAGTTAAAGCTGTTTTTGAAGGCATGGAGAAATACGAAGGTTGAATGAAAAGTAATGCCTCCACCTTCGTTACTTGAGTTTGGATGGGAATATTTTAATAAATCAAATGCAGAAATAATCCTTAGAATGTGCTCTTTAACTACCACTATTCACTTTCCCACATAATCACCAGACAATTGGATACATTTCTGCCAACAATGAACAAGTTTTCTGAAGCTGTCATAGAAGAAGTCGACACTCTGTTTTGGGTATCCATCGTGCACAGGTCTTCTGATAGCCAAGCAAAGCAATAATATGACCCACACATTATTGTGAAATGCTGATTATACTTGAAATTTCTCTCTGAGTGATATGACGATCATCCTGAATAAATCTGTCAACCTTTTGCTGGTGAAACTTGGTGGTTGCTGTCACAGGACGTCCAACTCTTTGTTACGCAAGTCAGATGGTATGAGTCCTTCCTGAATCTTCATTCGCGAAGAAATGCCAAGAATATGAATATGAGAATATTTTTTATTTTTATTTTCATTATATTTTATTGTTGTATTTTTATGTTCTATATTTATATTTAACAAGGAGAAATCTTCTTTTCTGACTAAAGACTTCATTATACTAGAGAATGAATCCATTTTAAATCCAGTTGCTGCCTCCTGCAGAATTCTGGGGTTTGTAGTTTAGGGAGAGGCCTTTAACAGCCTCACTAAACTACAAACCCCAGAATTCTTCAGGAGGCAGAACCGGATTTAAAGTGGATTCATTCTCTAGTGCAGGGGTGCTCATTAGGTAGCTCGGGAGCTACTAGTAGATCTTCGGCCCTCTTCCAGGTGATCTTCGGGTCTCATCAGCCGGATGGGGCGCTCCTGTCATGCGCGTGCACACCCTGCATGCACGCGAGCTCCTGCTGCTGGCTTCCACTCTCGCGGTGCTTCTTTCACCTGCGGGGCATTGCAGGAAGAAGGAAGCACGAGGCGGGGCCTCTGGAGGGAGTGCCCTGCCTCTCTCTTGTCCAGAAGCAGCTGTGCAGCCTCCGTTGCCGGCAAGACAGGCAGGGCGGAGCACTCCCTCTGGATTTCCCGCCTCGTACTTTCTCCTTCCTGCAATGCCCCACAGGCGGAAGAAGCGCTGCGCGGGCGGAAAACAGCAGTAGGAGCACGCGCGGTGGCAAGAGTGCATGGCGGCGGGAGCGCACGGCGGCGAGGGCAGGTAGATCTTTTGGACTTGGCTGCTTTAAGAGTAGCTCACATGCTGAAAAAGTGTGAGCACCCCTGCTCTAGTGTGATGAGGTCCTAAGAGTAAGACCAAAGAGGAAACCCAAAACCTGGTTTTCCAGGTTGTTCACAACATTAAATATCTGGGAGTTATATCATTTCCTAAAATTCCCACTTACTCAATGATAATTGTGATAAAATATGGAATGGGATTAAAATAGATTTGTAAAGGTGGAATGGGCTAAAAGTGTTGCTTATGGTACGTAGAATTTAAATAATTAAGACAAATGTTTTGCCAGATTTGTTGTTCTTATATCAATATTTACCGACCATACTAAATGACATTCCATTTAAACAATGGCAAAAAGACCTGACAACTTTCATTTCAAGGGAAGAGACCCAGTCAGATTCAAGACACATTGCAAGATGAAAAGAAAAAGAAGAGTAAAGTATATCATATTTGAAAATGTATTAGTTTGCTATTGTCTGATATGGCGGAAAGGTTGGAATTTTTTCAGAACAGCATTGAGGGCATTTGTCAACTGTAGGACTAGTAGAGTATTACCAAAAGTAGAAAAGTGTGACTGCTGTTTCTTCAATTCTAAATCACTGTTGATTAAGACACATCCTAATTTCAAGTTTTGATTCTAAGAATCAATAAATTTATTGGAATATACTGTATGTTAGAATCTCTAAGAATGAATTCTAAGAATAGAGTAAAATGCTAAAATATATCTAACAAATATTTTTATTATAATAGAATTCAATTTACTAATAACAATAGAGAAACGCTTTAAATGTAAACAATGTACACAAAACAAAGCAGGTTTGGTATTTTAATTAATTCATTTCTTTTGAATCAATATCAGAATCTGATTCCTCTGAGATGTCTTTATCTTAGTTATCCCAGAACATATCATCTGAGCATTAGTGATGCAACATTATTTTCAATAATTGCATTAAAAATGAATGAGCGCCACTATATGAAATACAGAAAAGGTGGTTCCACACTGGCAAAGCCTACTACTTTATTCAATATCAAATGTGGAGGTGTTCTGCCATCTTGTGGTGCCACCTGCAAAGCGCAGAAAACAGAAGAACTTCTGAATGTTAGGTGCAGCTGTGATGCCAAGATTTCCCCTTTTTAGATATTTATCTTAGAAGTGAAGAAACAATGTATATAATATAATGTAAAGGGATTCAATTAATAAGATAAAAAACTATTTGATAGAGTGTGAAACATTTGTAGATTTGTTTATGCTTGTTTTGTATTTCTATGTGTATGTGCATGTTTCATTTTTGTTTCCCTGTTTTGTTATTTTAATGGTCGATCAGGTGTAGTCTTTTAGTAGAAGATAATATGTAGTCATGTAGTTTTTTGTTTGCCTATTTTAAAAATGACTTGTGTGTCCCATACAAGAAAATTATGTGTGTCCCATAAGAAAAAACCATAAAAATGCACAAAAACATATAGAATCGGGATGGCATACGAAGACCACGTAGTTCAATTCTGCATGATTTTTAATTTTTTTTGAATTTTTTTTATTTGGAGCATTTCTATTCCGTCCTTCTCACCTCCGAAGAGGGACTCAGGACGGCTACTAACAGGCACCATTCAGTGTTCAACAATAAAACAAGCATAATATACAAATAACCTACATTAAAAACAATTATAGAGACATTAAAGCAGTTTGCTATTCCAGTGTTTTTCAACCTTTTTTGAGCCACGGCACATTTTTTACATTTTAACTATATGTATTACTGTGTTAGAGTGTCATTTTGTGTCATTTTGGTTGGTGGTGTGCCCCAGGATTTTGTAAATGTAAAAGGTGTGCCACGGCTCAAAACAGGCAATGTTACTACTAGATAGGTCGGTAATTGGTTAAGCAACCAAACCCAAAGAGTTGTCACACCCCAGCCTGGTTCTCAACCTGTTTCCTTGGTCAAGCCAGACCGAAGCCATGTTATTCCAGTCAGGCCTGCTAGGCCAAAAGACAAGCTGCGGGGCCAGGCAGCTTTTGCAAAGACTCCCAGTTCATTCATTGTTCAAGGCCAAGTGAAGCTCGACTCCCTCTCGGCTCGATAAGCGTAGATGGGTCAACTCCCTTTGGCCCAGGTGCTATTGCTAATTGGGATCACATACCATTCCCATGTGAAAAGCCTGAGAAGGCCCAGCTGGAGAACTGTTATGAGAACCCGGTCTGACGCCTTAGAGGCGTCGTAACTTCAAAGCGTCTGAGACCTACTTAAGCCAGGTCTCAGAGATAGAAGGATCTTTTGCCAACGTTCAGAACTCCAAGCCAAGCCTTCATGGAACCGTGCCTGGCCATTGGGCCTGCCTAGAACTTTGTTTGCCAAGCCTTGTGCCAAGTATTTACCTTTCCTGGATTTAGGCCGATTGGGGGCAAGAAGATTATCTTTGCTTTGTTCCTGTTTTGCCAAAGGACTATAACCTTGTATCCTGCTTCTTTGGACAATTGCTGCTATCTATTGATGCTTTACAACATCTTTAGACTATAATCCTAGCCTCTTTGCTATCTTCATTTATTCTAAATAAAGCATTTAAATGTGGCCAGTGTCAAGCGGATTACTGAGGGGCCTTCCAGGTCTTTGGGGCGCAATAAGAGTGCCCACCAATGGTTCCTCTTTGAGTCATAGGGGGAGACGCAGTCATGCAAATAGGCTGGACCTGAATCATAAAGGGCTTTACAGGTGGTAACCTGCACTTTGAATTGGACCCAGAAACTCACAGGCAACCAGTGGAATTGCTTTCACAGGAGAGTGGTGTGCTCACTGTAATCAGCTCCCGTTAGAAATCTGGCTGCTGCTCTCTGCACTAATTGAAGTTTTCGAACCATGTTCATAGGCAGCCATATGTAGAGTGCATTGTGGTTAACCACTTGAGATGTAACTAAGGTGTGGACCACTGTGGCCAGATCAGACTTTTCAAGGTAATGACACGACTTTTAATTGTGCAAAAGTCCTTCTGGCCACTGTCAACACCCGAGCTTCAAGAGTCAGTGCTAAGTCCAGGAGGACCCCCAAACTGTGGGCCTGTGTCTTCAGGGGGAGTGTAACCCTGTCGAGCACAGGTAGCCAGCACAGAACTCCACAAGACAAAGGCCAGGGCAGGCATCCCCCAGCACCATCTCCTGGGTATGGCCCTCCAGGAATGAGTGGAGCCATTGCAAAGCAATGACCAAAATTCCCATCCCAGCGACTCAACCCAGAAGGATACCAAGGTTGATGGTATTGAAATCCGCTGAGATGTCCAAGAGAACCAACAGGGATACACCCCCCTCCCCCGTCTACTCATCCACCAAGGTGACCAATGCTGTCTCCATTCCATGGCCAGGCCTAAACCCAGAATGTGATGTGTCTAGATAATTGGTTTCATCCAAGAATCCCTGGAGTTGGGTAGCGACCACATGCTTCAGAACTAGATGATCCATGATTATTCTACTATTTTATATGATAAGTGTATATGCGTATGTAAATATTCAAATATACTGCTATAGTAGACTGGAATGCAAGTAAGCAGAACTCTCAAACTACCAGCAAAAACTGAAGTGTAAGTTTATGTTGCATTTGTCTTAATTTGCTTTTAATTACTGCCTTTCAATATTAATAGCAAGTAAATACAGAATTTATATTATGATACAGTATAGTAGTTAGTCTATTACTATTACTTTTTAATAGGCATTCTGAAGCAACTAGAAACTACATTCTACCAATTCCTATTGATGCCAGTTATCTGAGAATCCAATGTATTTTATAATATATATATATAAAAGCAGTGAGGAAAATGGGAACAAGTTCCTTTCACTTTAATGTTCCATAGCATAGGTATTCAATAAGGATGCTGCAGTTATATCATTCAATGGCATGTATTATTAAAACAGTCACACAAATAGAATAGATGATGGAATTTTCCCAGGGAAATAGTATCCCTACAACATGATTTTTTCCCCCTAATAGACATGAAATTTACCTTTCCCCACTATTTGATCAGGATTTAGAAACTGAGATGTGTAGTTTTTAAATCATATAACTATAAAAACCTGTTTGTATGTTTTATTATTTTTGTGTGACTATATTCAAATGAAAAATGAGGCTGTTTCGCATGCAGAAATATAAATACTTAAAAGGATAGACCCTTTGAAGAAATACTGAAAAGTATGTTCTGTGTCATGTTTATTACACAAAGCTTGAAAAAGATATAAATACTTGAAACATTCATGTTTAAATGATATACGATGTTCTTTGAAAATAGAAAAGTGCATCTTTTTAAGAGAAAGAGTATTAAGTCTTTACACAAAATGATTTGTTGAGGAACACACATATATAAGTTAATACAGAGACAAATACAAATTTAAAAACACAAACGGAATAAATAATTCTTCACTCTTATGTACCAGACAATGCTGGATAGACTATAAAAATAATAATAGTTTTCGTTATATATTGTAAGATGTCAAGGCGTAGAATCAATTGAATGAGAAACAGTATAATTTTATCATCCTCCTAATTCTATCTGTGATTGGATGGAGTAAGTCCCATTGGGATCAGTAAGACTTTGGGCCCATTTACATGATTCAGAACCATTGCTGTTTGTTTACACAACCATCCCACCTACTTTCCTTGGGTTCAGGCAGCCCAGGGACAGGAGGTGGCTTTACCATTGCCATTGTGTCTTGAGTTTGGCAGCAACCATTGGATGCAGGTAGTCATCGCTTGTCGCATGTATTGATGGTGGTTAAAACATCGGAATGACCGGAGTGACCTTTCTCCAATTGCTCTGGTGCTCTGTCCAGCATCAGTACATGTGATGAACAATGATCACCAGCAATTTTGTGTCCAGAGGTCGCTGCTAAGCCATGGACACAATGGAAACAGTAAAGCCATCTCCTGTCCCTGGACTGTCTATGCCCAGGGAAAATCGGCGGGATGGGTGTGTAAACAGTTGTGGTTCTGAATCAGAACCAGATCAACTGTTTGTTCATGCCCAAAGTACAAGTGAGGGCTGGAGCTTCAGGGAAGCTTTATAGCATTCCCCAACTTCGGATGATACAGGAGAAGGCCACGTTACGTGGCATTACCATGTGTTAGGGTGAATTGACATTGTGTGTCATGTGGACTCCACAAAGTTCATTCTCCCCCACCCTGCCTTATTTGGCCCATGTTAATGAGCCCTTTATTTAAAGCATCCAGAAATAGCTTTAGAATGGGGCACTTGACTTGGAAAAGATTTAGTATCTACTTGTACAAAAAAAATTGCTTCTTTTGTGTTATTCTTGTGAGCTGAGATACTGTTCACATTGTGGGTCGCCTGTCGTTTCAGTTGATCCAGGAATCCTCTTTCCATTTTTTGGATACACACACCAACATCTTGCAGGATTTCCATCAAGTGAATTTTCACACTAGAGGAAACATTAAAATGTACATTTAGAAAACAATATTCAACAATGGTTAGGTTAGATATTACATGACACAATTCAGGAAAAAGACTTATGGGCTGAGATGAATAAGCTTATAAAATCAAATAAATACTGCATTTACTTGAGTCCAATGCTTGCTTTTCTGGCTAAATAACCTCGCCAAACTTAGGATATGTATCAGATTAGTGTTATACAGTAATCTTACCACTTTATTACATTGAGAAATTTCCCAGTCGTAGGACACTCCAGCCTCTTTTCAAACATGGAGAGGCTCTGAGCTCATCACATGAACTGTCATGCATAGCCCTCCATGGTGTGTCCTGAAGTGTCCTGAAAGGAGGAAACTCCAGCAATTGACCTCATCATATTGAGAAATTTTTCCTCTCGGGGACACTTCAGCCTCTTTTCAAGCATGGAGGGGCACAGAGTTCATCACATGTTCCAGGTTGAAAAGAGGCAGAAATGTCCTGAAAGGAGGGAACTCTGAACATGGGCCAGCAATCATGCTCAGAACTCATGTTTCTTGTTGCATTTTTCTCCCATTTAATTGCCATGGCTCAATGCTGTGCAATTTTGTAGTTTGTAGTTTGGTGAGCCATCAGCATTATTTGGCAGAGAAGGCCTTATCAAACTACGGCCCCCATGATTCCATAACATTGGACCAAGGCAGTTAAAGTGGATTCACTCTACAGCATTCTACCAAGGTTTTCCTTTCCATTGCTGGAGTGATGTTGGCCAGGGGACCAGAGCAATGCAGGAAGTGGGTTCCAGATCGGTTTAGTGCATTGCTTTTGCTGCCATGGAGCTAATTCACCCAACCTTCACAATAAGTGGTCCGTGCAGATGTTTCCATAGTCAAACCATGGCACCAAGCTGGCTCTCTTTGGTATGCTTATTTAATATTATTATGTCAATGCAAAATATTCAAGACCTAAACATTAGCTTGCTTGAAATACTTAATATTTGTTGTCCCTATACAACATTCCTCCATATTCATTATTCCTGTATTTGATTTATGGTTTTTTTTATAATGGTGTGTTCTGATATATGCATTTTATTGTGTGCATTTTATGTTGATATGTTTTGATTTTGTTGAGCTGTTATGACAGGCGGATTACAAAAATGTGTTATTTTATTATTTTAAAAAAATATATTATTAATGTTATTATTATTATTATTTTATTAGAATGTCGAGTTGGGATAGCAGGTTCTCCTTCTCTGTGTGTCCAATACTTAGGAGGTCAGGTGAATTAAGTATTCTCCTGCAGGTAAATGTGCAAACTACAAAATCTGTACCATCTATATGTCTGAATGCCCTCATGCTAATTAATTATTGTATAAATTGATATTTGGTAGGTGAATGTGGGTAGGGGTTTTGCCATTATCATCAATACTACCACCACCCATACTATCACGGAAATACACTAAATGTTATGGGTCTGGAGATGCTTCCTTTTCCTATTTTCCTTCTCTATTTTAGTTGAACTTATTTTGGCAAACCAGATCACAGAAGATCCACTTCTTCCCAGTCTAATCTTTCATTCTTTTCATTGTGTGCATTTAAGAACATAGTGACAAATAGTTATATTTGTGCAGATCTTATTTTGTTTTCAGTGAATCCATCCAAATTATTTTTTAAAAATTGATATAACATTTTTTTCCGGATTGGACAATATGGAAATTGCTTTTAAAACGCAATCTGTTAAAGGTATACTTTTGTGCCCTAAAAGTAGCTATTTACTAAAAATGCTATGATGCACTTTCCTGTATCTCAAAACTAAACAAAAACTATTAGTTTTAGCTAGTTTAAAAGAGGAATGCCAAACATGCAGCCCAGAAAACTCTCCAAACCATACTTCTGAATTTCAGTGCAGCTAAGAGATGGAGGACCATTAAAATGATTTTTTCTTGTTTTGACTGACTTATAGTATAACGATTTACTTAATGAGGTGGTTTTTTTTGCTGGAGGAAATAAGCAAGGATTACAGCCGTGACTGTAGCTGTCAATTTTTTTTTAATATGCCTCAATGGGCTTGTAGCCATATATAAACACTGTTTCTTTTAATAATGTGAAAAAACATTGGCTGCAATCTTAAAAACAACCATAAGGGAATAAAAACAACTACAAGGGAGCTAGCCTAATGACTGCAATAGATTAAGCTTTGCTTTTTATTATTCTTCAGCACATCTGCATCTGTGGTAATGTTGCCATTCTATTGAAAGGGCAATGGATGAAATATTTGTTTGTTTATCATATCAATATTAACCTCTACTTCAGATCACAAGATTACCTGCTTGCTATGGTAAAATCCATTCCTGTGACAGTTGGGCAAATAAAATCTGTATGTCTCGCCTCTGGTTCTCTGTTGAGCCTTTGCCAATTTCTCCAGTGCTCTGTAGAGTTCCTTTTGACATGGGCCCTGAAAGGTTTAAATGGAAGTGTTAAAGCAAAAAGTGAAGTATAAAGAACATTGAGCAGGTCAACTAAAAAGAAATATCGAAGAAATACTATGTTAATATGCCTATAATAATATGCTTTAAAATACATTATACTTTCAGTTAACCGGCATCTGTGGCCATTGGGAGATGCCAGATAAATGTAGTTTCTGGTCGCTTGAGAATTACTATTAAATACTATACTGCATATCAAACCAAGGAGATGGCAACTGAAGGAAGGAGGAGCCACGGCAGGTATATATACCCAGTGGGTGGATCCAAGGGAAGCATGCTTTCCTTGGGCCTGCCTCCATCCCAGCCAATCAGAGCATGGGGAGCCCAGGGCCTCCTGGGAAGAAGGGGGTGAAAAGATGGTGGGCAGAGGGTGCGACTACCCTGCAACTACCCTGTCCAGTAAGTTGGGAAGGTGATTAATCAGCAGCCTTTGAGTTTGGCCAATCAATTTCCAAACTACCTAATATTAGCATTGTCTAGCTTACATTTAATTTAGTTCTTTGTGAGAATGTCATGTGGAATCTGGTCAAAGGTCCTATGGAAGCCCAGATATCCTATATCTACAGCATTCCCTTCATCTACCAAGCTTGTGACTCTATCAAGAAAGAGATAAGGTTTGCCTGACGTCACTTGTTTTTGAGAAATCCATGTTGACTTTTTGTGAACATGGCATTCTTTTCTAGGTGCTTACGGATTGTCTGTTTAATGATCTGCTCCAAAAACTTTCCTGGTACTAATGTCAGGCTGACTAAGTGGTAAATGTTTGGGTCCTCTCCCCACCCCCCTTGAATTTAGAAACAACATTTGCCTTCCTCTAGTCTACTGGAACTTCTGTTCTCAAGGAATTCTCAAAGATGATTGCCAGTGGTTCTGAAATTCATGCTTTGTGCATTAGTGGAAAGACACCAAAAGTCATGGGCCACCACCCCCAGCTGCTAATTAAAGTTTTTTTTTCTTCTCTTCACTGAGAATATTGAGGGACTCACTTGCTCTTTCCCTTTCCTGATTTCATTAAGTCTCCTTCTTTTCATGTTTTCATAGGCATTGATTGCATTCCAAGTGGCAGATTTCTCTTCGCTAATAGGAAACAACTGTTGGTAGCTCAGAGGTTGATGTGCTGTCATCTCAGTGCTCTCAGTAGGTATGTCTTCTGGCTCAACAGATTCTGAAAAGAAGAATTAGAATGCTAAGGGTTTGATACACTTCAACAGGAACTTCTGCACAGCTTGTAGTGAAATGAATAGGAGTCATCACAAGAGAGCACAATGATAACCTTCATCCATCAATGGAGAATACATGTATAAAATGAGAAGGCTGTATAAAATGAGAAGGTTGTTGACCATAGAAATCCTAGCCAGTGGAATTCTGGGAGTTGAAGTCCAATCCTAGAAACCTCACCCCTGGTGTAGACCATAAAGTAATGAAATCTTAGAAACCTCATACTGATTTTTTTTAAAAATACAAATCTTAAGACTCTAAGATGGTTACTGTAGCCAGTGTGACTCTAGCTATGTGGGCTTGTCTAGACAAGGTAAATTTATTTTTTATTTACAGTATTTCTATCCCAGCTTTCTCAAGCCCGAAGGTGACTCAAGAACAGTTGCTGCCAGAATCCCTTACTGATCAAATGTTAACAACAAAACTAAGGGCCTTTCTGCACAGGCACTAAACTGTGGCTTAAGCTGGCTCAAGTTGAGGATGTCTACAAAACGTACATCTCCAAAAATCCACTGAAGCTCATCTGTGTATAAACACTGCACAGCATAAACCTGAATGCCAAATATGGAGGCTTTATACCGACAGGGCTAACACTGGAGCAGTTTGAGAAAGAACCTGGACACACAGCTTTGTGTGAAGGTTAACAAACACCTCCCACCTGGAAAGGAAGCCACAGCATTCCCATGGGAATGCTCAATGGCCATCTCTTACTTTGCCTTCCTGCGGTCAAGTGCTTGAAGCTGTTTTGTAAAACAAGTGTCTCTTGCTGGAGGAGGAAGGGGAAAAATCTTTGGATCAGATCGGCAGATTTTTGTGGTTACCATCCCAACCTTGTAGGCACTTTGAAGTGAGCAGAATCTTTTAAATTCACATTCTGACCTGGATTACATGGCTGTGTAGAAGCAGCCTGAGAGAAAAGAGGAAGGCAAATATAAAGCTACACCATCAGCTCTCCCCAGGAGTTTTTTTTTAAAAAGCAAATTTCTGGAAGTATGGAAGCCACTAGAAAAAAGGAGATGGTGAAAGAAAAAGTTATCCTTGCATTTGCTTTGGTGCCTTAAAATGTTTCTGTTTCCTTATGCAAGGCTTATTTGACCTGCTTGTTTCATTCACACGTCTATATTGTTAGCTATGAATAAAAACTTTGCTGAAAAAAGTTGCATTGTTCTTTGAATGTATCCATATTTATCCATATTCTGCCTCTGGTACCAACGTTTCTGTTAATTAAAGACCAGGAACATATTTGCTTTGTTAACTGGGGTTTGCCTGTATTCCGATTTCTGCTCAGTTATAAACACTTACATCTTGGTTAAGATAAAGTCTTTCCAAAGTGCCTTCCAGATTTTTAAAAATGATTTTCTTTATGAAATACACACAACACAGAAGTTGAAATTGATACATATAAAATATAAAACCGGAATCTTTAAATACACATATATTTTCTCATACATGCTAAATTTACTGGTACTCTGCTCTTTAGAAGTGTAAAAATGTTTCCATTAACTTCTGAAAACATATTGTAAAAGTAAGGGATGAATGGTAGGATTTATAGAAATATCTAGTTTGGAGGATGGGGAAGAAACTTATGCAGGATCATTTTTCACAAAACGCTATCACAGGCTACCTAATGCAGATGGGGGTCTCTGGTTGAAATAACTTGAGTTCCCATTCTTGACTTTCTATCACAACAGCCAATGCATGACAAATGTATTTTGCATGCTACTTACAAGTCATGCCTAAAAGTAGATTTCCTACTGGCCTTCCTAATTCTGTAAAATGAAAAATCCCGGTAAGAATGCACAATAGAAAGGTGAGCTATTTACCTGCAGTCTCGGAGATGCTTGTGGTAGGTAGGCAGGTGCCTTGCCCATGGGTGAGGGCATAAAGAGGCCTGGTTTCCTCTGGGTGCACCTGGCAGCTGAGCCCCTGACCACACCGTGCTGTGTACACTCCGCAGGGCTCACCTAGCTGAAGGGCACAAATGTGGCAGCAGCCACATCCTGGCTGGAGAGCTGTTTCAGGACAGGTGGCAGGCACCAATGGGCACAAAACAAGCTTCTCTTCAGTGCATGGGGCACAGTGTATTGCATGGAGAGCAGCACCAAAGGTGAAGCAAGGGCAGAGGAGGAAAAGAAGCAGTGCGCAGGAGAGGCCTCTAGAATGCATGATGAATGAGCCAGCTGAGCTTGGAGAGGAACACCAGTCACGTTGCCCACGTTCAGCTAGGCTTGTCACTGTCTTCCTAATTAAAGGGCATTTATATAGTTTTTTTGGTTGGTCTGTTAATCTTCAATCCAAAGTTAACTATTATAAGAGCAGGAGGGACAGGAAAAAAACATAATTTCATTGGTTGTTTTGACCCATCCCCCTTTATTTTTCCTCCTGCTAAAAAGTGATGAAATAATCAATTATTATTCCACTCATTCCAGACTTTTACTAATGTCTTTAGTAAAGGAAGGCTTTTTTTTCTTTCCTAAGAGGACGTCAGTGGGGAAATGTCACTGAAATCTTAGTAGCTGACGATAGTACTACAGCAACGGATGCAACTTGCAATTCAACTTCTTGTTTAATTAATGTCATGTGTCTATAGGTTATTGTGACAATGACATACCAAGAGAGGCCCTCAGGGAGCAATCACAGCTCTTAGATCCGGTAAGTCCTGAACACAGCACGTAGAAGCTAAAGTCAATAATGTGCTTGCAAGAATTGTTTCCTGTGGATGTGTTTGTGCCAAAACAGAACTCGGATATAAACCTCCAATATGACTTGGAACAGGCAACATTTACATACTTATCTAACAATCAAGGTAGGAAGAGATGCGTTACTTCAATAGTGGCCACTTTAAGACATATGCATTTGAAGAGTAAATAAAGGCTGCCTTCCATTCATACCCACTTAGGAGTAAATCCCAGTGAAGCCACTTGGACTTCTTTCAACATACATTTGTCTCACAGCAGGATGAAAGGACTCAAGGCAATATAACAGGAATTACTTAAAAACCTATTCAAGAGATCAAAACAGAAGCTCAGGCACAATTAACTGTAACAAAACATTAAAAAACTTGGCAGCATTAACTGCCACAATCATTTTCATTACGGCAGAATTTATAGGTGCATAGGGATGTACTAAATGTAGAACTGGTAAATATAATAGAGGTTAATGATGGAGAGAAGTGTATAGGTTCCAGGTACATGAAAATTGCATTAAGCAAAGGGTCTTGGAATGGATACTTTATATAATATGCAGGCCGACTGTATATACCAAGCCTCAGACTTTAGGTATTAACAGAGATTTGAATTTTACTCTGTCATCAAATTCAGCCTCTACCCACTCTAGATAGCAGCCTCTTTATTCCTTTGCCCTGCCAATATATGAAGAAGGTATTTGTGACAAATTCAGAGGGACTTATTTCAAGTAAGTTAAGAAATTATTTCCAACTTTACTATTGTCACAGTGTCCACAGAGTACCAAGGAACTCTTGGTTGTCCCTGGGCACCATTGCGCAGCTCAAAGGGGATAGGGGAATTTCCTCATCTTTTCCCTCTCCCATCTCTAAATACCTTATCATAAAGGCCAGACAAAGCAACTCGATTTGTCTAGCTTCTGGCAAGGAAAGAGGAAGCAGCAGGGTGAATTTGTCACTCTGTGCGCAGCTCCCTCTCGTGACGCTTTTCCCATCACATGGGGAAAGTGTTGCCTGCTTGGGGAGGCCCCGTGCTGACTCCATTGGAGCCAGCACAGCATGGGAATCCTCCTGTGTTGCCAAGGAAAGTGTTTGGTAATGCTTTTACCCCTGGGAGGGGGGGGGGGCACAGGCGATGTTGTCTGATGGCTGCCATGGGGCTCCATCCCCGAAGCTGGCTCTAAGGGTTCTAGGACACTTATTTTGAGACATGCGATGAGGTCGTATATCATGTGGTCAGCCTTGCAAATGCCAGTGATGATGATGATGATAATAATATTTATTTATACCCCTTCACCATCTCCCCCAACGGGGACTCGGGGCAGCTTACATGGGGCCAAGCCCAAACAACAGATTACAACAAAATAAAACCAAAAGACAAGCAAAACAACAGCATCATAATTACATAAGAACATGTGAATATATTAAGCAATATAAAATTACAATAAGCAAAATCAAAATGACAGTGGGCGGGCCGCATGTGCAAGATAAAATGTTTTAAAACATGTTAAAAACAAAGGGTGGGATAAAAGAGGAGCAGGTTATTTGCGAAGGAGAGCTCATAAAAGCGGGGTTGTGAAACCAAACTTTCCCACAAGGATGCCCAAGTGTTGCTAGGAGCTCTCTTGGCTGTGATAATGGCAATATGACCACCAAGATAAGGATGGCTATCTACGAGAGTAAAGATGGCCAATGGCCAATTAGAATTCCATCCTGCCACAACAGGACAGAGGTGGGCAGAGAAGCTGACTCCCTACCAGCCCTGGGATATGCCTTCAAGTGAATTGTTTCTCTTCCTATCAGACTTTACAACTAAACACAGAAATGGTAAGTGCAAATGCATGGGCAATCCTGACATTGGAGGAAATCATCTAGTTCTTTCATAGCTGTGCTTTCAGGTCCTAGGTAAAGCTACATGAGGAATATATTCCATCTCACTGGAGCATTACCTCGCCCCAGTTGGGCCCTAGTTAGGTAGGGTCTAAATTTGAATGTAAAGTGTCTTGAAAGACATGCCGTCCCACTCTCTGAAGACAGTTCAGAACAAAGGGGCATTTCTAAGGTGTATTATTTTAGGCCACAGGATCACAGTGGCTGCACTTTTTTTCTTGTTCTTAGAATAAGCCTATAAACAAATAATGTTTCTTGGTTTACTGTCTCCCACCTTACACTCCCATTGGATAACTGGCCTGTTCAATACCCTTACCTCTCAAGAGTGAGTGAGTACTGGCATTTTAAATGTTGTTGCCTAAATTGTCTGTTTGTCACTCCTGAAATTACCCCCCCACACACACACACAAACCTGACGCTCTATCTAGTGGAGGCAGGCACCTTGTTCCCCTTTCTCTCCGCACTCTTCATTAAAGTTCACCCTAAACGGATCGTCATTATCACCATAAAAATCCAGACATCCCACACTGAGGGCCCTTCCAGATAGCCTCATAATCCAGGACAAATAAGTAGGTTTAAAAATCACAATTTATTTATTTATTTATTTATTATTCACTTTTATATTCCGCTCCTCCCAGCAGGCTCGGGGCGGATCACATAAGAAATACATGGGTGGCATGTTGCAACATATCAACATGCGGCCCTACAATTTATAAAAACATAAAAACAAAAAACCACAATTAAAAACAATTTACATTGTCAAGACACTGGTTGAGAGGACCTATATCATGGTTTTTGGTCCAGTGTGCCTAGTTAAAGGCCAGCCCGAAGAGGGCCGTCTTGCACGCCCTCCGGAACGGGCCCAATTCCGAGATGGTTCGGGTGCTGTCCAGGAGGGCATTCCAGAGCACTGGTGCCGCTACAGAGAAAGACCTTTGTCTCGTCGTTGACAGGTGGCAGGAGCGGACTGATGGAATTAACAACAGATTTTGCTCATCTGAGCGCAGTGATCTCGGGGGAAAGTACGGGGTAAGGCGGTCCTTCAGGTACCTTAAGGAGAGTCCAGACACGGAGCTGTCAATCCCGGTAAATGCTTCCCCGGTGTCCTGACAGACTCAGCTGTAGCAGATTTTAGAAATCTCAATAATGGACACAGGACATCAGCCATACATTTTCTTTTCTTCTTCTTCTTCTTCTTCTTCTTCTTCTTCTTCTTCTTCTCTCTGAGATGTGCTGGACCTCAGCATTAATGCAGATATATGAATATGAGCACAAGCAGATTTCTTGTCATCTCTCCTCACCCTCCTATTGCCTTTACCTGTTCCTTCTTGAACCCCGTTTCCCTTTAAGGTCACTTGCCTGCCATGCTGGTGCCCACTGTGCAAATTCAAGCTCTATTTAATTTAATAAACACAAGAACAAAGGAATGCTTGCAGAGAGTTCTCATGAGAATTGCATTCCCATTGTGTTTCCATTTAGCCACCTGTGTGCCTGTGGCTCCATTTTTTACAGCCCTCATCAGCTGTTTCAGGATTTTAAAATGTGCACATGCGCTGGAGCAGTCTACACCAGTTTATAACAACAAAGTCACATGTTTTTCTTGTCTGCAGGTGTATGCAGTGATGCAAATATGCACATTTTCCGACCAATATCAAATTTTAAGCGCACCTTTTAAACATGTGTTTTTCAGATGTTAATGTGATAGAGTTAACACCATACCAACCTATCCTGCCCTCAATCATCCCACCCCTCAATTCCAATTTCAGGCACAGGGCACATATGTTAAAAAGTTGCATTTTCCTAAAACTGCTGAGTAATTAGTGAGTTTTTATAAATCACATCAAAGCCTAAAATAAATGCTTTCACTCTGAAAGGGGGTTCCATCCTTATGTGTTCTAACACATAATATGGATTTTTCGGTCTGTGTGGAAAAACCCCACACTTCTTGACTGGAGTCCCCGCTTTGAATAATGACTGCACCAGGTTATGCAAAATCTCAAATTATTTCAATGCCTTTATCATCTGCTTCCTTGAGTTTTCTCAGTAATCATTCAAAATATCTGCTATTAACTGTTTGTAATATCTTAAAGTGTTGATGTTCCTTCCTCCAATTTTCATATCTCCTTCCTTAGATATGATACATTCATCATACAAGTTAAATTAATAAGGTGATAAATACAGCTTTGATAACTCCCCAGGCAGTTGGAAACCACTCTGATCCTATAGTCTGTCCTAACAGTGGCCTCTTGTTTAGAGTACAGATTGCATGTTAAGCTAATCAAATGTTGTGGCACATTCATTTCTTTAAGAGCAACCTGTGGTTTTTATGATCTACACCAAAGCTTTCCAAACATTTCATGTTGTTGGCATACTTTTTAGACATCATTTTGTGACACAGTAATCCAGAGTATTACTTGCAAACCAACTCTGTGCAAGGGATATGGACACATACATAAATTACAATAACAAAATATATGAAGGCACAACATATCTCTTTCATTTATATTTTTAAAATATATGATTTATTGTTATTTCACATGGTCTCTAAGGTTTCTCCTTACGTTTATGCAACGGATACACTAATGTGTTGTGACACATAGTTTGGAAACCTCTGATCTACACAATCAGTGACTTTGCTATAATGAACAGGCTGATTTCTTCCCCTGAAGCTTAATATTAGACACTTTTACAGTAGAGTCTCACTTATTCAACCTTTGCTCATCCAACATTCTGTATTATCCAACGCAGTCTGCTTCTTGCCCGGATCCACAGCTGTTTCAATACACTGTGATGTTTTGGTACTAAATTGATAAATACAGTAATTACTTCATAACATTACCATGTATTGAACTGCTTTTTCTGATGATTTGTTGTAAAACAGGATGTTTTGGTGCTTAATTTGTAAAATCACAATGTAATTTGAAGTTTAATAGCCTTTTCCTTAATCCCTCCTTATTATCCAACATTTTTGCTTATCCAACGTTTTGCCGGCCCGTTTATGTTGGATAAGCGAGACTCTACTGTAAATTGAAAGTGAACAATTATTTTGAATTGCACTGTTAAACTGAATCCTTTGTGGGCTCATATTTCTGTGTCACCTATAACTTTCTGTGAGACAAAACCTTCCCTGACTTTTGCTGTGGTCTGAAGAATGTCTAAAATCAATCTTTGGAAGAAAATCAGCCTGTGCTTTGTAGATTATAGCAATTTTACAATATAGCCTGTCAAAAACCGTATTAGCAATCTAGATATCACTCTAAATATTACTTTATTAGACTAAAGAAATAAGAGCTTGTAAATCGTAAGGACATGTTGCAACAGCAACATGTGCCGTTTCATTCTGACTCAGAGAAGTTGATCGTCATTAGGAACACCAGAACACTCTTTACGGTCACTGTTTGTACCTAGTGGCCATGCTTTTCACTGTTTGTATTTGTTTAAGGCAATGTCAGGATTGTAGGGTAGAAATGAGGAAGCTATAATACTACATCAAACAAAACATACATAAACATTTACTCTAGTCACTCTGTTTACACGGATATCTGTACATTCTGTGTGCTTTGTTTGAATTAAAGGCATGTTTTTCAGCCTAAACCTTTGGGGGGGAAAGGAAGGGTTTATCCAGAAAGGAAAATGTCCCTGAAAGTATCAAGACTTTCTAGGGCTTTAACAACTATTTTCCCTGATATTAAGTAGTTTTTAAAATCCAAATTGTTTCTTGAAATCCTCAGTCTCCTCTCGCTTTCTGTCTTCTCTCACTGATGAATATTGTAGGTACATTTAGGCTAAGCTACATTTTAGAAACTATACATTTCAGCAATTTCCACTGAGTATTTTTCCACTGTTATTCAAGAATTATAGTCCAAACAGTGGGTTCTTGTAGGTTTTTCGGACTATATGGCCCTGTTCTAGAAGAATTATCTCCTGACATTTCGCCTGCATCTGTGGCAAGCATCCTCAGAGGTTGTGAGTCCAAACATTTTAGCAATACAGGCAGTCCTCAAGTTACAGGCAAGAGAAGTTCTCTAAGTCTGTTCTTTGTTCTTAAATTAAATTTGTATGTACTGTAAGTTGGAACAGGTGCTTTTTAAATTTTATCCCCAGCCAAAATTATTTTTTTCTGTTTAGCTCTGGATAGCATAGGGAATGGTTAACACCTCTGTAACATTTAGTTTTCTGTCTGTGTTCAAAAGATTTTACCTCACTTTTTGTTCCTGTGATAACTGGATTTTGAAAAACTTGGCTTGTTGTAGAAACAAGGATTGGTGACCCCTTTCCCCCATGATAACTCCTTCAGGAGAGAATTTCACTTCCTTGGGCTAGATTCAACCCCCCACCCCCCGTTCTTAACTTTGAGTGGTATGTAATCGGATGTTTGTGACTTGGGAACTGCCTATATTACACTTCAATATTTTTTTATTTCTGACATTTGTCTTACCCTTGCTTGATTGGTGTTGAATTTGGCTGCGAGAAAAAAATCACTATGGTTTTTGGTGGCGGTCATCACTGCCACCCAAAAACTTCTTGTCAGTGTTCCAGTATAACACAGACAAGAAGTAACGTCACTCCTCTTATGATCTTGGTTCAAATGAGAATTTCCTTGGGTTCTAGGGTATTCCATCTCTCTTGCTAAAGCCCAATTCCCTTCTTCTCCAGCTATCATTGTTACTGCAGTAAGCTGCACTCGACTCTGACTAACTGTTAATTGCAACAAGTCATTATCTTACTCTAGTTCCCATCAGCTCTAGTGCCACAAGCACACAGTTGTGTGAAATGTCTATTACTTTAAAATGGTTTCAGCATGGTGTGGACCAGAAGTCCCTGGACATCATTTGTACATTCAGGTCTGATCTCTGAGGTTCTGGACCCATGTAGACAAGCCTTTCGTCTTCTATTACTGTATCTAAGTTGCTTTTTCATCATTGGACATGGACATTCTTAAGATTGGCCTTGTTAGTAAACACAGATAATGCCTAAAGGTCACAGAAAATGTATGTGAAAAGTAAGAAGTGGGGTCGGAGGAGGGGAGGAATTAAAACAGGACAAGTTCAAATGAAAAACAACATACACTTAAAACAAGCCAAACAGATGTCATTAATAAGTAATCCACCAAAGGCTTCGATATGGGTGCCTCTTGCTATTTCCTCATACTAGCAGAAAAAAACATTCCCCATTGCATCATTTGAAATTACTCTATAGATAAAGATATTTTTGCCAACAAAGATTATTTTGCAATCAGCCTAGTAGATTTCATCTTTGCATGGTTGATTTTACATTCATTAATCTGTTACCAAAGATGTAGATTATAAAAAGTACATGGTAGATAGACTGTTACAACATCTGTTAGGTCTAGAAAAGTGCCTCTTAAACCTTTTCCACTCACAACCCCTTTTCTCCTGATATATTTTTATGGAACCCCAGGTATAGAGGTGTATACAACAAGTATACAAATCAAACATGTACTGATTATAAATCATAATGAATTTTATTTTAAAATGATTTTTTGATATACATATAATGTTACAATTTATTAAAGGTGAAACGTATTTTCATCCTAATGAGATGGGTGTACTTGTTTATTTTTACATTAAGAATTAAATCTTGGCTGAATATTTGATACTGTAGCATCTTCACAACATTTTTCATGCCCTGCTGCCTTGCTTAGTTTGCAGCCTTAAGTGTGAATACGTATATGTTCTGTTGCCTCTCTTTTTCTTCTCATAACTTGGGGGACCACAATGGTATGTTTTTGAAGTCCATACCTTCAACTTAAAAGGTTCTAGGTTGCGGAGTGGGCCATGTGCCTGAAATGGACCAACATCCATCTCCTTCTTGTTCTCATCATGGCCTTATAGAATCAGAGAATTGCAGAATTGGAAGAGACCAGAAGGGTTAACCAATCTAATCCCCTATCATGCAGGAACATACAAGACCTCCTGTCAGATGGCCATCAAGTGTCTGCTTAAAAACCTCCAGAGAAGTAGACTCCACCAGACTTCAAAGAAACATATTCCACTGTTGAACAGCTCATACCACCAGGAAGTTCTACCTAATTTTTAGGTGCAATCTCTTTTCCTGCAATTTGAATCCATTGATCTGTGTCCTGGTCTCAAGAGCAGCAGAAACTAAATTTGCACTCTCCTCAATGTGACATTCTCTCAAATATTTAAAAATGACTATCATGTCTGCTCTTGTCAGAAGCCTCACCCTCAAATACTAGCAGAGCATTAATCAACAGTCCAAGGTCAAGCTGATATTCCAACAGAGGTGCAAACATTAGCAGAATAACACAATAGAGAAGCTGAATGACAGTTCTAGGTCATCAGTCGATTAGTGTCCAGAATACAAGATTGAATTAGAATCTGTAAGCCTAGGTCCAAGGTAAGTCCAGAGTTAAAGAACACAAGGTAGCAAGAGTCCAAGGTCATAGCTTCTAGAACTGACATTGCATTCAGCAACAAGTTACCACCTCTGAGCTCCTCAAATCCTAACTTCACTGGTGTACCTATTGCTAGTTCTCTTCTCAGCTAATCTCAAGGACTTGCACAGTGGAGACCTATCTCTTCACAGGTCCACAAAAACGGAAATAGTTAACTCTCCCTCAGCTTGCTCAGAGGAACTCACTTGTACTTGTTCTGCAGGCTGAGAAGTAGTAGCTACTTCCATGCTAGGGATTGCTGGGCTCCAGCAAAATTGCTGAGCCTTCCATAAGCATCTCCTATTTACATACATGCACATAGGAGCCCCTGGTGGCGCAACGAGTTAAACCCTTGTGCTGGCAGGGATTTTTTTTGTGACCAACTCCAAAACGAAACATAGACATGTTGAATAAAATACATTTTCTGAGAGTAATAATCAAAATTAAGATTTCCAGGCAATTAAATGTATAAAAAATGTATGGCACAATTTTAGACCAATTGTGTCAACTTTACTTTTGTTATGCTTAGTTTAGGCTGCTGTCCATTCTGAGGTTCTTTCTACACTGAGCTAAAACCCAAGAGAAAGTGGGTTAAACAACCGCTTTCTCTTGGGTACTGGTCCCCACCCTCCACCCAAACCCTGGTCTTTCCTGGGAGGGGTGGTTAGATGGCATCCCAGGTCAAACAAAGGTTGACCCAGGGTGCCACCCCCCATTTTGCCCCCAAAGCTTATTGGAGGGGCCCAGAAATCAGTCCCCACAGGGACCTCATCTTTAAAGATCGAGACCAATCTTTAGCGGTGCTTAATTAATGCAGAGTAAACTGAGAAAACCAAGCTTACATTGCATTAATTCACTTTTACCTGAGGCGTCATTTGGACGCCTCAGGAAAAAGCGAGGAAGGTCCCATGTTTTGGGCCTATCTGGAAGGGCACTGAATCTATTCCAGCTGGTAAAAAATATGGTCAGTAATAACTTCTGCGTAACAACATAACCCCTTGCTGAACTGCTGGGACAAAAATCTCCAATATTATATTTCAGTTTTTATGAAGGCATTCAAGAAGCTGAAATTTCTTTTTGTAAAGATTATGCTAATTGTCATCACCATAACTAGTAGCTCGACATTTTCTAACAGCATGTTGAGAGTTAAAGAAAATATAGTCTTCCAAAAGGGGGCATTTACCATAAGCCTTTTTTCTTTCCAAATACCCCCTTTCTCTTCCTTTTCACTGTTAATTGAGGCTGTTGTTTCTTGCCAGATGGTCATATGTTCCATGGCGACATTCCTGGCTTTTGCTGACCATTTCCACAGGGCCTCTGGATCCCTTGCTTGATGTTATAGGTGGAAGAACAAAAGCATGAAATGCCTCTGAACCTGATTCAGTTGGGTCTTCTAGAAAAGCTGGGAGTTGTTTTTGGGCTCTTCAGTGGAACAAGTTCCAGGAGCTTGGGAGTTCTTGGAGCTCAGCATACAGGAGCAAGGGAAACAGGAAGTTGGCGTGGGAGTTTAGCAAGGAGCTTGTGGGAGAGGCCCAGGGTTCTGTTCAATCTGCTACTTAAAACTGTTAGAAATGAAAGGTGCTCATGTAGCTACGTGCAACAGTTATGGAATGCTTGTATTCTTGTCAGAGGATCTGGTTAGTTATACTTGCAGCAGATATAAGTTAGTGGTCCAGCAGCTTCAACAAATTGAGATGGATTTAACAGCTGAATAAATGATATAAATCACATCCTTGTTATCGAACAACCGCCAATCCCACAGGCCTGTTGTCTGACAACCGGGCAAGCCCCGTGGACCGACCACGGGGCAGAGACCGCGAGGGTTCAGTTAACCTGGCGAGCCCGGAGCGGCTAGGTCCTCGTAGCCTACCCGCCTCCCGAAGATCCAATTATGCTCACCAATACTGCAAGGTAGATGCCACGAAATTGTTTATTCTGCTCAGCTGAGAGGATGCGAACCGCAGTACCCTGATTCCCACAAAGAACGCATGCATATACAATCAAAACATTGGTTTTTAAAGGTTACAGAACTGTCAAAACAATTGAATTTCCCGCCTGCCCCCTTCTGGGCCGGCTCCGTCGGTGATTGGTCGGAACGTTGAGACCAGCTGATGGGCGGGATGTTGACCGGCTCTGGGGAGCCTATCGGCGCTTACTCTCATTCGCCATCCTAGCCAATCAGGAGTCTGCGGCCATATATGGAATGTCCGGGAAGGGGAGCTCAGACGGAAATCGCTGTCAATATGGCATATGAATAAAACAAAAGAATCCTGGCCAGGTAAACGACCTGGGGTGACACCTGGGAGTGATGGGATTAATGAGATGGTGCGTCATTCTTGAGAATGAAAAAGGAAAAGGGGAAGAGGCCTGATGATAGTAATTCACTCAAACCTTTGGGTGACAAAAAGGCCTATTTTGGGACACAGCCTGGTTTCCGAGGCCAGGTGTGGCTCCCGTTGTGAAAAATAGATATCCAATTTCCAAAGGCAAGTTATGCTTGACGACTCAGACCGGCGAAACTGCCTCCGGATCCGGACAGACGTGGAGTTGAAACAAGAGTTCAATTTCCATAACAAGATTCTGACCGGGCAACGCATGCAATGAGAAGGGTGATGGTCCATAAAGATTTGGGATGGGAATTTGGTTACATTTCCTCTTGCCAAATACAACAAAACACTTTCAAGGCAGTCTTTTCTCAACAAGGGCAAAGGGGGAAGGGAAGGGTTACAAGGGAACAAGGGAGACATGGGGCAGCATTGTACAGATGCACAGATACAGGGATGAACCTTTATTATGATTTCTACTTTCCTGATGTCAGCCCAGACACAAACAGATATGGCCCCCTGCTTCATAGGCCAATTCCTTTCTCAAAACTTTCCTTCCTGAGCTCAGAGGCGTCCCAAGAGTGAGGGGAGAGGAAAAGAGGAGAATAAAGATAAAGAATGTAAAGCAAAAAAACAAGTTCCTTTCCTCTCTTTGGGGGTCCCAACCCGGGACTCCCGTCCCAACAGGCCTTGGCCCTGCCGCTTGAGCTACCACATCTTTCCCTTGGACGCAGCTCTCCTCGCAGTCTTAAGGCGCCCAGGAAGCGGGAGGAGAGAAAAAATATATATAAATTCAGGAGAAATAGGGAGAAAGTCAGAAAGAGAAATAACCTTATGGACAGACTCCAGCGGGGCTTAGGGAAAGGACGTGTGGGTTTCCACCCGGGAACAGGCGTGCGTGCTGAAGTTGGGACTTGTTCACTGCAGAACGACCTGCGGCTTGAGATCTGTTGGCCTCGACAACATCCTTGAGCGAGCTTGTAACATATCAAAGTTAGAGTATACAGTTTTATGTTTTTATAATTTTTCCTTAAGGGAAATATTGCTTTTTTCAATCTGTATGATCAATTGTTACAATAATGTTACATTTGTCTCTATATGGTTTCCCTCTTTTCCTATTTCCTTCCACTTTCATGAGCATTATGATATTTTGCAGGGTCGTGTCAACTGATGACTGATAAATCATTGTGATTTCTAGGGAATGGTGAGGCCTGCTCTCACAACCATTTATTCATCTTTCGTTAATTTATAGCATCTACAGAACTCTCCTCCGGCACCAGGTTTCAGCCATATTTTGGGCTAAGGTTGAACCACATTCTTTTATGGCATTTGGATATTTCAAATATTTATATTTTTTTTCTCCATAATTTATTTTTATGTTATTGAGAAAACATGTTTTTGAGAAACACAGAAACAAAATTCAACTCATTAGAATTACTTGAAAGTTTATATAGAGCAAAATAATAAAATTTAAAGGGAAAAACAAAATTTGTGGATATATAATTCCACAAATGACAGTTAATAAACAAAATCCAACAAATTAGAGAGGAAGAAGTTTTGTTAGGGCTTTTCCACACAGCCCTATACCCCAGAATATCAAGACAGAAACCCCCGCATTATCTGAGTGTGGACTCAGATAACTCAGTTCAAAGCAGATAATGTGGGATTTTCTGCCTTGATATTCTGGGATATAGGGCTGTGTGGAAGAGCAGACTCTCCTGGAAGAGAAACACACAGGATATGTCTCCTTAAACACAGAAAGTACCGAAGATACTTGAAAGAAAGTAACACATAGCAGAAGAACTAAGAATCATTCTGTAAGTTTCGAGCTATACAATGTATTCAAAGCTTTCTTCAGCATCAGCAATGATGTAGAATAGCATGAAGTACACCAGTGCTTGTCCTCAGGGAATGTACAGGTGCAAGTAGATTTACCACATCCTCTGACAAGAACACAAAGATGACCCAGCAGGTGTCTGTGTGAACTTCTACTACATCATCCAATTTTAGCAATCTTAAGGAGGGAATGGAACAGAACTCCGGGCCTCTTTCTCAAATTCCCCTGTAAAACAGCCCTGCAAAACTCTCCTGTATGTTGAACCCCAGGAACTGAAGCTGTAGTTATCTAGAGCAGTGTTTTTCAACCTTTTTTGAGCTGCGGCACGTTTTTTACATTTACAAAATCCTGGGGCACACCACCAACCGAAATGGCACAAAAAGTACACTCTAACACAGTAATATATATAGTTAATATGTTTTAAAATGTATTTATACACTCAGTGTGAAACCTGGGCCTTTTTCGATGAACAAAACATATATATGACTTCCTCTCACATATTTATACATGGCTATCATGTCTTCCTTCAGCCTTCTCTTCTTCAGGCTAAACATGCCCAGCTCTTCAAGCTGCTCCTCATAGAGCTTGTTCTCCAGACCTTTGTGAAATTTCACCCTGAGTGAAACTTGCTTCCAGTTAACTATGGATGTCATGAAGCTGTTATAAACAGTTCCTGGGGGGGCTCTTGAAAAATCCAGTAAAATAATAATAATACAAAAATCCAAGTGGAGAGGCTCAATTTGGTTCTTGGAAACCTGTGAGGGGGCTGCTAGGAGGGGGGGGAGTGCCAATTTCCCACGGCACACCTGATGATAGCTCACTGGTTGGGAAACACTGATCTAGAGAGCTAGTGGCTAGTGGCTGTTTGCTCCCCTCCAACTATCTGATTTCCCTCCTGAGATCAGTTCTTAGACAGATAACCTGACTTTATACATATTAGGACAACAGAACCCCAATGAGCAAGCAAGCCTCCACTCAATTCACACAAACAAACCACTTTCCCCCCAAAGACACTGCAACCTTAACTCAGATAACTTTCCCAAATGACTGGGACTGGAGAGATTTGCACCAATCTGGGATGGAATACTGAAGCTTACTTTAAGATGTCTCTTACACCACACTCATGCAAAACACCCCTGTTGGCCTCTTCTGCTTGCCTCTCTCCTGTACTTAGAAAAGCGGACAGGAGGGAGACACCCTTCTAATTTCCCCTTCACCACATAGAGAAGGGCGATGTACCAGATGTACTCTCAGCTGGTGCTTGCAATCACCATGCTTTGTTTTTTCTCCTTTTTTCCCCACAGGGTGGAGGAGGAATAGGGAGGGAGGGCATTCGGTTTACAAATGCTAAGCACAGGAAACAAGGTCAAGGCTCAGCGGAGGACTGAAAGTACCAGCTTTGTTCTTCACTTTCTTCATGCCAGGAAGGAGAAAGATGAAACACTCAGACTCTTTCTGAAGCACTGGGCGCAATAACTCCACTTTGAGTTGAAGACATGGACCCCCTTTTCTTGCATTCTTGGAAAAGACCACCGAAGCTTGAGTATGCCAAAGCCTGGGGAAGTAGAATCCATCTCCTAACCAATTCCAATTGCAGCTTATAGCTTACTAGGAATTCATGTTTTTATGCACAAAAAATCAGGGCAACTCTGTGTCTTTTTTTTGCAGTTAGATGTATATTTTAAAAGTGAGGTAGGGAAAAAATCAAAAGTTACCACAGTTGTATGTTTTGTTGTATGCCTTCAGCTTGTTTCTGACATAATGCAACCCTACCACAAGGTTTTCTTAGCAAGTTTTGTTCAGAGGCAGTTTACTATTATTATTTTTCTGAGGCTGAGAAGTTGTGACTTGTTCAGTCTATTTCCACAGTCAAGCAGGAATTAGAATACAGCTTTCTTCGAGTCCAGCACTGAAACCACTACACCACAATGGCTCTCTTTCTACCACAGTGGCTCTCTTTCTACCATGGCCCATGCCAGAAAAGACACTGGCACTGTGATATTCTGATATAGGGCAGATATCCTAGGACTTCTTTCCCACCAGTAGATGTATCATGTTCAAAATGTTGCATTAAAATTTCCAAGTGAAATTTCATGCTCTTTATTCTGCAAATAATGGTTAAGCCAATTAACCAGTTCCCATTCATCCAACACAGTGGTTCTCAACCTGTGGGTCTTCAGATGTTTTGGCCTTAACTCCCAGAGATCCTAATAGCTGGTAAAATGGCTGGGATTTCTGGGAGTTGTACACCAAAACACCTGGAGACCCACAGGTTGAGAACCACTGGTCTAACTGGCTGTCCAACTGGCGGCCCTGGGGCCGTACACGGCCCCCCAGCCCCTTTCCTATGGACCCCTCATCTTAATAAAAAATAAAAATAGGAAAGTAAATTAAATAATAAAAATAAAAAAAATTACCTACTTCCGGGTTCCGGAGGAAGTATCACGAGACTACGCCAGCCACGCGGGATCTCGCATTGAGAGCGAAATCTTGTGTACCTGGCGTAGTCCCGCGATAGTTAATACAGTTGCCAAAATCTTGGGATTCAGTGGCTATGCCTGGTTCCCTTCCTGCCCGAGGCCTCCGCCGCCTTCCGCGCCGGCCTCCGGGACCCCTTCTTGCCCGCACAGAGGCAGGCCTGCGACGCCATCGCCGCCTCCGCCTGCACCTCCCCAGGTAATGAACCCACAGCCTCAGGGGTTGGGAGGGTTCCCCCAGGCAGGAAGCATTAATTATATTTTATTAATGTATGTATATCCCCTCCCTCCATCCATGTCCCTTTCTGATATTATTATATTTTATTAATGTATTTATATTCCCTCATGCCATCCATGTCCCTTTCTGATATTATTATATTTTATTAATGTATTTATATTCCCTCATTCCTTCCATGTCCCTTTCTGATATTATTATATTTTATTAATGTATTTATATTCCCTCCCTGGAGCCGGGGGAGGGGGCGGAGCCGGGGAGGGGGCAGGGCCTGGGAGGGGGTGGAGCCGGGGGCAGAGGCAGACCCTTTGGCCCCCCAGGTGATCAGTGACCGGAATTCCGGCCACAGGTCCGGTAGAAGTTGGACAGCCCTGGTCTAACTGTAGTATTGTGCATCCCACATTTTACTAGCTTCTTTGTTAGAATATTGAGTCATGGAATCATAGAAGTGGAAGAAACCACAAAGGCTTTGCACTCCAACCCCTGCCATGCAGGAAAATACATTCACACACTCCCAGCAGATGGTCATCCCACCTTGGCTTAACAATCTCCAGAGAAGGAGACTTCATCACTGCATTTTCCACTGCTGAACAGTTCTTGCCATGAAGAAGGTCTTTCTGTTTAGGTGATAAAATCCCACATTATCTGCTTTAAACTGAGATATATGGCAATGTGGACTAGGGGCCCTTCCGCATAGCCATATAACCCAGAATATCAAGGCATAAAATGTTACAATATCTGTTTTGCACTGGATTATTTGAGTCCACACTGCCATATATCCCACTTCAAAGCAGATAATGTGGGATTTTATTCTGCTGTGTGGAAGGGGCCTCAGATAACCCAGTTCAAAGCAAATATTGTGGGATTTTCTGCCTTGATATTCTGGATTATATGGCTGTGTGGAAGGGCCTTCAGAAGGTCGTCCTGCTTTCCTCACAAATGCTTAGTAATCAAAGAGCAGCTGACTCATTGTTGCTGACAATTGACTTGACCTGCAATGCCCTGCCTGTGTATTTTGACCTTGTGTTCAAGTATCATTAATCTTTTTGATTACTCAAATGGACTCATTGATGGCCCTTCCACACAGCGCTATATCCCAGAATATCAAGGCAGGAAATCCCACATTATCTGAGTGTGGACTCCGATAACCCAGTTCAAAGCAGATATTCTGGGATATAGGGCTGTGTGGAAAGGCCCTCACATAACCCAGTGCAAAGCAGATATTCTGGGATATAGGGCTGTGTGGAAGGGCCCTCACATAACCCAGTTCAAAGCAGATATTCTGGGATATAGGGCTGTGTGGAAAGGCCCTCACATAACCCAGTGCAAAGCAGATATTCTGGGATATAGGGCTGTGTGGAAGAGCCCTCACATAACCCAGTTCAAAGCAGATATTCTGGGATATAGGGCTGTGTGGAAGGGCCCTCACATAACCCAGTTCAAAGCAGATATTCTGGGATATAGGGCTGTGTGGAAGGGCCCTCACATAACCCAGTGCAAAGCAGATATTCTGGGATATAGGGCTGTGTGGAAGGGCCCTCACATAACCCAGTTCAAAGCAGATATTCTGGGATATAGGGCTGTGTGGAAAGGCCCTCACATAACCCAGTGCAAAGCAGATATTCTGGGATATAGGGCTGTGTGGAAGGGCCCTCACATAACCCAGTTCAAAGCAGATATTCTGGGTTATAGGGCTGTGTGGAAGGGCCCTCACATAACCCAGTTCAAAGCAGATATTTTGGGATTTTCTGTCTTAATATTTTGGAATATAGGGCTGTGTGGAAGGACCCTGATTTATCTCCTTTACCATGAATGTTTGGGTTACATCTCTGCTCACGGTCCTTCTACTCTGCAGTAACTTGTTTTGCTTGACCTCTGAGGGAAAGGGGAAGACCAGATGTGTTTCTAATTGCTGATTATCTGGAGAAACATTGTTAGCTGCCACTCAGATGTAGACCCTTTCAAATATTTAAATATGCTATCATGTTTTCTATCAGTCTTCTTTTCTTCAAGCTAAACAGTTTCCAAATCTTGGTGGCTTTTCTCAGTGAAACCTTACTGAAATCACGATATGTTACTTCCACAGCGCTATCTTCATCTACGAAGCTTGTAACTGTATCAAAAAATAAAGTGATAATAATAATATAATAATAACTCTTTATTTATATTCTGCTCTTCTCACCCCAAAGGGGACTCCATGCGGATTACATTACACATACGACAGACAGTCCCTGTCGGAAGACATACAAATGACAGTACATAGTACACAGTGCAATTTTAGAAGATTCCTTCTTCCTGGCTGCCTCGTAGGGTGTGCGTCACTGGATGTGAATTGCTCCACTGTTGTTATGTCATTGCGTCGTTACATCACAAGGGGGTGCTGTTGTTCCATCCCCATGACGGGAGCTTCTGTTCTGCATTCCACCTTCCGGACAACCAAATTTCAGGCGTTGTAAAGTCCCTCTGTAAAAATCTTCCCCGCTTCGCGGTTCCCGGTTTTATCTACAGCTGGGCTGCTTTTGAACTGCTGGGTGAGCAGACGAACAGGGCTGCAGTAGCTGGTTCTCCAAGCCAGCTCGGGGAATTGAACCAGCAACCTTCAGGTTGCAAGCACAGCTGTGTTACCACTGTGCTATCTCCCCGGCCTGACTTCCTAAACAGTCTTACTTCTGAGAGAGGAAGATGGGTTCTTTCCCGGTTTGGGTAAAATATGAGAAGAATAAATTTTATCCTAAGTTGCCATTTACTATTATGCTGCTCTTTTCATGAAGGATTATTGAGAAGAGAGATTTCAGTATAGGGAAACTGGCTGACCGATAAAGATGTGTTACTACTAGATAAAGATAAATATAGATTAAATATGAGAGAAAAGTTAATAATGGGGGTTTACTCAATGCAATGATTTGCCTACAGGCGATTTACTAAACAATTTAAGATGGATAAAAACATAATTAGATTTGAAACAAACCAGAGTATGAAAACTTGCTGTACTCAGGGGATGACCATATGATTGCTAAAATGTATAAATTACTATTAAAATATGCAATGGAGGAGGAACAAACAAAAGATTGTATGGTTAAATGAGTTCAAAATATAAATACACACATCCATACCGTCCTGAAACAGTAACTAGATGGAAATAACAAAGTTACAGGGGATTATTATAGCTAATCTTACCATTTGAATCAGCATTTTTTTTCCCCTTTTCCTTTCTAAAGTAGGTTTAGCAGGTGGGCTCTCTGACTGAGATGTAATAAATATGGCTGGGTTTTTATACTTGCAGCAAGTGCAAAGTGTGGCCCTCTTGGAAGATGCCCATGGATTCACACTCCAATATACTGTATAATTTATATATTTATTACAAACATTTGTACCCCACCCTTCCCAACTTCCTTAGGGGGAATCAGGGCGACTTACAGTCGGCACAATTCGATGCCACTACATACAAGATAATACATACAGAAATTACATACAGATGATACATTAAATTAGTTTAAAATTTAAAAAGCCATTTACAATAATACTGGCTGTCTAGCCTTATCTAGAATCAAATTCAGCGAACACAACACAATCGGAAGCCTATCCATAGTCCATTTTCCATAGAATTATCATCATTGTCATTGTCAATTATCCGCATGCTACCCAAAGGCCTGGTCCCACAAACATGTTTTCAATTTCCTCCTGAAGGAGAGGAGGGATGTTGTTGACCTGATTTCGCTGGGGGGGGGGGGTTGAGTTCCACAGGTCGGGGGCCACCACTGAGAAGGCCCGGTCCCTCATCCCCACCAAGTGTGTTTGCAACAAAGGCGGCGCCGAGAGCAGGGCCTCCCCAGAAGATCTTAAGCTTTGAGGTGGGACAAAGAGGGAGATACGTTCGGACAGGTAAACTGGGCTGAAACCGTTTAGGGAGGAAAAGCTTGCCTTGGACTCAGCAGTGCAGGCTATCTTGCAAGTGCATAACACAGAGAATCTCTCTGAGTATAAGGTCCCTCCCTGAGTACAAGAGGTAGACACTTGGAATAAAGTTACACACAGAATCATCCTGTAAGTGTGAACCTACAGTATCAATTCAAATCACTCTATAGTATCAGGGATGAGGTAGAGCAGCAAGGAGTACAACAGCACTTGTTCTCTGAGGATGTGCAGGTGCCCCTGGAAGAGCTATTGTGCATTTGCAACTTTGTTCAACAATAAACCAAGTTACTGTTATTTAAAAACCAAACCTCTCTGTGTTGGAAATTCATGGTGGCAGCAGTAAAAGAATTAAAAGTCAGAAATAAATAAGGGATTTATGAAAGGAAAGAAGATATCCATTACAATTGGTGGCAACGGTGTGATAGCCTGCCCTGCCACAGTGGTCAATGGTCGCTTCCCCACAATGGGTGGCAGCGGTGGGATTCGAACCCACGCCCCTGAGGAGACTTCAATTGTAATGAAGTGAATTCTTCAAACTGGGATTTCAATATGTGGCAGCGGTAAAGAAAAGATAATTACCCTGCCACATATTGAGATCCCAGTTTGAAGAATTCACTTCATTACAATTGGTGGCAGAGCGGTGGGATCGTGTAACAAAACTGATCCAGTGCCAAAAGCAAGGCTACCAGAAAAAAATTTAAAATCCTGAGGTAAAAATAAAAAGTGTGAGGTAAAACAGGACTCACAAAATGGGCACTAGGAAACAGAAGACAGTCTCTGAGGAGATATGAGATTTGGAATTATTGATACAGATAAAAAGGAAAACGCAAGGAGTTAAAGCTGAAAGAGAAAGAAGGAGAATAATTCATGAAGCAGAAAGAGAGAAAGGCAATAAAGTATGTGTGAGGGAGTTATGAGAACTTTTAGACAAGGAAGATGGAGAAACTGTAATACCTCTGCATCAATTGCCAAACACTATCCAGATGTGGGAGAAGCAGAGGAAGAGGAAGGAAGAAGATTTGAGATAAAGATGGCGGAAGGCCAAGTTATTATCTTAATAGATGGGAAGGGGTTTAGATGCGGCCAGACCTTGGCTGAGGAGATTTTCAATGTACAATTAGAGATTGAGGAACTCGAAGAGAGGCTGAGAAAGATTAAGCAAGAAAAAAAGAGAAGGGAAAAGGAAACCCAGAGGAAACGTGAGATGAGAGGAGATGCCTTTCATGAAGAGAAGGGGCCTATTTCAGTTGTAATGAAAAAAGAGAAACCATTTAAGGAAAATGGCGGGAAATTCAAAAGAGATTTCCAAGCCTCAATCTAGACTCTTCTCCCACAACAAGCAGGAAAGGAGAGCTTTGGTAGAAAACACCGCCTATTGGCAGGCAGAGGGAAATGGCAGCTCCAATTGTTACCAGTCCTTTGTGAATAAGGGGGCTGACAAATGGAGGAGTTAAGCAGCAGACGTCTGAGGAAAGTGGCAACCCTGTTGCAAAGCAACCTGAGCAAAACACTTTTTGTTTACCTATTGGGGAAGATTCAGAACAAAACCTCAGAACAAGTACTGTAAGCCAGTGTTTTTCAACCTTTTTTTGAGCCACAGCACATTTTTTACATTTACAAAACCTCAGAACACCAGTGACACAAAATGACACTCTTAACACAGTAATACATATAGTTAATATGTTTTTAAATGTATTTATACACTCAGTGTGAAACCTGGGCCTGTTTCGATGAACACAACATAGATATCCTGGCAGGAATGGCAGAAAGACACACACGAAGGTCTTGCTCAACAGCTGGGAGTTATAGTTCACCCGCAATCAAAGAGCATTCTGAACTCCACCAATGATGGAATGGAATCAAACTTCTCACACAGAACTACCATAACCAAGAGAAAATACTATAAGAGTTTGATGGGCATTGACCTTGAGTTCTGGAGTTGTAGTTCACCTATATCCAGAGAGCACTGTGGAGGGGAGGGAGGAAGACGTGGGGCGAGTCTGCGCAGTAGCGCCCGCACGGGTCACGTCTTCCTCCCTCCCCCCTCCCGCAAAAGCGGGAGCGTGAGCAAAGCGAGGCAAAGCAAGCAGAGCGAGGCTGGGAAGAAGGGAGCCCAAGCGGAGAAGAAAAAGTGTTCGACAGGAAGGAGAAGAAAGGGTATTGGAGGTTCCAATTTCCCACGGCACACCTGATGATCGCTCACGGCACACTAGTGTGCCACGGCACACTGGTTGGGAAACACTGCTGTAAGCAACATATTTAAGGAGATAGAGAGTGAACAAGAAGATGATATATGTGTAGGGGATTTCTGGGAATTACTGAACGAGGAGAGTGAGGAAATCAAAACAGGTGGTGTTCAATGGTTCCAGAACCAAAAGAGTGTGATGCCGGTGAAAGAAAGCTTTGTGCAGGCTGAAGAGATTTCAGGCTTGCATTTGGAGAGTACACAGACCAGAGAGGAAGATTCGGGAGAGGTGATGGAGAAGAATGAGACTCCTCCACCTCAAGAAGAGATAGAGTTTGTGCAGCAAAGCCCTATTGCTGCTACATTTCCAGAAGAAACATTTAAGCAGTCTGCGCCTCAGTCTACCGACGATTTGATTGATGGACCATTGTTGTATGGACCATTAATAAATTGGGATTGTATGTATGGGAAAAAGACTTGGTACTAGGTAAAGACCCTTACCCTTTAATAGGGACAGACACCAACTAGTAGATTGGGTCATAGTGGTCAGTCCCAGACCTAGAAAGAAAATGGAAATGATGTGGGAGGGCCCAGATGAGGCAGATGCCGCATGGAATGGCCTCTGCCAATCCTCCAAAAAGTTATGTGGTGGTGGTAGGGGTACAGAAGCAATACTTTATGGAACTGATAGTAGGCCTCAAGACGTGTACAATCTCCTTTTCAAATCCACAGATTTACCCCTTCCTTTTGGTCCACATAGAAACCAATGACACTGCAAGATTTAGCCTTTGGAGATCACATGGAATTACAAGGTTCTAAGTAGGAAGCTGAAGGACCATGATGCCCAAGTCATTGATTTGTCTATCCTCCCAGTTCAAGGACATGGCCCAGGAAATGAGAGAAGGATAACTGAAATGGGTGGACTCTCTGAACGGAGAATTATGACTGAGTTTTAAGAAATATGACTGAACATTGATTCAGCTTAAAGCAGTGTTTTTCAACCTTTTTTGAGCCGCGGCACATTTTTTACATTTACATAACCTGGGGCGCACCACCAACCAAAATGACACAAAATGACACTCTAACACAGTAATACATATAGTTAATCTGTTTTCAAATGTATTTATACACTCAGTGTGAAACCTGGGCCTGTTTCGATGAACACAACATAGATATCCTGGCAGGAATGGCAGAAAGACACACACAAAGGTCTTGCTCAATAGCTGGGAGTTATAGTTCACCCTCAATCAAACAACATTCTGAACTCCACCATTCTGAACTCCACAAACTTCCCACACAGAACTACCATAACCAAGAGAAAATACTATAAGAGTTTGGTGGGCATTGACCTTGAGTTTTAGAGTTGTAGTTCACCTAAATCCAGAGAGCACTGTGGAGGGGAGGGAGGAAGATGTGGGACGGGTCTGCGCAGTAGCACCCACACGGGTCACGTCTTTCTCCCTCCCCTCTCCCGCAGAAGCGGCAGCGTGAGCAAAGCAAGGCAAAGCGAGCAGAGCGAGGCTGGGAAGAAGAGAGCCCGAGTGGAGAAGGGGGACAGAAGGGTATTGGAGGTTCCAATTTCCCACGGCACACCTGATGATCGCTCACGGCACACTAGTGTGCCACGGCACACTGGTTGGGAAACACTGGCTTAAAGAATAACTCAACTATGAGGATTTAAATCTTACAGAGATCAATTCTTCTTTGCTAACAGGGTATTATTTCGGCTAAACAAATTAGCAAGGGAACTAACCAAGTTGCTGAGACTTTCAGTGAGGTTATTGAAGGGAACATTCCTAGACAACTGAATTGTTGAATCCTTACCATTTTTCCAGTTGGTGCTAACTCATGCGCTAGTCAGTTCGTCTTCTTCATGTTTGAGAATTAAACCACACATTTTCTTTGAATACATTTGGAAGGCATCTTTTAAAAGCTTGAGGTGGTCACCTCATCACAGGAAAGCGATGTGGAAGATGGACATTTGGGGATGCATGCATTCATTATCAGGGAAATACATTATACACATCAGCATATCAAATTTATCAAATTTAAAACTATGCTTGCTACAATGCTCATGAATAGTATCTTTAGCTAATGCTCACTGGGTATCCAAACTGTGAACCAATTCAAAGCTTTGCCTAACCAATTCATAGGTGATTTCTCCATAGACACCACATTAAGATACATTAGGATGCCATGAATACACAATCTCCTTATCCCTGGGATGCTACATCTAGTGCCATGTGATTTGCAAAGAAAGTTGCCTGGGTTGTTCATATTGTTAAGGAAAGTCTAGGATATCTACAGTTTTATTTGCTAGTTTTTCCTCCAGTAACCCTTGCAAATGGATAACTATCCCCTTGATGCTTAACATCCTGCTCATCTGTCTCAAGAGAGACTTTGGTACCAGTTCTTAGTCAACCAGCTTTGTTTGCTTCAATGTTGTGACGAGATAGGTGAGCTGGCAGATGCTTGTGGTGAATTACCAGAGTGCCAGCCAGGATAAGTTACAATGCCCAGACCAATTACTCAGCAATTATTCTGCATGACAAAAGACCCACATATCTAATCTATGCCACCCAGGGAAGGAGCAGTCTCAAATTCCTCTGACTAAACAAACCCAGATACTCCCAGTTTGGCTTCCAAGATTTATGTCATGCACCTTCACACAGATGTAAACATCCTTGATATACAATGCCAATCCTATTTGGTTTATTTTAAAGAAATAAGTTATAAATCCGAATTTCAACATTCGAAACATGAGATTCATTGTACCAGGTTTCATGATGCCAATTGTATCACATTTGCTTTGTTGTATTAAGAATTCAATTTCCCAGGCTTCTCTTTGGTACATTAGTGGAGAGACACCAAAGTCCATGGGCCATCCCCGCTAGTGGCATATTTATCTCTTTCCCCAACCAGCCTTTGACCTACTTCCTCTGACCTACTTCCTCTATTGCATATGCATCTCCCTCCTGAGACCAGTTGCTTAGGCAGAACAATAGAAGGAATCCTCCATCTAATGCACACAAACAAATAGCTTTCCCACCTGAAAAAGACTACAACCCAACTTTAACTCTAAGCTCGCTCAACAAACTCACCCAAATGACTCTGTGGGACTACCCCAAGATACACACTTTGTCCTGTCTCTTTCTCCACAACCCTGTTTGCCTCGCTTGTTCGTCTTGCCTTGTATGCTGAGCTCCTGTCTGCTGAGTGTCAGCTGAAAAATAAAGGGAGTCAGGAAGGCAGGCAGGCATGATTAAATATGAAATGATGTAGTCGAGCCAGGAAGCCCCAAACCCAAAAAGAACGAACAAGAGAGGGTCCCCAGTATCCCTCTTGGCCCCCGGCCCAAGTTGCACCAGTACCAAGCCTTTTTTTCTTTTTCTGCCCCACCTGGCACATTTTCCCTCCCAGTCAGTCCCCAGAGCACCAATGCATACATTAGAAATACTCCACATAACATTGCAAAACAATAGAATAGAACATTTCTCCCAGCGCCCACACAGCCTCACACATTGCCATAACCCTCACTATCCCATAAGCCAACTCCTGTTTGAAAATAACAAACTCTCTTCCATGCCACTAAACCACAACAGACTGGCTACTCTCCACCCAGGCCTGCGCAAGGCCGCTGCAGTACCACCACCCACCACTAGGGCCGGAACGCCCGTCCCTCCCTCAACCGCAAAAAGAAAAAACCCAAAACAAACCAAACACCCAAAACAATAAACAAACCCCTTCAGACCTTCCCCCTGTTCCTACCTTTGGTCTCCGCCCCCTCACCGATCGTCCGTGCTGCAACCGGCCTCTAACGGGGGCCCGGCGAGCGGACGGCATTTCCTGCACACCCGCTCGCCCCGTCGCCATCTTGGAAAGGAGGGGGGAAGGAGCGATCCGCGGATAAGTGAGATCGCCATAGGAACCCATGCATTCAGTATCCACACCTTGGAAGTGTCCCCGATTTGCCCCGTTGTTGTCTCAAAACACTCTGCCCTCTTCCTCCTATCTTGTCTCCACTCTTCCTTCTCCCCGTTTTCCCTCCCATGCCTGGGGGAAGCCCGGAAAAGCAGCCGCTCGCAATCAGCGGCTTGGCTACGCGCTCAGTTCATCTGAGGACAATCGGCCCCCACCTTTTTTCGCATTAAGTCCCATAGACTCAGCAGCAATAGTGAATCCAAAACCAGCAGCAAATCAGCGATTTTGGACTATAGGGATCCTGAAGGGGGGGAAAGGCACCCCAAGCCTTTTGCCAACACGGGGAGCTTGGAGCCCAACTACCAGAACTCATTTCTTTCTGCTTTTTGACCACTTCTTTCTTGGACGAACTCAAGGTCCCTTTCCCTGGCTGGAAACGGCCAGAGGGGCCCAAAGGAACAATCATGGACTATGGGGGGAGGGAAGATGCCTTTGCCTTGGTGGATCGCCTTCAGGAGGGTTCTGGGAAGGGATCTATGCGAGTAGGGGGGCCTCGAACTCCTAACCCAGGTCTGTGCCAGCTGGGACCTGAAGTTCACCCAAGGACACTGATCATGGACTCATCTTACTGCCATTCTCACTGCTCTGAGCTCAGCCCCAAAGGCTCTGCAGTTCCCAAGGACAGTGGAGGACTACAACTCCCAGGAAGAAAGCAGCATTGTGTTGCCTGGTTTTGAGATCATTCCTCTGGGAGCAAGGGCTGTATGGGAATGTACTAGGGATAATTGCTGGGGATCTCTGTATTGCCTTCACCTCTGTATCTGTGTATCTATACTATGTTGCCCCATGTCTCCCTTTGCCTCTTTGTAATGCTTCCCTTCCCCATCCCACCTTTGTTAGTTAAGAAAGGATTGCTTTGGAATGTTTACTTTATTGCTGAGAGGAAATGTTGCCAAGCCCTCTCCGCACCTCTTTGTTGACCACCATTTCATATTGCATGCGTTTCCTGGTGAAGATCTTGTTATGGTAAAGTCAAGCCCTTGTCTTGACCCCCACGCTCCACCAGTCCTGAGGCGGTTTAACAGTCGGATTTCTAGTCTAACTAAATTTGCCTTTGGAAATTGGACAAAAGATGATTGGATTGCATAACGAGTGACACATCTGGCCTCGGAACCCAGGTGTGCCTCACAATAGAACTTTTTGCCACCCAGGATCCAAATGAATTATCTTCGTTGGATCCCTTCCTTTTCTTCTCCTTCTTCCTCATTCACATGTGAGGAGAAGCACATAGACTCAGTAATCGCATCGTCAGAAACAATAGCAAAATCCGGATCTTGTTGCCTTGGGCTATCACCTGGCCAAAGGCCTCTTTGTCCTCTTTCATAATCCTTTCCTGATGACAGCTTCACCTAAGCCTTCCTTCCTGGAACTCCATATATGGTTGGAGACACCTGATTGGCTGGACAGGCGGATGGAGAAGGGCGCTGATAGGTTGCCAGCACTCCGCCCATCAGCTGGTCCGACCAATCATCAGCCAATCAGCCGGGAGGAGGTGGGCGGGAAAATTCAAATGTTTGACAGTTCTGCACCCTTTAAAAACCAATGTTTTGAATGTATATGCATGCGTTCTTTGCGAGAATCAGGGTATTGCGGTTCGCATCCTCTCATCTGAGCAGAATAAACAATTTCGTGGCATCTACCTTGCAGCATTGGTGAGCATAATTGGATCTAAGGGAGGCGGGTAGGCTTCGGGGACCTAGTCGCTCCGGGCTCGCCAGGTTAACCGAACCCTCGCGGTCTCTGTTCCGCAGTCGGTCTGCGGGACTTGCCCGGTTGTTCGACAACAATGAGATGAGAGAGGAAAGGAGGATAGAAAAAGTGCCATGATGCCCTGATTTTGAGATTCCTCAAGGTACACTTTCCCAAGTGGAGGCAGTACATTGCACAAGATGCAGCTTGATCCAGCAAAGCCACATTTAAATTATTAAGATCACAATAGTTGAAAGTCCACCCAAGTTGCTAAATGGGCAATTTTGGTGGAGGTGAAACCTATTTTTCTACATGGTCCCATCCCTGAACCCTTTGTACAATTTCAAGGGCATAATAATAATAATAATCCTAGACACTTGGGAAGTGTCCAACATGTGTTCCAATACAACAGCCAGCAGAGTGATCTTGTTTGCTGTGGACTCATCTTGTTGTGTTTATAATAATAATAATAATAATAATAATATAATAATACTTTTTGTAAACCTTCCCATTTCCCATGGTTTCAAAGAGGTATTTTCAGCAAATCATCTGCCTGGAAAGGAGTAGAAATTTACTATTTGGGAGCATTTTTCTACTCCACCCCAATAACTGCTTTGGGAGTATTTGGGAAGGTATTTGGGAAGGTCACATGCAGCCTATGAGATACACATTTCCTTCTCCTGGCTTAAATAATCTATACTGCAGCACTCATAGGCTGGGAGTATGATCCAATACTAAAAGAAGTAAAAAGATTTTAAACATTTTGTTATGAGTCTGGCTGCATAGTGAGTCAGCACTTACGTAAACCCCCTTCAACTAACACTTCTGTTACTGCACTCATACTGAGGATGCACCTAGATAGTTATAATCAGACTACTGCAATATATATTAGAGGTGTGCAATTCGACAAAAAGGCATGCCATTTCGGGGTCCATTTTTAGCTAACCCCTCATTCTGTTTACTGGGAAGTTACTGGAATTAGGATGAGTGCTGCAGTTTTCATTTGGCAAAAATTGGCTACAATGGGAAACTTTAAAGGTTCAACCATCAGTCATTTAAATGCCTATTTGCATGAAACCCATCTCAGTATTAGCTTCCATTTACAACTGCAGGCCTGCCAAGTTTCAGAACAATTCAACAATGTGCTGATCTTTTAGAATTATTTTAGGTTTTTACCATAATATTTTTTAAAATAAGACAAATGGTAAGAGAGGGTTCTGGGAATTGTAGTCGGCAGTTGTGTCCATTCTCAAACAATCAGAGCATGGACACAACCAGGCCTTTTATTGGCAGAGAAACAGAGAGAGAGAGAGAGAGAGAGAGAGAGAGAGAGAGAGAGAGAGAGAAACTTCAACTCCTATCATGCTCTGAGAGGAACTCAGAGACTTTTCAATGCCCACCCCATGCAAGTGCTGGTGGGAAAGCGAGTTCTCAGCAGGACCCTCTCTGGAGGAGGAGCCTAGAGAACTTTTCCTCTGCCAGGGAGGGAGAAAAGATGGTGCAGGATCTTCTTCAGGAGCCCTGCAGCAGACTCCTGCCTCAGGTATAATGCAGACTTAACTCCATCCTCTCCAGTAGTCGATAAATCCAGCTCCTTAATCCATTTTGCTGAGCTTTTCAGGTCTCTCCTCCCCGTTCTGTTTTCGGGGAAATGGACCACCAAATATTACAAATCACTTTTGATCAAACTGATTTGGGCCCAAGCCTAATTTATATTAGCTGCCCCTAGAGCTATTTATTTATTTATTTATTTATTTAGGCATTGTAATAGACTCCTAGAAGACACAACTGCTCAAAACCACATAAGAGGCTATTATTTTTGTAGAAATAAATTTCAGGATAGACATGTTCTATGAGACCATGAATAAAATGCTATAGGCTGCATTTCATTTTCTGGGGTTCTGTGTAATCCTTCTCTTCCTTGTCTTTCTTATTTCTGTGGAGCAGCAACACAACCAAAATTTGCATCACACTAATCTTATGTTTCAAATATTCTTCAAACCATATTTGAAGTAATGGGAAGCCATGATTTTTAAGAAATAAGAAAACCATCCTTGTTGTCCAAAATCTTGGGGTTCACCCTGGCGTGCAATGAAGACACACACAAGGGTGAAAGCAGGAACAGTGATCTTTATTTGCGAACAGTCAAAGCGGATGTCGGGAACAAGATGATTCCAGACGTGATGTGCTTTAGTTACAAGCATTGCCATTTTATAGACATTTTTCAAACATTACAAGTAGTGAGAAATTGTGATGACTGGTGCTGTTTCATGATCCAAGGTATCATTGGTTAACAGGGTAGTCTGTTCTTGGCCCCTGGTTTAATTGTCTGTTCGCCTTGGCTGCTGATTACTGGAGAGGTCTGGAGGGAAATTTAATAAACCATCATTGTTTAAATTGGAGATAATTTCATTCCTGGTGTCTCTGGCCACACTGAGGGAGAAAAGGTTGGGAGAGGAATGCAGGTTGGGTTATGGGGACAAAGGGTGCTTGATGGGTTTGTTCCAGTTGTATTAGGGAAAATCGGTGTCAATATTCCTGATGGGTCCCGACGATGCAAACAAAAGTGTGTAGAAGTGGCTTGATGGGTTTGGGAGTGCTACCAGGCATAGGGTTTTGTGACACAGGAAGATCAGCTGGCAACTGATCCCTGCTAATTGTGAGGAGTGTGACAAAAGGGAGATTGTGCATACTTTGTGAAAAGGGTAAGGTAGGACCTTGGATGAAGGGCCTTGCTTTATTTTCTTGGAGTTCCAATAAATGTTTCCAGGAATGTTTCCAGGTCATCTATTCTTGATTTGGGTTCAATTCTGCTACGTCTCCCATTACACTGTATTAGACAGACCACCCAGAATCAGGTCCATTCCTTCCACATAGGTGACAGCATATCACTTTCCCCTCTTTCTTTCTTTGGATTATTTCAATTTCAACTGATAATATGTCCAGCAATGTCCAACCATGTGTGCACTATAGCCAACTGTATGTTATTAAGAACTGATGCCCAAGTTTTCTCATTTTTCTGAGATCTCCTTTTTTGTATTGTTAGCCTAAAGGTATGAACTTTGAGAGTCTAACCAGCAGAAGAGTCAGATATAATCACTTTAAATTATATAATAATGGCACTTGAACGGAGTGTTACTGATCTGGGGTGCCCCCCCCCCCAGCAATGCCGATAGCAGCCACAAACCAGAACAGAGTACATATGTTAATATTCTTATTTCCTTATAAATCTGAACATTGTGTTCCTACCAAGGGCAGCAAAGAAGTACATTGACCTACTGATTTAGGAAATGGCTGCCATTAGCTGGATGGAACTGGATTTTCTTTTGGCTAGATTTGTCCCAGACAGATGTCCAAGTGTACAAAATGTTCTCTATTATTTAATCAGTTAACACATTTTCATAAGTATACTAATCCGTTCCACAGATTGACTTTCTTTAGCATTATTCCATTCCCCAGTTGACAAAGCCACTTCATTCTGAATGATCACCTGGGGATATGAACCTACTGCAAAGTAGGCCCCTTCCTACTGTGTGCCATTTAGCCAGTTCATGGGTGTAGCGAGGCATAAACACATTCTTTCAACATATATGTGCAACACTAGCATACACAGACTAAATTTAGTCTCAAAAATCAAGAGATACAACATGACACACAGTAGAGTCTCGCTTATCCAACATAAAAAGGCTGGCAGAACATTGGATAAGTGAAAATGTTGGACAATAAGGAGGGATTAAGGAAAAGCCTATTAAATGCCAAATTACGTTACGATTTTTTAAAATTGAGCACCAAAATACCATGTTTTACAACAAATCGTCAGAAAAAGCAGTTCAATACATGGTAACATTATGTAGTAATTACTGTATTTACAAATTTAGCACAAAAACATCGCAATGTATTGAAACAGCTGTGAATCCAGCTGAGAGGCAGACTGTGTTGGGTAATACAGTGTTGGGTGAGCGAAGGTTGGATAAGCGAGACTCTACTGCATATAGGAAACAGACAGGTGAGACTAATTAACCATTTATCTGAAATAAGGTAACATCAGAGTACAAGCATAAAGCTACCATTTAAATTATGAAACACCTTTATTTTATTTTTAATATCAATAACAATAACAATAATTTAATAACCCATTCAATAGAAGCTCTGTATTTAGTTCAGAGGTCTAGAGGTAGCTTTGCCACAAATGAAGGCAAACAAACTAAAATGTTAAATCCAGACAAGGTGGAGGCAATGTTGTTAGGGAGATTTGTTCCATTAAAAGGAGTTCTGCTGATTCTGGATGGGGATGTATTCTCTCTTAAAGCCTTGGTGACAACTGGTGACCTCTCCTGTCATCATTCAAACTTCAAACTTCTATCACCGCCACTCCCCGAGGGCTCATGATAAATGGGGAAGCATAAGTGGCAGGGATGATTAGGAATATTTGATATCACTTCTGGCTAATTTTCCATTCTAAACCCAAATAAATTCACTGCTATGCAATCTATCCTTGGGGTGAGGCACTCCAGCAATTACTTGTCTTCAGGAGAAGGACTCAGCATAGGTGAGAAGTCTCTGCATTTTATGTGTTAGTCAATTACAGATAATACTGCCTAGCCCACAACTCACCACCCTGCCTACAAGGGGATCTTGTTAAAAGTAGTTCACTTCAGAAAAAGTTCTCCCTGGACCTTAATAATTAGACCAGTGTTTTTCAACCTTTTTTGAGCTGCGGCACATTTTTTACATTTACAAAATCCTGGGGCACACCACCAACCAAAATGACACAAAATGACACTCTAACACAGTAATACATATAGTTAATATGTTTTTAAATGTATTTATACACTCAGTGTGAAACCTGGACCTGTTTCGATGAACACAACATAGATATCCTGGCAGGAATGGCAGAAAGACACAAACTTCCCACACAGAACTCCCATAACCAAGAGAAAATACGATAAGAATTTGGTAGGCATTGGACTTTTGGAGTTGTAGTTGGGTTTTGGAGTTGTAGTTCACCTATATCCAGAGAGCACTGTGGACTGAAACAATGTTGGATCAGGACCAAACTTGGCATGAATACTCAATATGCCCAAATATGAACACAGATGGAGTTTGGGGAAAATAGACCTTGACATTTGGGAGTTACAGTTTCTGGGATTTATAGTTAACACACAATCAAAGAGCATCCTGAACTCTTGCAACAATGGAATTGAACCAAACTTGGCATATTGAACTCTCATTACCAACAGAAAGTACTGAAAGGGTTTGCTTGGGAATTGACCTTGAGTTTGGAAGTTGTAGTTCACCTACACCCATAGAGCACTGTGGACTCAAACAATGTTATGTTATGTTGTTGTTTGTTTTCTATCCAGAATCACGATGTTGGAAGGAGGCTCACCACTTTAAGGTCCCTAAAACAGGGATGGGAAAACTTCGGCCCTCCGGGTGCTTTGGACTTCAATTCCCACAATTCCTAACAGCCTGAGGCCCTCTTCTGCTTAAATGGCTGAGGGGGGGGGGAAGGGCCTGAGGCTGCTAGGAATGTTGGGTGTTGGAGTCCAAAACACCTGGAAGGTCCAAGTTTGCCCATGCCAGCTTTCAACAGAGACTTCTTCCTCCCCCTTCGCGCCCTTCCCCCTCCTGCCAAGCACTTACTTTTTCTTCTACACTGCCGCTTCTGCCGCCATCTTGATCCGAGGGGGTAGCGTGAGCGTGTTCAGGAGGAGAGGGGGGAGGGAGGAAGACGTGACCCGTGCGGGGGCTACTGCGCAGAATCAACCCAGAGCAAAGCGAGGCAAAGCGAGCAGGGCAAGGCTGGGAAGAAGGGAGCACAAGTGGAGAAGAAACAGTGTTCGGCAGGAGGGGGAAGAAAGGGTATTGGAGGTTCCAATTTCCCACGGCATACCTGATGATCGCTCACGGCACACTAGTGTGCCATGGCATACTGGTTGGGAAACACTGAATTAGACAACAGTGTCTAATCTTCCATTTTTGGGAAAGGTATTCAAGAAGGCAGCTCCAGGTAGTCTAATGACCTCATCACAAAGGTCCATGGATATGCCACATATTGTGGCAAATCCATTAGGTCTTGGCAGGGGGCATGGAGAATCTGTCACTCCATGCTCTGCATTGCACGATTTACTGGTGACCCCATCTTACTTACTTAGGCGATCCCTCGTAGCTCAAGGATGATTGTCTTCCAGATGTGATGTCTTGGCAGTGGGTCCATAGGTGGCTGTGGAGCCCTATTCTTGATCTGCATCTTTTCCCGCAGTGAGGACATTGCGTTCCAGGTGGAAGGTGGTCCTGGTATGGGTTGGCTTGACGCACCTTCCTCTTGGCACATTTCTTTCTTTTGCCCTCCATTTGTGCCTCTTTGAATTCCGCAGCACTGCTGGTCACAGATGACCTCTATTTAGAGTGCTCAAGGGCCAGGGCTTCTCAGTTCTCGATGTCTATGCCAGAGTTTTTAAGGTTGGCTTTAAGCCCATCTTTAAATCTCTTTTCCTGGCCACCAACATTCAGTTTCCCATTCGAGGGGGGGGGGGGGGACAGCGTTGCCGCATCACATGGGGGGAAGCATTGCCACCCAGCTTTCCCTCCATTGTCCTGAAGGAAACACGGGAAGGCTCCCTTTTCCTGATGAAGCCTGGCCAGAAGTACAGCTACGTCTTGTAATGGGCTCCGTCAGGAAAGAGGAGAGCAGCAGGCATACAATGAAGAAAGTAGACCATCTGATGAGGTTGTTAGATAACATATGCTTCCTTTAGTCATTTCAAACTCGCTTCCTAGCAGGATATTGAGCTGAGACTGCTATGGTCACCTGAGTAGATGATCTCTGTCTTAACACAGACAAGGGTATTGTGTCCCTGTTGGTGCTTTTAATCTTTCAGCAGTGTTTGATGGGAATTGAAGGCACTATGTTGCAATGGTTCTGATACTTCTCAGGCAGGTTCCAAATGGTGCTGCTGCTTGGGAATAGCTGCTCCTCAAAAAAGGAGTTGTTACATGGCATCCCACAAACTGCCATTCTATCCTTATGAAACTGCTGGGAGAAAGCATCCAGAGGCATGATGTGAGAGGCTATCCGTATGAAACCCAAATCAATTTATCCATGCCTTCAAAAACAATCTTAGCTAAAGATGGCATGTCTCCTCTGAATAAATGCTTGGAGGAGGTAATTGGCTGGGTGAAGAAAAACAGATTGAAACTGAATCCAGATAAGGCAGAGGTCCTTGGCATGAGGGTTGGAGGTAGGGTTGCCATATGAATAAGGGACAGGTACCTAAAAATAGGGAATTTTCCACAAAAATAAGGGACACTTCCTAAAAACTTGGAAATCATCAATTGATTTTCAGGTTTTTAGGAAGTGTCCCTTATTTTTGTGAAAAATTCCCTATTTTAGGTACCTGTCCCTTATTCATATGGCAACCCTAGTTGGAGGTGTGTCAACCAGTTCTGCATGGGGTTACGCTCTCCCTGAGACACTATGTTCACAGCTTGGGAATGCTCCTCGATAAAGTTCTTCAAATGTCAAACCAGATATATGCAATAGTTAGGACTGCTTGTGCTTATTATCAGCTTCTGCTGATGTGCCAACTATGCTCTTCCTAGCATTGAATACCTAAAGATGGTGGTGCGTTTGCTGTTAATCTCAAGGTTGAACTTCTGCAATGTGCTGTACATTGGGCTATGTTTGTACCAAATTTAGACAATCCAATTAATTTGAAATATGGCATCCAGATAGGTTATGGGTACATCTAGGAGTAAGCATATCACCCCTATACTAAAATCACCTCATTGGTTGCCACTAGTTTCCAAAGTATTGGTTATGACTTTCAAATCCCTCTATGGTTTGGGTCCAGGTTACCGAAAACAGAGTTTCTTAAGCATTTTTCTCTTGCAACCATACTTTGATGGATAATTTTTTGTATCATCTCGGGCATATAGGTATATAAAATAGGCATGAAAATGAAGCATTTACTAATAAGAAACCTCAGTGAAATAATATTCAATCTTATTTATTCAAGATTTTTCCTTTATTAATTAGATTCCAGAAATGATAATAGTGCAAACACGTAGTATAAAAGTTTCAGTAAGAAATTTACATTCACAATTTTGAATGTTAACATTTCAGTCTATTCATTTACTTCCCAACATAAAAATAAGACAAAGATTCAATTGCTCTTTCTCAATTCAACAATCCTGAAAAAGACTGTAAGATACTCTACAATATTCTATGTACATAAAAATAGACCCGTATTATTTTCTCATTCCAAGTTACCCAGTGTGTTCAGTTATTGTAATAGCAATAATAATATATTACACTTTTCCCTTTCACAAAAACCCAAATTGGATGTGACATGAAGTTGCGTGCATCTTTCTCTTGACATTTCCTTTAATTTGTAGAAAAAGTGTTTTGCGGGTAGTGTAATTTCAAATGGGAAACTACCCTAGGCAAAAGAATTAACAGCCCTTCTTTTGCTTCTTCCTCTCATTATATTTCTCTATAATTTCTAAAAGATGCTTTTGGAAAAATAAAAACATGGTGGAAAGATCGAAGCAACCATGTTTCATCCTGTTTTAGTTCCAAAGACAGTTGAAAAGTTTCTATATTGATCAGATATTTGTAATTTAATGGACCAGATCCATAGCACATTGAAAACATCTACCTTTCTCATCATTTGATGTCAGGGCAAATTAGAAAATAGGATATGAACTATATTTATTGATAACACAAGGTAGACTCATGCTACCATTTAAGTGCTTGACAAAAACTGGGAAGACGTAGGTTTAAAACTGCACTCAGCCCTGTGTCCCTATTGCTATCTCACTGGGTTATGCTCAGAGTAAAAAGCAAAGAGGGGACTGTGAGGTGAGGTCCTTGGAAAAATGGCACATATATGGGATACATAGATAAAGTGTGGCCAGAAAATCCGTTCTTAATGTGTGGCAAACTATAGGGCACTGTTAGGTGACAAAAATACACATGCATGTTTAGCTGTTCTTTCTACATTTCTGCTTAGAACTGAGAAGTAGCAAAGCTTTCATGGATTGTACCAATTGTGGTTGTAGGTGGCACAGAAGGTGCTTCTTTGAAGTCTTCACTATCAGAAGAAAAAATCCCTGCATGTACCAAAATTAACACTATAAGAGAAAATATCAGGACATATTTTTTCTTCTTTTGCACACTGTTTAGTCTGTGCAGGAAGGAATTTTCATCTTTCTAGGTATTCCAATGTGCAGAACCTCCCTGTCATTTGGGATGATACATTCAGAGAAAGTTACTATTGGTTCCGCCAACCAAATAGATGGTGTGGTTCATACGTTTATATGTGATTGCCTTTCCTCATTTCTTCAGTAATAGGGAAAGAATACTGGCAGTCCATGGGAAATGTACTGTTCTAATATATTATTGTGTACCCTTGAGGCTCTTAGCCTATGGGAAATACATCTGAGAAGCGCAATGGCCAAAATCCAACTTTTTGTTCAACCTACTATAGACCTATTGAATCATAGAATCGTAGAGTTGTAAAGAGTCTCATGGATCAGCCAGTCCAATCTCCTGCAGGACCTCCAGCTAAAGTATCATCAGCAAGTAGATGCCCTTCCTCTTTTTGAAGGCATAGGATCGTGGAAACATATAGTTGGAAGACATTAGAAAGAACTTCCTGATGGAAACAGCTATTCAACAGTGGAATATGCTGCCTCAGAGTGTGGTGGAGTCTCCTTCTCTAGAATTTTTTAAAACAGAGGTTAGGTGATCATCTGTAAGGAGTGTGTTGATATTTAACCCACAGTTATTTTGCTCCTGCTGCATTTCCACCTCCATCATAAAAACTGGTACAGTTACCCAAACCTAATATGTTAACTGAAGGCCCTTCTCTGAATTTCTTTGTCCTCAGTATAGTTTATAATTACCAAAAAAGCTTGCTTTTGTGAACCAGGAGAGATTTAATATCAGCATTCTTAAGATAGGTATTTGGGCTCCTCATCTCCCAGTCTAGGATCTTTTGCACATGAAAGATGAAAGCAGAATGCATTCAGCGATGGTCGTGACTATTGTGCTTATTTATCTGCAGACGTGAATCAGTTGGCATGATACCTTTAATAACTTTATGGTCCCACAATTGGTACAAGCCAAGAACTTGACTCTGAAAAAATGTTTCAGCAGTAAGACACATCTTAAAACAATATTCTGACCCTGCATGTCACTTGGAACGAAATAAGGGGATTTCCAGCCTTCCCCTCTGTTTCTTAAGTAAATTATCTTATTCAATAGAGGGTACCCCTAGATAAGTCTGGATGAATTGCCATTTTAAATATTTTCCCTCTACTGCTCCACTATTTTTATATGAAAATATTTAGGAAGAGGAGTTATAGCCATGTAACAGAGGAAAGGAAGTCAATTAGAGATTGAATATTTTTTAAAAGAATAAGAGAGGGAAGGAAGGGGGACAGCTGTTGTTAGAATGTAAATGGTAGCAAGATGCGAGCAGAGTTATTATTACCGTAAATATCCAAGTTTAAGTCAAGGGCACATTTTTGGGGCAAAACTATGGATTTTGATATGACCCATGGATAAGCCTAAGATCATATAAAAACCCAAGGGCCAAGGGAAAAGCATTTTTCAAAAATGCCAAGTGGCACCATGGTGGAGAGTAGAGGGGTTGGTGCTGCTTGTAACTTCTCCTGGGTTTCACCACTTTACTCAGAGAAAAGCATGGTTCCTTTTTAATACAAGAGTTAAGGGTTCATGTTTGACTAACAGACTTATATACATAAGTATATATGTTATATGAACTTGGCATAAAGGCAATGACTGAATTAGATTTTGATATTCTGATGGCCTCTGTCTTGTGTGTGTGTACTCATTTATGAAATAAACAAGTTAATGTCTTAAAGAATCATAATTTCAGGCTATATTCACAATGTAAGGCCATACACATGTTGAATCTCAACAAAGTTTGCAGATGCAGTACAAATTATGCTTATACAAATTATTATTCTTATACAGTATTTCAATCTGAAATTTCTTCTGGTCACATTATATTACGGATACCTGAACATAATTCTTTTTCTATTATAAAATGATCAACATGTTATGAAGTTACAGTTTTAATAAATTAGTTGCACTTCACATTTTCTTCTTCCATTTTAATTAAATGAACAGGAATAATATTGCATAATAGAGCTAGAAATGTGTGGATATTACAACATTATGTGCATTTACATAATATTTCTGCATGTTCACAGTCCTTCTAACAAGAAATTCACTTATAGTTTTTGGAAATCAAGAACCCAATCAGTGAGGACACTGACTCAAAAAAGACCTTGTGGTCTGATGTGAATCTTGATTTAATAGGAAATAATATATTTGGGAGCCGCTTATTTAGAAGTAAGTCCTATTGAGATCATTGGGACTTACTTTCTAGGAAGCATTATTCAGTATTGCACAACTGAAGTTTATTTGGAGAATCTTTAAAAAACCCCAAGGAAATAAAAGGCAAAATAAAAAATTGTACTAAACTTTCAAAATTCCCGCAGTGGGTTTTTGTTTTGTTTCTTTTGTTTTTGGTTCTACATCATCATTTTTTTAAAATCAAAGAAATCAAAGCAATAAGGCCATTGAATGAAAATTGTATCCAGCAACATACAACATGCTAAAAACCATTTCTTTTTATATTATTCATCTCTGATGTGATAACTCATTGAAGTTATTACCATAGAAAACTACAATCTGGGTAACTGTATTGGACCAAACACCCACCCCTACCCCTTCTTTCAACACAGATCTGCCTCCTTACAGTCTGATGAAATTTGCACCTTGGTCTTCCAACCTTGAGGTCTCACCTACAGTATATGTAAATGCTTTCAAAGGTAAATTGTTTATCTTTTCATGGAGGGAGGGGGAGCTCCCAGCTCAGAGTCTGAGAATATGTTTTATATATGTAAATTCCCAGGTATAATCCATGTCATATCAATGTCTTATGCTACAGGGCTGGAAAACAACCTGAGGCTGCTGCCAGGCAGATGAGAAAATGCTCAGCCAAATAAACCACTAGCCTGACTTGCTATAAGGCAGCTTCATATTTTAATATTTTTGTATCTTCAAAGACTCAGATAGCAAAACTGAGAAATGCCTCTAATTTAGACCAGTTAGAGTGCAGCGGTTAGATCATCGATTCCCAACCTGTGGGTCCCCAGGTGTTTTGGCCTACAACTCCCAGAAATCCCAGCCAGTTTACCAGCTGTTAGAATTTCTGGGAGTTGAAGGCCAAAACACCTGGGGACCCACAGGTTGGGAACCACTGGGTTAGATGGACCAGTTCAGTCTAAGGCAGTAACATATAGGTTGTGTGTGTTCTGGCATTTGGGAATTTATAGTTATTCTTTTTCCATCGAAACATTTACTTATACTGTTGAGTCAAACAAGGTATTAAACAGTACGTAATGAATTGGTAGACTTGATTTTACAGCACTACTTTTTCCACTCATTTATATTTAGTTATATATATTACAGTATGTGAAATTTAATTTATTGCTTCTAATGACCAAAGGTATTGTTATAAAGGTAGCAGAGCTGTTGAGAGCGCATTTCATATACCATATAATGTGGACCTAGCAACACTGAGGTTGGCAGAACATGGCAAGTTAGTTTTCTTGTGCCATCACTTTGTAATTTTGATTTGCTTTTGCAGTACACACATGCAACTAATAGTGTCTTAAAAAGTCAGCATCAAAAGTCATATGTCAAAAACATATAGAAAGAAACCTACTCTTTCAGTTTTATTTTGCTTTTTACTGAAGTCAGGCATGAGTGGCATGCAGTAGATTGCAGCAGAAAAGCAAAAAAGACACAAATTTCCAGAAAGTTTATAATCTTCATGCACATGTAAAACCCCTTGCTTTACAAAAAAAATCATTAACATCTGTTAAAAGTGTGCCTTTCTGCAGTTTTTTAAAAAATACAAGTGTACATGCAATAAACCTGTCATAGTTAAAAGTATTTACAAAATGTCATACAATACACCCTTCAGAGAAAATAATAATAACAATAAGTGAAAGGCCAGTTTCTTAATACTGTACAAGATTAAAAATAAATAAGGCATTATAATACAGTTTCATCCTAAATTAAAAAAAATGCTTGTCATTGCAATATAAAATCCTCACTTGAAAGAACATTATGGCTAAAATAGTCCTCTGGAGTGTGGTGTAAATGTAAATGAATTTGGATTGCTAATGCTGGGTTAACATCTTAAGGCTGGTTCAGATGATGCTCTTACAGCAAGAAAATACAGTTTGGTCCCCATACCCATGGGATGGGTACCTGTGGTTTCACCTACCTGCATCCAAAAATATGTTATCTATAGAATTTTTTATTGTATGCACCAGCTGGATGTTACCATAGAATTGCATTGGAGGACCTAGAAAATGGTGGAAAAGAATACTTCTCTAGGAATATTCTAGGCCCTTCAAATCAACTCTATGATTTCCAGAGGAAGTCATTCATTTAAAGGTTCACTATTACGAGTATCCAGTTTCCTGTTTCCATGATAAATTCAGGAATGTATCCTCTCTGGATACAGAGGTTGTGCTGTATAATTGCTTCTTGCCCGACCCTAAACAATGTGCTTGTCCTGCCTGCAGAATATCCATGTATATTAGATGTAACATTTGCATAGAACATGCATGCATGAAGTTCAATTTCTATATGCCCAACATCTGAAGATGTAAAGTCAGGAAACCCACTTGTGAGATTAAAGTCAATACAAATTAAGCAAATTTGAGTCATTAGAAAATTACGTCCAGTTCAGGTTCATCAGTATTATTTAACTGCCCACTTCACTCTAATTTCCCCAAAATTAATGCAAAAAAACCTCCCCCCCAAAAAACCCCAACCTCATGAATGCTTAATTCCAATAATAGGTGTGTGTTTGTATTTTACTAGATATGAAGGAATCCAGTTAGGCAAAGATATATTTGTAGGTCTTTTGGATCAGGCATCTATTTTTTCCCTCAAAAATCATACTCCGAGTAATCTTAAATATATCAACTGTTGGGGCTTGAAAGTCTGATCACATAGTTAAACACTTGGACAACTCAAGGGCTCATATCCAGCTTTTTGATCTGTACTCCTTTGAAAAAACAATTTTGTTGAAAATCAGCTTAGCCTATAACTTTTTCTTCTGCTACTTGCTCTCATTTCTAATAGTTTCCAGGGGCATTTAATTTCTTTTTCTACCTATTCTAGGGCTGGATGGGAAGTCCTCCTGCTGTACAAAGAACCTTCTGATGTTTTGTTATTTAATCACTTGCTTTGTACTAGTTGGGTTTTAATTTTTTTTACTGATTAATAACTATGATTTTTAATAGTTATGGGTTGAATGAAACAGAGTTTTCCCCTACAAACTATTATTGGGTGTGTGTGTGTGTGTACAGATTCAAGTTCATTTTCCACCTTATCACATGGCCCAGCTGGGCCGTGCCATCTTGCCAGCTTTTGCTGGTGAAAGGGAAGGCGCACGGGGTGACTCATGGTAGCCCATCACACATGGAGGGCGGGAAAGGGTTCATTAGCATCCTTTCCCAACCCCACCACATGGCAGAAAGTGTGGCAACATGCAACAAAGCGCGTTGACCTGTCATCCTTTCTGCCATTACACAGGCTTTTGGGACCAAAAGTACAGGCAGCTCCGTCAGAGCTACCTTCACGATACTTTTCTCCTCATAGTGTAGGGCAAAGGGCCTTTTGGCCCTTTGCCTCCACTTTGGGAGGAAAGTGGGCAGGGCCTGCCATGCGTTGCGTGATGGTGTGCGGCAGGCCCTGTCAAAGCTGTGCATGAAGGCAGCAAAATGGGGCATTTTTGGCCTGTGTGAAGAGGTCCTTTGACTTTTCGATGGGAACATTACATCCAATGAAAAAGGAGATCTGAAGGCAGCGTAGGCACATTCAATAGAGGCAGAACAGGTAACTGATCTCACTCCACTGCATATGTGTTCCATGCAATTACAGCCTTGTCTGAATTGATCCTTACACTATATAGAATCTAGCATCTGAATGTGTGATAGCAATTTAGATTGGACTCTTACATTGTTTCCTAGAGACAATGCACAAAAAGAGAATTCTATTTATGTGATAGTAAAATGCATATGATTAAATATTGGTTCCTAATATTCATTTAAGTTATTTGCCGTTATACAGTTAAACTGCAGGCCTTTGAATAAGTCACATATACCAATACTGTATCATTGTTTTGAAAGGTTGTATACTTGTTCATGTTTCTGTTAACTTTTATGGTGGCCATCATGTGACCATATTAGGCTTTTTATGTATGTTCCACAATATATGCCCCTTATTTTTTATACAAGTCATAATAGCCTATGGCTAAACAAAAAGAACTGAATAACGAACGCTGCACATGACCCAACATTTTTCATTGGGTGCTTTGCTCCGCATAAATGTGTACAGCTTCGCATCTCATGGATACAAAGTAAGATGTGAGTGTTCAGCAGGGAAGCACAACTTTTGCAATAAAAGCTGAACAAACAAGAAACACACCAATTGGCTCTTTGTGTTTAGAGCCAAAATGTGGCACACCTTTCTCCTACAATATTTTAGCTACATTTTGGGAGAGATGTGTTTCTCTACTACTCCACTACATGAAAAGGACCTTTGAGTAGCAGAGTGTGTGACCAGCCCATAAAACTATTCAAATGGCACAGAGAGTTCTTGTAGTTTATGGTTTTACTGTTTTGGTCGATGTATTGTAAACCGTCCTGAGCCAAATCGGAAGGACAGTATACAAATCGAAACAATAAATAAATAAATAATCTGCTTAACACTACTTCCTGTTTTCTTTGCTTTATGCTGAACAGGGCTGGCAAACTGTGGACTCAGATAAGCTCTCGGGAGGGGGGGGGAGCCACTACCTGTGGCACTTGTTTTTGCCTAGGCAACCAAAGGAGATAGGGCTCAGAAAAAAATATCCACTCCAGCATGGCAGCTGTGTTATCGACAGCAAAAAGAAATGTGTAATTCTCATTTTTAAAGCAGAATTTGAAGATTTCTGCCTTGTGAGATTTACTCCTGGCTGTTGGAAAATTAACTCCCATCTGCACTTAACTTCTACTATCAGAGACATGAGTAATTTAAATTTATTATCGGGAGTTAAATGGAATCCAACTTGTAGAAACAGCCATTGCAATTTCCCCCACTGAGCTGATATACTTTCAATTGTAAAAGCTAATAGTACAGACACATACCAAAATGTTAACATTGTTTTCTTCAAAGCCAAAACAAAGGAAATGTCCTGAGACAAAGATACAGGAAGTGAACACTTGAACTTCTTCGAGTATAGTGCCTCTCCTTTTAGGGGAAAACTAGTAACTTAGCAAAAGCTAAAACAATTCAAGAAAGAAAGTATACTTTACTGTGTTCAGGTAAAATAACTCAAAAATGTAAAATGAGATTATTTGCAGATTATTTGGAATCATCTGGACTAATCCAAATTTTGGATGAACTGAGATTGATGAGAAAAGAACAGAGAAATGAAAAAAATACTAAACTCTTTGGCTAAAATGAATGGGGGGGGGGGGGATTCAGGCAAATCAGAATTTGGTAAAATCGGAATTAAGAATTCAGAATAAAGATTGGAGAAAATTCCTCTGGAAGTTTTATATAAAGGATTCAGCAAGGAGGTTGACAAGATCTATCAACAGGTTTAGTTTGAGGCCAAACAAAAATCTGCATAGAAAATACAAAAAAGTCTGTAAAATGGCAGATTTGTAACTGGGCTGTGTTGCGAGAGATGTCGTGACAAGATATCGAAAGGGAAGTAAAGAAAAGGAGGATCTCCTGTATAGGCTGTTTCAGGATGGAGATCTGAATGGAAGACTGAAGTTGAAAGTTTGATTATACAATATTTCTTAAAGGGGACAGACTAGTTAGAACTAAAAAAAATTAACGAGAGGTCTATAGATTAGTTTTTAGTTTTCAATTAGTTTTGTTTTAATATTTTTATGTATCTCTGTGTATTGGTTTGTTTTATCTTCTCTTTTCTATGTTTATTTTTTGTGTTGTCATTTGTGCAATTTTTGTTGTTTTACTGTATTAGTATTAGTGAGAAACTAGGTTAGTAGGTTTTTAAAAATATTTTATATTTGAACCCCTGCCCAGCAGTATTAAACCAGCTTTGGCATAGTCTCTCGCTGCTGAGGTGTCTCAGGGTGCTCCTATCAAACCACAATGTGGGCTGGTCCTGGCATTTTGCCCTCCAGTTCAGTCTGCATTATTTGTCAGTGTGGAAATGTCCTTAGGAACATTTAGAATACATTTCCCCAAAGACATGTGATATTTTTTCTGTTCCATTAATCAGTGAAACTTTTAATTATTACTAATACTTTATAAAGAAAATATTGTGCAAAGTTGACATGAAATTTGTGCTTGCTATTAACAGTCCTGTGATAATGACAGGATTCTTTTAAGGTAATTATTTTAAGACAGAAAGCTTACACATGATCCCATACGAAATCATTCTCACATGATTCATCTGGTTAATCATAATGTGATTTACATATGTGCTTTGTAGGACAGAACTACCGTAGGTATTCTCCAGGACCATATAACCTGATCAATTTCTTCAGGTGTTTTTTTAAAACTGAGGTGTAAGTTGAACTAAAAGTTTTACTGCATGAGCTTGGGTGCACCGTTTGGATGCTCCAGGCTAAAGCAACAGTTACAGTGGATTATCAGGTAGTGTGGATGTGACCTTGTCTACACTTGAGCCTAAAGTTGTGCACATATAACAAAATCCACAGCAATGGATATAAGCTTTTTTTCACCTTTATGTCTAATTTATTAAAGACTGTATTTTCCTCGAAAATAGGCACATTTACAAATGCCCATCAGTATGAGGGTTTTGGAGCACAAATTGTGTCTTTCTTTTAGACAGTCTGAAGAGTGTGAACTGAGAACTGGACCTGGCAACTCTTCCTTATAAATGTACAAGTGCAAAATATTTGCAAGGAAGAAATAATAGTTAGCAGTTTTGCTCACAGGGTTTCCCTAACTGACATGGTGAACATGCAACGTGGGATTCTAATTGGAGGAAAAGAAGCTGGATTGCAATTATGTAGAAAAAGTTATTGGGACGACCAAGGGCTAAGGACCCCACAGTCAACAGCCAAGTCAACTGGAGGCCAAGATGTTTATAACAATGAAAGACAAGCAGTAAAATGGGCAACCCACAATACCCTCTGGCAACAATATGAGCTGCAAGGTAAAAAATGTTTTGCTCAATTGCTCACATCAATTGAACAAGTTTTGCAGTGGAGACATTTAAGGGGTGATACAGTGAGGATGCTAAAATACATTGACAAATCACGCAATGAGAGAGCATGTACATGCATATGCACATGCTCTCTCTCTCTCTCTCACTCACTCACTCACTCACTCATACATACACAGATATATAAACACATTCAGAACAATTTTGACTAGCTGTCAATTGCTGTCTTATAAATAAGTTTGTTTCAATTAGCGATACTGGAGCTCCTACTGTGTAAATAGCAATACTGCTATCTTATTGTTCTATGTTAGCAAAATGTGAGGTAATCACTCTCAACTTAAAAAATACGGGTCAATACATTTTTGCCAATAAGAGTCTTCAAAGATAAGAGCAAACCTTGTGCAGTAGGTGTTATCAAACAGTATCAGCTAGATCCAAATATTCCATTTCCTGAATAGAACAGGCTTTTGCTTGGACAAAAAGCCTTTGGCATGTTATGGAGAAGGCTTTAATCACCCTATCACCTGCTTCACTTAATTTTACCTGCAATTTGCCTTCCATTTGCTAGGACAAGGAACTTTGTGTGTGAAGAATCCTTTGTGAGCACAACTCCTATTCATGTCACAGAACAATGTCTCTATAGTTGGGAAACATTCAGAACCTTTCAATAAAGGTTTGTAGGATGGGCCATGGATTTAATTTGTTGAAAACGCATGCTTCTCCATGTCTAAATACAAGACATACCTCGGTGCGCTTCCACATATAACGAAAGACGGCATGAACCAGCATTAAAAATACCATTGTGCCACATTTTGTGGCCACATGTGGGTGCAAAATCCCACCTTTGGAGAGGAGAGAAGAAAAGAGGACAAGCGAGGAGAGAAGAGGAAGGTTTCCCTTCCTTCCTAAAAGGTGGGTTTCTGCAGCCATGTGTGGCTACAAAAAGCTCTGAGGGCAAAGAAGTAAAAAAGACAGCCTCCAGAAACAGTAAGGAGGCCTTTCCTTTCCTTTTTTTTGGATTTGGGGGGGAGGGCACTGCCATCCCACCTCCACAGGCAGCCTGAGCTTGGGGGATGCTGGATATCTGTAAGGGCATCACTTGGGATTGTGAATGGAAGACCCAGATCTTTATAGAATTTTTAAAATTCGGATATAAGCAGCATTTTAAAATTTACCCAGGTTGCTTACATTAGCATGGATGCATTGTTTGGATGCCCCAGGCTAATGTGGCATCTACACTATATTTTCTGGCAGTGCAGATGGGCCCTCAGATTAAAAAGCCTCTAACAGTGAAGTTCCTTTTTACAAAGTCTTTTTATACCGCCCACCTAGCCACAATTTTCCTCCTTATCATATTTCTAGTTTGAAGAGGTTTTTTTTGTGGAAGATTGTGACTAGGAGGATGGTGAACGAAAATAGAAGAAAAATAGGCATTTAGTGCCAAATTGCAGCAGTTTGTTTACAGTAAACAATGTAGTAAATAAAGTTTCGGCTAGGGAAAAACAGCAGTTGCCTCCAGAGTCCCTTAGCTGGGCACAAATGAAGTGCAAAACCGAGAAGAAAGAGGAGATCGGATAAGCCTATCTCACCAGCTACTTACCATCCCTAGCTGGTGAGGTTGGCTTAAAGGTTTTCATTTAGGCTTACCATACAAATCTGTAAGTTTAGCCAAAATGGAAATCATAAGAAAAGTGGAAGTTTCTGAAATAAACTATCCCTGGATCCATTTTGGAAACAGCCTTCACATGGTCTCCAGAAGGTTCAAAATGTGGTGTGTGGTTTTGTTTTGTTTTTGTTTATTTGTTTTGATTATTCAGGTTGTCTCGTTTACATGTACACATTATGAGTTTTTATTTTTAAAAAGCTTGCTGAAATACTGTATGTTGATTTGCTCTTCTTTTTTTGTCACCATTACTTCTTCCCACATTATTTATATTAAAGAAGTAATGTCCAGGGATACGTATACTTCATCAATTGAGGTACACATGTATTTTCTTTGCATGCACATGCCTGCCACATTATCAGCACTTATCAGAGATAATTTAGACTTATCTTGAAGATGTTATGTGTTCATTTAAGTATCAATCTAGGCAATTTAAAAGCTCTTCTCTATGTCTGACAGAGATGCAACTTACCAAGCTAAAATAATAAGGGTATGGGGCTGTACTAATTACTTTGATTAGTAAGTTCAATTATGGAATCTTTAGTAAATCTAGCTCTGATAGCTGGTCCATCACTATATCTGTTTACTTGTGCCTTTGCTATTTCATACATTGACATGACCCCACAGCAGTTGCTACAACTTCAGATATGTATTGTTTACCTGTCACCATATAACAGCTATAAAAAGTGTCTGATACAATTTTGCTGGATATGAAATAAAACCACCCTCTCTTTACTACTACAGGATATATATTTTTGTATGTATGTATGTCTCTCTTAACATGTGTTTACATATGTGTATGTTATTTGTATGTAATATGCCACTGTTTGTCAGAAATTAACATTGCCAATATTTTTCAATAAATGTTTTCAGTTGCCAATACAAGGGTTGTCAAAATTCAATCATCAATATTGACAATGTCTGCCACACACATGTTGAGATGCACATGTGTGCACACATACACAAATAAATATGCAAATATTCAGTCTCACTTGCATCATGTTGTCAGCTATCCAATTTACTGTTAAGGTTGCTGACAAAACACTAGTATTTTCAGCAATAAACTGTTCATAATAGAATTGCTAGCCCTTATTTGATTCATTCTAGAAATTCAGGTAAATAGTTCCCAAATTCTCTTTGGTTGGGTTGTAGACATCTTGGTTTACCCCCAAACCTGCAGCCTTAAGCTTCTTGGTAAAAAAAAGTCAGATGACCTCCGTTATCCATGTTCACTGCAAATGGCATCAGCAATCTTTTCTCTCAGGCCTCCTTGATGGCTGGCACAGAAGGAAGATAATGGAGTGTCTGATTAGTGTGGGCTGAAGGCAGCTGAAGCATTCCAGCCCCAGCATTTGCTGAAAGGCTGGGAGACGAGGACACAGAAGGACAACTTGTGCCCAATTTGGTGTGAATGTTCGATCTCCCATAAGGATACATTTTCCTTTCTAAGTTTAAAGATCGTAATTGTGAATTATTTCCATTGACCTTTCCTTCAAGAAAATAGGTCAGCATTTCACCTTTGCCTTTGACACTGACTTTACCTCGACATGCAAACTCATAACTGCCCTTCAATATCCGCTGGACTTCTTCAGTAACCTGTAGGTAAAATATCACTGGTGAGGTATTAAAGTAAAACCATATGGCAAATTTATCTTACACCTTTTACAACATTTCCTCAGATTGATAGGTACTACAGAAGGATATGATTTTGTGGTTGGGCCCCAACTATGAGATTTGCTTAAGAATGGTTTCATCCCTTCTCCCTTCAAGCACAAGGCAAAATCTATTTCAAGCCCTTAGTAATATATTAGTTGCAAAGTGTTCTTACTTCATTTCTTTTTCCTTCTAATATTATTTTTAACATCTTAATGGAGAGGTCTTTCACAGATCCTGTTAGTTGTACAAGTTATGTAAGTATTTTATTTTTATTACTATTCTTACTAGCATATTATTAAAAACTTCTGATCTAATTCTACAGGAGAAAAACTGTATGCTTTGCAAAACCATCACATTAGAAATAAGCATGACAATAGGCATAACTTGTTTTAGTCTAACATAATGCTTTTATCATTGTTTTGCTTTTATGTCTGTTTTGAGCCGCTCCGAGCCCTCAGGGAGTGGTGGCATACAAGACCGAATAATAAATAAATAAATAAATGGAGAAGAGTAGAAGTATGCAAAGAGGAGCAGGATTGGGTTACATGTACATTGAAGCCTGTTTATATTGCACACCAGTTGTATTCCTAAACCCATTCCTGTATTTTATGGGATACAAGTGAGTACCAGTTGCAGAAAGTCCTACTTTATTGGCTCACTGTGGCATGGAGGTTATGCTGGTTATGCCAGCAGAGTGTAAGGTTTGGAAGATCCTACCAAGAGGACATCTTCACATGTGACCCTAGGAACAGACCACACATAATGCTGTTTGAGAGCCAGTTTGCATATATAAAGTCTCATTCTCGGAGGGATGATTAGTAGGTGGTGAACTGGTCACAATATCTCTCAGCAGAATAATAGCATAAAATAGCTATACTCTGTGTGGAAGGACCATTTGTACTGGTGAAATAATTGCTTTTCAAAATGGTCGAGGTAAGTGAATGGCTGCCATGGGTGCCAAAGAAAAGTGCTGTCAATTTATGATGTGGAAAAAAACACTGGCCTATGACAAGCCTAGAAGGCAAAAAAATAGTGCAGAATAGCCAGCTGTGCCCTCTATGGGCCATCTGGGTACAAAACATCTGGTGTGCGGAAAAGGACAGGACAAGTGTGATAAATCATGTGGGCTGGGGGGGAATGCGCACAGCCTGTGGACCACACTTTGCCCATCCCTGGACAAGAGTAGAATAGATTTAACTTTTGGGGTAGCTTGTAAAGAAAGACACTTTTTTGTATATTTCATCAAGACTGATTTAGTTATAAAAGCACTTACCTGAATTTTACCTTGCACTCCCGTACTATCCATTCTACTAGCAACATTAACAGTGTTACCCCAAATATCATATTGTGGTCTTCTGGCACCAATAACACCTGCCACTACAGGGCCTACGTTAATTCCTGAAACAGTGAAAGAAACCATAAATGTATTTAACTTTTCTTTCAAATTAATAGTGGCCCTTATAAAGAGCATAACAGATGATAAAATGAATTAACCGGATTTATAAAATGCATTAAACTGGTTTATGAAAATGCATTCATTTTTTACTGACTTATTTAGATTTCTTCATCACACTAATTCTATGGGCTGGTGACAGAGTACAAGATACCTTTATCTTATTTAATCTTCACAATTAAGTACTCCATATGTGCATACTTGATGCTGGGGAGAAAGTGAAAAAGTAAGCACTAAAGTCACTTAAACTCGCTTATCTGAAACCAGGGTTTGCATATAGCAGTGGCTCTCAACCTGTGGGTCCCCAGATATTTTGGCCTACAACTCCCAGAAATCCCAGCCAGTTTATCAGCTTTTGTTAGCTGCTGCAGAGAATATTGCTAGTCACTTTTAACTTTTATGTTTTTAATAAAATGTTAAAAAGAAGAAGCAAAAGCAGACGCAGCAGGTAGAAGAGAGGGGGTGTCACTGGTGAAAGATTTCATTTACTTCTCAGTAAAAATTCATGGCCTGTTCTGAAAACTAAGATTTTATGTAATTGGTAAATTAATGGCAATCTCACATATTTATTCTGACACCTATAAATATTAGTATAAAGATCAAGGGACACTTTAAAAATGTAATACCAACAGATTACTTTTGTCAGTTGATGTTCTAAGTTCTGACTATTGAAAAGGTAACTTACCAACCCGAAGAACAAAATCATTGTAAGACTGGTAGTTGATTTCATCAAGAACATCAAACATTTCTATTGAAAAATCAGCCAGTGTACTGAGATGGGAATAAATTGATTTCTTTGCCTACATTTAAAAAAGAAAATTTATTTATCATTATTCATTCACTGATCTTCTCAACAGAAATAAAATTGTCTACAAATGCACTAAAAACAAGTTAAAAGCATGTTTGAAAAAGTAAAGGTATGCCTTAAATACATTTTAAAAAGTAAATACTGTATATACTTGAGTATAAGCCTAGTTTTCCAGCCCTTTTTTAGGCTGAAAAAGCCCCCCCCCCTATGGCTTATACTTGAGTGAGGGTCCTGGCGGGAAGGTCCTGCTAGGACCCTCACCTCTCCACACAGCAACCAAGCTCTCCTTCCTCTCCTCCTTTCTTGTGCTTTGTGCTCCTTCCTCTCCTCCTCTCTTGCACAGAGCACGCCTTCCTCTCTCGGCGCAGTGCGCACCTTTCTCTCCTCTCTCGGCACCAGTCTTTCCCACTTTTCCTAATTCACATACACACAGCATTTCCCCCAAAATGTATAGTTAAAATAAACTATGGTTATTATTGGAAGGATATGTAAGCACATTTACAATGAAGAAGGTTAGAATAAGGATTTAATCAGAGTTGGACAGTCTTATCTTAAATTACAGATTTATGTAAATATTCAAAGACATTTAACCTACTAATGCATTAATTAATATAATTTTATTGGTATCTATTTTTATTTTGAAATTTACCAGTAGCAGCTGCATTTCCCATCCTCAACTTATACTTGAGTCAGTAAGTTTTCCCAGGTTTTTTTGCAGCAAATTAGGTGCTTTGGCTTATATTCTGGTCAGGTTATACTCGAGTATATACAGTACCTCTATACTAACACCCCAGAAGAAGAAAGCAACATATCCACCTTCCTTTTTGTTGGTAGAGTCATAACAGCAGATGGTTGCAAAGAAAGCAGATAGTTACAGGCATAGGCTTCTAAAGAGAGTTGGGGAATTCATGGTGAATTGGTCTATAGAACTGTTAGTCATAATAACTCAATAAACCTTTGGTGTTCAGAAGTCATAATTAGTCATTACAGACAATGGTATGTGGTGCATTTAATTTATTTATTACTTTAAATATTGTGGTTTTCCCTTACATCACAAAGTAGCATATAAGTAAAACCAATTTAAATCATTTTAGTTTGAGGAATCAAATAGTTAAGAAATAATCTATTAAATTCAGCTTTTAAAATATAACTTTTTGAACATAATAAGCTAAATATGGGTGTGACGCAGCAGCTAAAAAGCCAATGTGATTCTTGGCTACAACAATAGTGTTGTATAGTGTTTTGATTGTGGAAAATAATATCATTACTCTATTCTGCTCTAGTCACACCACACCTGGAATGCTGTGCTTAGTTCTGGGAACCACGATTCAAGAAGAATACTATTAATAAGCTGGAACATGTTCAGAGAAGGGCTACCTAAAAGGGCTAAAACCTTTTTATTCAGACAGGCTTTTAAAGATGGTGTTTAGGATCTAGTCAGGGGGTGCTATGGTTTTTAACTGTTTTGATGAATTTTAACTGTGATTTTTTTTACTACTGGTTGTGTTTAATTCTATTTTAATGTTTGAATATTTGTATATTTTAAATTGTATACTAATGTTTTATAGAATACCCTGACTATTCTAAAGAGCAGGACAGAATAGTACAAGACCTCAACAAAGAGAAGGAAAAAAATCTGAAATAAGCAGATTGGAGAATGGCCCATGGTCCTTGGTATCTCTCCACTAATGCACAAAGCATGAGAAGTAAACAAGATGAACTTGAATTCTTGATACAACACAAATACGATATAATTGGAATCACCGAAATCTGGTGGGATGAGTCTCGTGATTGGAATGTTAGAACCTATTTCTAGAGGTGAAAAAAGACCAGACAGGAATGGAGGAAGAGTAATATTGTATACAGGGGCGGCCCCAGCGATTCCGCCACCTACGCGGTCGCGTAGAGCGTCATCGGCTAGGAGGGGCACCACCGGCTGGGAGGGGCGCTGCCGCGCCGACTCCGCGCCCCCACCGCCGCCGCACTGCCCTGCGCCGCCATCCGTGCATGCGCAGAAGCACCTACAGGCGCTATAGCGCCTGTAGACGTTTCTGCGCACACGCGAACGTCCGCGCACGCGCACTCCCTCCCAAGCGCGCCTGCCGCTTTGGAGCCAGCGCGCATGTGCAAAACCTGCACTGCACGCATGCGCGCTGGCTCCAAAGCGGCAGGCGCGCTTGGGAGCGAGTGCGCGTGCGCGGACGTTCGCGCGTGCGCAGAAACATCTACAGGCGCTATAGCGCCTGTAGGTGCTTCTGCGCGTCTTGTGCGCGCGGCAGAAAGGTGCGCCGCAGAGGTGTGCCGCGGCGATGGGGCGATTTGCGGCGCGGCGCGCATGGCGTGGCGTGGCCGGCGGTGTGGGCGTGGCGGCGGTGTGGGCGTGGTGGCGGCGGTGAGTGACGCGGCGGGGGGGCGACAAAATTTTCTTCGCGTCCCCCCCCCCCAAAATTAGGTCGGGCCGCCCCTGATTGTATATCAAGTGTGTGAGGGGTTCAAAAATAAATCGCGAAAGTCAGGTTGAGAGTAATTTTTATTAAGGGTGAAAGAAACAACAAACAGGTCATTGTGGGGGTCTACTTCAGACTTCTAGGCAGACTGAGGACTTTGATGATACCTTCCTAGAACAAATGACCATGCATTCAGAAAGGAGATGTAATAGTTATGGGAATTCCCCACTATCCTGATATATGTTGGAAGACAAACTCTGCCAAGAATATCTGGCCCAACAAATGCCTCACTTGCCTTGCAGGCAATTTCATTGTTCAGAAGGTGGAAGAGGCAACAAAAGGATCAGTTGTTTTAGATCTGATCATAATCAAGATCTGATGTTGTGGTAAATGGGGTTGAAATTGTAGGTTCTTTAGGCCAGTGTTTTTCAACCTTTTTTGAGCCGCCGCACATATTTTATATTTACAAAATCCTGGGGCACACCACCAACCAAAATGACACAAAATGACACTCTGACATAGTAATTAAATATAGTTAATATGTTTTTAAATGTATTTATACACTCAGAGTGAAACCTGGGCCTGTTTCGATGGACACAACATATATATGACTTCTTCTCTTCTTCAGGCTAAACATGCCCAGCTCTTCAAGCCGCTCCTCATAGGGCTTGTTCTCCAGACCCTTGTGAAATTTCACCCTGAATGAAACTTGCTTCCAGTTAACTATGGATGTCATGAAACTGTTATAAACAGTTCCTTGGGGGGGGGGGGGCAACTCTCGAAAAATCCAGTAAAATAGTAAAAAAACACCATTTCCAAGTGGAGAGGCTCAATTTGTTTCTTGGAAACCTGTGAATGCTTCAGCCTCTCGATGCTCCCAGATTTGCTCACTGCCCAATTCACTGACGTGGAGCTTCCGGCTTTGTTCTCGCGAGAAATCCAAGCCAACGTGAAAACGCCGACTCAATCACTTCTGCCCAGTGCTCTGCTTTTGTGGAGGGTGGAGGGAGGCAGCGAAAGAGGCCACACAGATCTATGAAACATATCGGGAGGCTGAAGCAGCCCTGAGCGGGAGCTGGAGCCATGCTGAGTCGAGGCTCCTGAAGGCTTCCTCAAGGCGGGCCCATTTGGCGGAGCCCTTCCTTTGCCTCGGGGAGGATCTTTGGGGAGCAAAATAGGGAGAAAGAGCTGCTAGGAGGGGGAAGAGTGCCAATTTCCCACGGCACACCTGATGATCACTCACGGCACACTAGTGTGCCACGGCACACTGGTTGGGAAACACTGCTTTAGGCAGTTCTTAAGGTGAGAGAAACCATTTTTCTTGAGTTTATTACATAGCTGAAAGTATAGTCAGGCATGCATTCTAGACATTAGAATGCTCTTCAGTAAGCCTAGGAAACAACTGAGTGGGATCCTATGATCAGGAATCCTAAAAGAGAAAGGAGTTCTTGATGAATTGGAGTTTCTGAAAAGTGATATATTGGGGCATAATTTCAAACAGTTTCAATAAGGAGGATAAATATTTAAAGAAATCAGAACTTTAAACTGAGCTAAGATTTAAAAAGGACATGTACAAGAAACAGAAAAAGGGAGAAATCACCAAAGAGGAATTCAAATAAATAGCCAGCATGTGTAGAGACAAAGTTAGAAGACCCAAAGCACAGAATGAGCTCAGGTTATTTTGGTTATGTCCATGGCAAAAGGAAGAACAAGGAAAAGGTAGAGCCACTGCATACAAATAATGGAGAAATGCTAACAGAGGACAGAGAGAAGATGGATCTACTCAACAGTTTAGTCGCCTCGGTTTTCTCCGAAAGGGTTGACAGTGCTCAACTTGGATAATATGTAACAGAGAATGCAGCAGGAAAAATGCAGCACAGATATAGAGGCATGACAGGAATATTTGGCTAATCTAAATGAATTCAAGTCTCCAGGGCCATATGAATTACATCAAATGGTATTAAAGAACTGGCAGAAGTAATTTCAAAGTAGAAAGGAGGAAGGGTGTCCTCAAAGCAGCCCCCCAAAAAAAGTGCAAACTGGAACGCGGGTTGCTGTAGCACACAAGTATTCAATTTTTGTATTTAAATGATTTATTTAACATTCATTTAGAAGTTGCTTGATCGTAAAAATATATATATCTTCCCAAATGGGGATGTGGAATTCTGGTAGATAGTATTTCAAATGATATATCTCAAACCCTCTATTCCGGAATCCAATTCAAATCTTGGTATATACATATATATTCATTCTCATGGTATTTGTAATCCGGATAGAAAGGCTTGTAAGGTCGACGGACTATGTATTTAAAGGCCTTGCCGTTTCGCCAGGGGGGGCTGGCTTCATCGGGACCCCAAAGAATAACATTTACTTATAATTCCACTGGTCCGATCATCTATAAATTCAAATAAAAATATACATATCAACATTTTGCAATTCTGGTTTAGCCCACCAGTTACACAGGACAACCCTCATGAAAAGGCTTAACATTATATACATACCAATTCATTCAAATCAACGAAAATATCATTCTGAGTGGACGCGGCCACTACTTCACAATAGAAATGTGTTTGCATACACCCAACCGTGCTATCATTGCACTGTATGCAAACACATTTCTACTCAGGAAACAATTACTGACCTGGAGGGAAAACATACCTTTAAATTACGTACTGGAGCAACATGTGGCAGTAGAAATATTATTTATTGTTTAATTTGCCCATGCTTAAGATATTATGTTGGCGAAAGTGGGCGTGATGCACAAGGGCGCAGGAACACAGATCGAGATTTAAAACACGCAATGAATCTTCTCCATTGTACACCCATTTTAAACAGCATCATAATTTTGATGACTTTAAAATCTTAGTATTAGAAATTATTTCACCACGACCATACAAAGATCAGAAACAATTACTACATCAGAGAGAAGTATTCTGGATTCACTCCCTAAAAAGCGAATTACCTCTAGGCCACAATGATTGCCTATCAATCAGTGAGATTTTGGAATAGGTCCCACCTGGATCTCAGTTGGAGTGTAACCGAGACCTCCGGTGTTATGTGTTGTCCGTTGACTACCATTGTGAAGTAGTGGCCGCGTCCACTCAGAATGATATTTTCTTTGATTTGAATGAATTGGTATGTATATAATGTTAAGCCTTTTCATGAGGGTTGTCCTGTGTAACTGGTGGGCTAAACCAGAATTGCAAAATGTTGATATGTATATTTTTATTTGAATTTATAGATGATCGGACCAGTGGAATTATAAGTAAATGTTATTCTTTGGGGTCCCGATGAAGCCAGCCCCCCTGGCGAAACGGCAAGGCCTTTAAATACATAGTCCGTCGACCTTACAAGCCTTTCTATCCGGATTACAAATACCATGAGAATGAATATATATGTATATACCAAGATTTGAATTTGATTCCGGAATAGAGGGTTTGAGATATATCATTTGAAATACTATCTACCAGAATTCCACATCCCCATTTGGGAAGATATATAATTTTTACGATCAAGCAACTTCTAAATGAATGTTAAATAAATCATTTAAATACAAAAATTGAATACTTGTGTGCTACAGCAACCCGCGTTCCAGTTTGCACTTATTTTTGGAGAAGTAATTTCAAAGCCAATTTTTGAGAAAGATGAGTCTTTGACGAAGTTCCCAATGATATTCCCACAAAAAAAATCTAGTCAAGTATGGACTACATTATAGCACTGTTAGGAGGGTTGGAGATTGGTTAACTGGCTGAATGCTTAGGGTTTATTTTCTGTTCCTACCTCCTCTTGCTGGCATTTGCTTACCAATTTATTATATCTCATCCCTGTTCTATTTACTGTTTCTCATTTTGTTTTGGTTTGTCACTTTTAAAAGTTACTTATAAATCAGGGAGGAGAGCAGAGAAAGAGTACTTGTAAGAGCTTTTAATCCCTTAAAAGAGCGCCTGAACTCTTATCAATTTAGAATCATAGAATCATAGAGTTGGAAAAGACCAAGAGCCATCCAGTCCAACCCCCTGCCATGCAGGGAAAGCACAATCAAAGCACCCTGACAAATGGTCACTCAGCCTTTATTTAAAAGCCTCCAAAGGAGTCTCCACCACATGCTGTGGCAGAGATTTCTACTGTTGAACAGCTCTTACTGTCAGGAAGTTCTTCCTAATGTTCAGGTGGAATCTCCTTTCCTGTAGTAAAACTAGCTGAAAAATGCCGAGCAAATATTATTGCCCAGTTCTAGCTCTAACTTATGTGCATCTTTATACAAAATACCATATCAGGAGGTTCCTATGACATTCTAAAGATCATTTGTGAAAATGTTCAGGGAAACGTTCCAAATGAAAGATATCTTACCTTGGTGCCTGTAGTTGGTACAAGTCCTACTGCTGCCATATATGTACTGCCAATTGTCTTGATTTTTTCAATATCTTTATAATATTCTTTGTCCATAAGCTTTGTTTGAAATATAAAACATTGCATAGTATTTTAAACAAGTTATTTTTGCTGCATCAAATATATAACAAATATTTTCAAGTCTATAAAATGGGGTCCTTTCCTTCTTCTCTGATATGGTTTGCAAAGGCCAGGCTCAACACAATAGTTTCAAGTGTAAGAGGTGGCAAGTGCGTAGTACAGACTCAGTTTTGGTACTGCTCACAGCTGCCGGGCTGGTTCAGGCACTGACTGTGAAGCTTCCATGCAGCTCTCAAGCCAGCTTTTTGGGGTGGGGGGTTAGCAGCGTCGCTACCACCAATACTGTTCCAGAGTAGTCCACTTCATATCAACATTGAGATAACTGGCCTGTCAAGTTGCACCTATAGTCAAGAAATCTTTGGAGCTAACTCTGGAATCCTAATGGTATGGGATCACATAGTTGATTGAAACGTGATGCGATTCATATTCTTGTATCTAGTTAATGAATTACTTGATAGATTTGGCTTGAACCGTCTTGAGAGGATCTGGGTAATTACTGAAGATTATGTCCTTCCACTCAGAATGTGGGATTATATAGCCAAATTTTGCAGAATAGAGAATAATTTAAATTTTCACAGATGTAAGAAAATCTCACTTGCTGCCTGGATCATTCAGTGATGCTGACAATTCAGAATGGATTACACAGTGAGAAATAAATTTTATGAAAGTAATGTGCTATATTATCAAGATTATGAAAAAATTACAAATATATTGGTGAAAATGGCAGACTCAGGCCTTACCTCATCAAAATCTGCAATAATTTCATTTAACAGACGTAAACATTCCACTCCCATGTTATTGCCATCCAGTTCTATGTAAAAATCGTTGAAATTGGGAATGGAAGCAAACAGCACTCCAACTTGGGAATATGACTGGTAATACAAATCCTGAAATGTTTAAATTAAATTGTCTGTTAAGATTAAAAAAACTCATTTGGGTTGGATCCAGACAAAGTGAATATCCTTATATCTCATTGAAATGAATGGGATTTTAGAAGTGACTGTATGGCAGTCACAGGGTGATTTAGGGCCCTTCTAGACATCATTAAATCCCAGGATGATTTTGTCCCCACCCCCAACTCAAACTTCCTATCTGCCCTCCTGGATCAACAAGAGGTTTACCTGGGGAACATCCAGCCACCCTGGCACTCTCCAAACTTATGTGGGGGCTTGGCTGAAGCTGCAGGCCTCTCCAAAGAGAGCTCTTGGTGCGTGAAAATGGTGCATCCTGTGGCTGCAGCCAGGCCTCTCATGTAAGTTGGGGGGGGGGGGGCTAGGAAGGGAGGGGGTTGGTGCCCAAAGAACTGGGATTGATGTGGGGATGGATACCTGAGATTGAGAAAGCAATCCTGGATGTCAATCTCCACAGGGTCCACACCTGGAAGATCTGGACCTTACCTTAAAGTTCAGATCTTTCCAAGTGTTTAGGTAATCTGGAGTCAACTGGGAAATCCTAGTTTACTCCAGATTAATTCGGGTTTATCTGAGGTGTCATTTGGATGCCTCAGGTAAACCTGGGGAAGCTATCATGTTCTGGGCCTGTCTGGATGACCACTTAATTAATGTACATACAGATCCAACCCAATTCAGGAATCAGCACTCAAAAGGCAACATTTTAAAGTGTCAATTATGCTTTTGTATCTAATTCATATGTTATTATGTAGTTCAAAAGGTCATGCAAACTTTATATGGAATTGAAGACAGGACCTAATGGGGCTGCTGATACCACATCGTATTTTAACACTTACATACATGCTATCAAAAAGCAACAAGTGTCCAAAACCTTTGTTTTTATTTCCTGCTCTGACACAAATAAAAATAATGTGTATTTGGACAGCATGGCACTGGCACTACAGGGAGGATACCTCTTTGATAACTTCCACCGTCAGGACCAGGAGGCATTGCAATAAGTGCCAAGTGCCATATTGCATGTTCAATGCAAAAGGCATGGAACACCTGATTGCAGTTGCACTGTTTCCTTTCAATAATTAGGTTTTTTTCTATTGACTTCTTTCTTCACATTCCTTTCTTCCTTGGAATTCCGGGCTCCCCTTCCCCCTTTTATTTCACTACATTCTTTTCATTCTCTTGATAGCATTATGGCCTGTTATTTTGTTCATTTTATTGTATCAGTAATGGGAGGTGGGGAATAGATCTGGCCCATATTAGATTGCGGGGGGCAGGCATGTAGCCAGGGGGGGCTAAGGGGGCTTCAGCCCCCCCCGAAATTCTCAGGGTGGTCCGCAAAAAGGCCTTACTGGTACATTATTAAAACTGTTATGTTTATTCATATCATGATCTGATCACCATGCTCATTATATCCCACATTAATGGGGTTATTGGGATAACAATACAAAAGATTTGCTAGGGTAGACCCTCTTCCACCCAGTCTCAGCCCCCCCCCCGAACCAAACTCAGCCCCCTCCGAAACAAAATCCTGGCTACGGCCCTGGCGGGGGGATAGGTCATTCATTACACTGATTGGAAATGTATAGAGTTTAAAATTCACCTGGCTTTCTTAGGAAGAGGGGAAATCTTCCTTTCTCCTCTCTCTTTTTTAGGCTGCTTGAGAGGTTATTGTTTGCCCTTGTTCCTGTCAGCTAGGCTAAGCTAAATAAAGTGGTCCTTATTCAACCCATTATTTGCCTCTGGTCTCATTATTCCATGTCTGGACATCAATTCAAGATATAAAAGCACAGGATGTTGAACAAGGTACACTTTGAATTTTTATGAGCAGAATCTGGGTGGGTACAGCCTGCTGCAAGTAAGTTGGTCCATAACTGCTGTCTTCTGACACTTGTTATTCTATCTTCCAGTAAGAAGTCTAAAAAATGCTGGATCTTTCATCCTTTCCTCCAACAATGTATAGCCTGAAAGTTTTGCAAACACATTGACTGGCATTTTCTGTTAAGGGTCATGGTGATTGTTCCCTTTCTCCTAGCACAGGCTCCAAGGATCAGTTTGTTAGCCTGAATATAAAAAAATGTATTATGATATTATTAATATCTTAACTTTACAAGGAGGAAATTATCTCTGTTTTCGATGGAGTTGTTGCTGTCCTCTGCTATTATGTCTTGAAACACAGTATGCATTATATAGCCTGGGAATGAGCTAGAAATCCAGATAGTGGTCATTTTCCTTACCATATTTCTTGGATTAGACATGAGAAAATGCTGAGCAACATGTGCTGGCAATAAGTTAAAGAGAATCCGTTTGTTATCCAATTTCACTCTTTCCATATCATCTCTCTCTTCTTCTGCCTATGTAAAAGGTGATAATTTTAACAATGCAAGTTACAGTCTTAACTACATTTTGTAGGGTGGAAGCACATTTTGTGATCATGAGTAAACATGCACATGATTGCATTGTTCATAAAAACTTTTCTTGAATGTATATGTGCTATCTTCTACCAGGCAACACACACATATTTGCACATACTTACCTATAACTCAGGATGGTACAAAATTAACAATAAAAGTGTTTAATATGTATACCACCCTCTTCAAATGCCAAGAAATGAGTTTAGTTGAGCAACTGCACTCTCCTTGGACTGGGTCTTTACCCCATTGCTGACTGCACTGTCCATCTTCCAAAAGATGAATAAAAGCTTACCTTATGGAAGATAGGAGTAGTCTGCAAGCACAGAAGGACCCCCTAAAGAATGAAAGGACTCTGTTGGCTCTCAGTTGGTGACAACTTGACAAGTGATGAACAAGTAATTTTGTTATAATCAGCAAAAGTGCAAATGAGACATTTTTTTTTTTTTGGTTGGGGGCACAGAAAAACATTATGGGGCAAATAGGTTGGTCACTACAGAAGAGGCTTCTGGGGAAAACATGTTTTTACATAACACTGAGAATGGTGGGAATTGCAATCCAAAATGTCTGGAAATCACTAGGTGAGTGGTGGTTCCTTTAAGGCACTTTCCCCCAAATGTTGGTCTTTCAAATTTTTTGGACTTCAGCACACATAATTCCTGATTGTTGGCCAAGTTTACTGAGGATTCAGGGATCTGAAGTCCAAAACAGCTAGAGCAGGCATCCTCAAATTGAGGCCCTCCAGCTGCTTGGGCCTCCAACTCCCAGAAGCCCTAGCCAACTGTTCTTGTTTAAAAATATTTTATTGATAATTGTATAGAGTAAAAAGAGATGAGGAAATAAAAGAGGAGGAAAAGACACACACATACAGTTTTTTTTAAAAAAACAACACGTTTTGACTACCATCCACTTCATGCTGTTGTGTAATTCTGTTCAATAGTCAGAATTTGTGCTTTCTATTTTCTTTAATATTTTTTTTATTTCCTAAAAATCAAGGTCTTGTTAAGTCTCTGGAATCCCAACTCTTATTTCCAGTTCCCAATAGCCGTGCCAAGGAGCTGGGAGGATTGAATCATGCAAACAGGCTTCTGTTGGTGCCATGTTATAGAAACTTGGGTGGGCAATCAGAATAAAGGGAAATGTCATTAAATTATCAACAGAATTAAAGGTATGTCCATTGAAAGTCAATTGAAATAAACAGTACCCCCAAGTAATCACAGGGGCTGGCCAGGACAGCTGGCTTCCTTCTTCCCTCCCACTATATCAACCATTATTGTTTCTAAGACATTCTTCTTCTTTTCTTGCACCTTGATTTTGGGAAAAAGTGCATCTTAGTATTGATGAAATATGGCGTTTGTCTATGATGAATTCTGCTTTTGGTATAAATAAGGGTCAGTTAAGAGACTAAATATTTTGGACAAATCAATAAAGGAACAACAATCATAAAATTCTCTCCTTGGTTCTCCTTTTCTAAAACTTAACATTTTTAAGCCAAATATCTGATCAAACCTAAGCCATGTTCCTTAAGAATTGCCTTTATAAAATCTTCCCTCTCCAAAGCTCCTGATGTCTCATTTTGATGCGTCAGAAGCTTACTCTGAGGGGCCTGAGGATGCAGTCGGGTTGGGGGGCTGGCTAGATGCCCTCCCAGGTTAAGTACTGATTGACCTGGAAAACCTGGGATTTGGGCCCTCTGTGTGGCCTAAATCTTAAAAGGAATTGAGATTTTAAATCCTGGTTCCTTTTGCAATTTGGCTCTGTCTGGAAGGGCCCTTGTTGGGTTTTTTGGCAGCAGGCACCTCCCCCTTTTAAGACATGCTTTCACCAGATTTTTTTTAAAGAATGGCCCAAGGGGTGCTCTAAGAATCATCACACATTATCCCTCTGAAAATGGGCAAAAGGTATTCAACTGAATAGGCTTGTAAGCTGAGGAAAGCAAGATATAGTACACCTATTCATTGAAAATAATGTCCTGAAAATTATGGAGTTGGAGCAGTAGGAATACATCACTAAAGATGGTGGATAAACAACACCCCACCCCCAACATCATACACATTATTGCTACTTAGAATGAAACTGAATAGGGCTCCAGGAAGGGTGTAGCATTTGAAGGCAGGAATGAAGTTTCAGGCATCTGATAGAGGCGAGAATCTTAAGGGATAAACCGGGAATATATGGAGAAAGGTAAAGCGAAAGGACATATATCATACCTCCACTTGTTGCGTATTTCTTAATAAAAATATTTTCCTAATCTTGCATACAATAAGTGACTACAGCAAAATGGAAATCATACTATTGTTATGGAAGGGAAAAAAGGATGCCTTGCCTGTACAGCCCAGAGGTAGTCCAGACGTAGCTTCAAATCCACCTGCCTGGAATGAAGTGCCAAAGCACAGGAAAATAATAAGATGGCTAATATGGGTTCATAGCCACGTATATAAAAGGAGCCACCCCTTTAAAAAAAGAAAGAAATTGGGCATGTAAGTCTTTTATTCCATGGCAGTATAAAAATATGAAAATAATAAATCTGATCATTCTAGTCTTTGAAAACAGTTTGGATTCAGAACATATAATTTCACTGACTAGTATTGACATGATTGGGAGTAACACATTACAGGAAAGCTATTGCTTTTAAAAATGTAATTTATTTATTACTGAAGGTACAACAATATTATGTTACAACTGTAATTTAATAAAAGAAAACTCATTCAGTTAAGCGTCAGCAGTTATGTGGCCTCACCAAGAGGTGGGGAAGGAATATTGCTGATTTCTTTTAATGTATGTTTTGAAAGTATAAAAAATACTTTTGAGGAACCTGGAAATGATGTCATTTTAAACATGTACAAACGTAATACTAAATACTATTTTAGGGCATCAGAATACATCTTAATCTTCTTTGTCTAAATCCTTTATTCCCATTATTGGAAAAGAACACAGTTCTTCATAGCTGTTCATACTTCCAGAGATATTCCACTATGTAGAAATACATGCAATTTTTCTACATGTATTTCTACATAGTGAAAACATGTTTTCTGTGCAGAAATCAATTTTCTGTGCATAGATACAGTATTTTAGTACACAAATATAAGGGGGGTTTGGCACAGAAATCCTTTTTCTGTACAAAAATGCACACGATCTTTCTGTGTAAAACCACATTTGTCTTTTGAAAAATAATTCTGGGTATGCGGCAAAGAACCTTACTGTAGGCTCTTGACTATCTGATGGTGTTCTGAGTGTCAGGAAATACAAAACAAGTACAAAATTAGCACTTGGAACTATAATCATAATCAATTAATTATAAAAATAACTTTCTAAGGTTTGTTCCATATAAAATAGAAAGGTGAAGTACGAGTACATGTCAAAGCAATTGTGAGGCGTTCTGCTTTTATGGAAGAGAGAGTAGAAGATTTAATTCTTTCCCATTTTAGTTTATTCTATACTGTACATGTTTCTGCATGTTTCCCCTAATGCATACATTTTTGTAAGAACTCTGATTATCATTTTAAATATTTCATTCACCACTCAGTTATGTGCATTTTTCCTTACTATAGCAATTTTTATACTTTTTTGATGGAAAACCTCAGTTTTGCAGTTTTGAGAATGAGAGTTTCAAAAAATAACGAAATATTATGTTCAACCATTAGGTTAGGTTTGCTTTAAAATGTGAACTGACAAATTTCTCCTCTACCCCTACATACGATCAATAATAGTCACAGTTTGTAGCAGAGATATAGACAGGTTCCAAGCACACGGTCCATAGAAAGGAGTTAATATAAGAAAGTGATTAACATCTCTAAACTAAGGACTTTATAATGGCAGGTCCCATCTACATTGACCATTGAATGCAGTTTCAAACCGCTATTGAATAAAATAGTTTCTCTGAGCAGATGATTATGTAAGAATCTTGGAATCAGTTTGAGGTCAGATGATAATTATACAAACTTCAGGGTATTGATGTACATTAAGAGCTTTCTTTCACATGATTTTGGGGGAATTTGTAGATGATAATTACACAATCTTCAGGGTACTGATGTACATTACGAACTTTCTTTCACGTGGTTTTGAGGGAATTTGTTGTCTGGCTGCGACAGTTTGAAGCCAGCTTCAAACTACATTCACTGGTCAGTGAAGAGGGGGCCTAAATTAGGTAATGAATAGAAGAATAAAGGCAAGTTAGGGAAGAAGGGAAAGACAAGGCAAACAAGGCATGAAAATAAGAAATGGTGTAATATCTGCAGGAGCTGGATGAAACCAAGCAACGTCATTTTGGTTTAATGCACCAAAACTCCATAAACAGATTTTTTAAACTTGGCATTTATCCAAAAAAAAGTTGCATTGGAAGTCTATGGATTTTTTTAAAAGGAGACAACAGTTAGGCTCTTCTCAGTTATGCAATACACTTACCCTACTGCTTTTCTGTAACCACTGAGTTCCAAAATGGCTATGTACAAAATTGTAACAAAAAGCAGGAGGATCATTTTTGGCAAGGAAGATATGCGTAAAAATATTGCCAGGGTCAGAGTCCCCACAACGCAGGAGAGAAATGAATAATGGGCTGCATCACATGGAAGTTCATTCATTGTCTTATTTGTCCCACTAGGAGAAATGATAACTATGGAACTGCTGGAATTAGTATTCCAGACCCAGGGCATACAACCAACCTAGAGGGAAATGGAGAGTAAAAATGATTATGAAGAATAGACCATGCTTATTAGTAAAATACGGAGGATCCACATATGTATAAGACATTTGATAACTATAGCAGTTAGGGTCAAACTGTACATGATACAAAATACATAAATTTCTGTTGATGTTAGTATATAATGGATGTGTTCGTCGTCAGTATTGTAAGGGGTAACAGGCATGTAGCCAGGGGGCTTGGGGGCTTCAGCCCCCCCCCCAAATTCTCAGGGTGGTCCGCGAGAAGGCCTTACTGGTACATTATTTAAACTGTTATGTTTATTCATATCATGATCTGATCACCATGCTCAATATATCCCATATTCATGGGGGTATTGGGATAACAATACAAAAGGTTTGGTAGGGTAGACCCTCTCTCACTCAGTCTCAGCCCCCCCCCCCGAATCAAACTCAGCCCTCACCACACCCCTGAATCAAAATCCTGGCTATGGCCCTGAGTAGGGAACATTTAGCCTGTCACAAAATACTCCTTTAAAAAACACCCTTTATGCCTACTCAGCTCTGATTAATCTTGTGAGGGGATCTTCCACTGATGCGAATGGAACTTTCCTTCCGGCAATAATAATACATCAGGGGAAGACATATGATAAAATATCTATTTGCAAACAGTTGAATAAATCCACTGCATTTCTGATAAATGTGTTTGTGAAAGTCGGAGCATGTGTATACAATATACAAAAGAAAAGACATGTAATAAACTGGTTAATTGTTGTTTCTGAAGCAGTCAAATGACAATCCTTTCTACATTTCAGTAAAGCAGAGTGCTACTTGTACCTCAAAGATGGCACAAATGTCCTCAGATCCTTGTTATAATTTATGAGTACATTTAATGTCAGCTAACTAAATCAAGTCATGGAGCACACCGACACTATAATGCAGCTTGAAGTCAGTTTAAGAGGAACCAGTTTTGCTGTGTGGGTAATTAGTGTGACAATTCTGGAACTATTTGTGGCCAGGTAGATAATTACATTATCCATGGAACCTAGCCTCAAACCACTCTGCATCCTGCCCCCCATTTCCAGGTAAGATGAGCATCAGGATTCCAGAGACATAGGTGAAAAGGGAAAGTGGCAGGAATGGAGTTAATAAAGTACACAACCCAAGGGGTCAATTAGCCCTGCTAGGCAGCCATGTCATTGGGACATATTTTGATAGCCCTTCCTTCCGACTTCTAAAAAGGGCTTCAGCAGGGGTAGTTGTCTACAATGCGCTTTGCATTCTGCGGAGTCAATTTCTCCCTGGGATCTGGGATATATTGAGATCTGCTGCAACACATTATAGGGCCTATCTCGGAGTTTCGTGAGATTTTTTTTAATGCACTGTATACCATTTAATTCACACTACTGCGGGCATTGGTAGCATGCATTTTGTAGCTAAATTGACTCTGAGCTGCATTAAATGATCAGTGTAGATGGGACCATAAAGGTTTTTCAGTCGACTACACCCGTTTCAGGACAAAGGTGGAGGGCTGCATGACTGAATGCATGTCATGAATTTTTTTTGAGGAAGTTAGAATGAAGAACTTTTGCTGATACATACGTTTTATACCCGTATGAATTCCCTCCCGCCCCCCAACTGCCAGCTATGCTTGGTTGTAATAAAAAGCTTGCAATGCCTCAGTGCTGTTTGAAATGTTACAGTCCAAGTACAATATTGGACAAACATTTAAAACTTGCTTGTGCCTCATTTATGAATTGGACTTAATAGTAATACCAGAAGAGAGAAGTGTAGAACAATTTATGTCTTTTTAGTTGTAATAAGAAATCCAATTACTGAGAACTGTTTTTATAGTAAGGTGTGGCATGTGGAGAAGAGCAAACCACAGACCACCTACAATACAACCTGAGCCCTGCTACATGCACAATGGAGTACCTTCTTATAGCAACACCAGAGTCACTCCCAAGTGGCCAGCTACTGGTCAAAGGACATTTAATTTGAATACCAAGTTTGCAAACTTTGTGTTTTGTTTGTTTGTTTGTCTGTCTGTAGCGTAGGCCTAAGGCAAATTAATAAAATTGTAATTTGCTAAATAAATTATGCAATCATTTCTTCACTGTCACATACTCACCACACAACCTTGTGCCACGGAGTAAATTAAGATCACAATAAAAATACACAAAATGGTTCGAATTTGTATTGTCAGGCACCCTGGAAAACACTGAAAGGAAAGAACAATACACTATAAATTAAGTGCTCCTAAACTCTTTGTAAAACAATAGGGGTAAAAAATATTGTATAAAAATGGGAAATTGGCAGATGAATTCTATTAGTTATCTAATATAAGTCATAGTTGTATATGTATGAGATCCTTCTAGGAATGCAAACTAAACATTGTGCATCAGGATGTTCCACAACTTAGTTGTCCAATATTACTCACCCAAAAGGAAATTATATCAACAGAACTGTAGTGTGTGTGCACCCGCACGTGCGAACACATGTATATCTGATAATAGGAATTCAGCTTAGATTAGGCCACCAGGCTGAAATGTTTTTAACAGTTTGAATTGAATTGATTTAATGTTTTATCTATATGTAACTATTGTATTTTATTATATGTATATAAGGGCATTGAATCGTTGCCGGCTATAAGCCGCCCTGAGACACCCCCCCCCCCGGGTTGAGAAGGGCAGGGTACAAATATTTGAAATAAATAAATAAAATCATCCTATCTGATGGAGATTTACAGTATCTTTTCCTGCTCCAAAATCTGTTAAGGATCAAAGTTACAGAAGCCTCAACTTGTATCTAATCTACCAATCCTAAGTGTTGTATGTTAATAATATAAATTGGTGTTTATCATCAAGCGCACAATGTTGCAGAAGTGAAAACAATATTGTTGTAATAATATATAAGCAGTCCTTGGGTTTTGAACAAGATAGGTTCTATAGGTTTGTTTTTAAGCTGAATTTGTATGTAAGTCAGAACAGGTACATTTTTAAGTTTTCATTAACCTGTTGCATTTGTTTTGCTCTCTAGGTGCCTGTTCAGAAGATTACAGCTCAATTTCGGCCCCTGTGAGAATTTGATTTTGAAAAATTTGGGCTATCATGGAAACAAGGATTGGTGATAAAGCTTCACTGGAGATACTTTTTCCCATGATAACTCTTACAGGAGTGGATTTTTCTGCCTAAGGATAGATGTCCTCTCACTTCAAGTTGACTCAGAGACAGGAAGTGTGATGAAATCTTTCTATTGAGGATACAAATGACAATAAAGATCTAATAGCTGCTTTAACCCCACAACATACTAAATGAAACTTTCTAATTTAAATGTAACTTGCACAGATTCTTGTTTTATTTTTAATTTATTATTTATTTCTACTTGTGCATGTATATGCTTAAACATTTTCCAATACTGCAATAGGCCCAGTGCATGCTGCTGGCTGGCGTGCCTGCTCCATGGTTCATTTAGCGCCTCCACCCCTCATGTTTCTACCTAGGAGTCTTTGTAAGTTGGATTTTCTTAACTTGGAGACTACCTGTATATACCTCTTACCAGCATAAGTTACAGCATTTCTGCATACTTACTTGTACTCGAGTGACATGTAAGTACATGATACATGCTACCAGGAAGCATATGCAGAACACCAAAAGGACAAGGACTACAGTACTCCTAAAAAGAACATATGGAAACCAAGTCATGAAGGATACATAAAAGCACTCAATTCTTCCTAGATCTCTCTGCCAGGAATTAAATATCAAGGGTTTATTCTCATAGCCCAATATGCATAGTAGACTTCCCAACGCTCTGATTTGGCTTGTCCTTTCTAGGAGTCCTTACACTGACCATATAATGGAGTTGGAAGCCAACTTGAGGTTGCAGTAGCCACAAAACACACACCAGCACCGTGTGCTGCAGCACAGATTAAATGGGTAGCAGAGAATTAAAAGAAGTCGCAAGAAAGTTCAATGTAGGGCATATAATGCATTGCAACTGTTCCAAGTATATTACAGATGAAGGGCGAAGAGTGGATCCACCACTTCTGAATGCCACAAATCATTTTCCATAGGATCGTGGTGCCGCTCATCCCAGAGGTTGCCAGAGGACATGAGGAAAGCCATCCCCATGGAAAAGAGGATGTGGCACAGTTCCATGCAGCAGCACTGCTCCAGACATGGCACAGTGTCACTGGAAGAAGAGGATGCCACCTTAAAAATTATTTTATTTACTTTGTTTTTATATCCTGACCTCTCTCCTTCATTGAGGAAGGAGACAGCTGCTAACACTCGGCAGCAATTCAATGCCATTTGAACCTAGGACAATACAAACTCAAATAAATCAAACACACAGAAATTTTAACACCTCATATAAAATAACTCCGCCGGCAGAAACGTGTGTTGCAGTGTTTTTCCAGCACTGAACTAGATATGGCAGGGAGTATGTGACCTGAAATGACTCTAAAAGCATAAACTGAAATGATGATACACATAACTGGTGAGTGTAAGCTGATTTCTTGTCACTTTCCCCTTCCCCCATGGCTACAGATTATTGCGAGCTTCATGGAAATGGGCTTCTCACAGACAGGCGGGAGCGTGGATGGTTGCCACCATATGACGGTGTCCCTCATAAAACAGGCAGGAGAATTAATCAACAGAAAGCAGGCCTATTCCATCCTGCTACAGCGAACTACAGATCACCACGGGCACTTCGTTAAGATGGAACTGTACAATGCTGGAATCCTAAGGAACTCTGCCATCTACAAGATCATGGGATCTTTATGCCTAGCAACCTCAGCATTACTCTGGGGCATGCAGATTGGGCTATTGCTGCTGTCAAAGAGCCCTTATCCCACTAAGTGCTGGCTTATAGGGCTTTCAAAGAACTGGGCGCCAATGCCACACCAAATGTAAGGTGGTAAAGGACTGGTTCTTTGAAGCCCTGAAGTATCACTAGGAGGAGATCCCAAAAGAGAAGTTCATGCTTCTTTGACAAACTGTATGCACTCTGAGTATGTGGTGGGTACCCAGCTGAAGAGACCATCACCCTGCAAGTGAGTACTAGGGGCCTTGTCATTCCCCACAGCCAATATGCCAATATACCATGCTACTAGCTCTGACTCCAGTGCTACAGAGAAAGGTGTCCCGGGGAGGGGGGCATGCTGCCTGGCCTGTCACCATCCATAGGCGCACCTTGGTAAGTACTCCATCCCCTCAATCCCCTTTGGGCAGGCAGTCCTTGCCATTTTGGTGTCTGGCAGATGGCGACCTCCCATATCTCTCACTTCCCTCCCCACATGCAGGGGCCTCTGGTCCTGTAGCCAGGCCTGCTGTTGGACCATCACCGGGAGCTAGGGTGATGTTCGGCAGCAGAACAGTAAGCAGCATAAATTCAAAGAGATGGACCATGGGACAGGTGTATGTGCATGTGCCTGATGTGGGTAAAGGAAGGGGGCATGCTGACCCATCATGATGATACCCAATATGAATGAATTAACATAGCTGTTTTCTCCCTTGCTTTCCAGTGGATGATGTTGAGATCCATCTGGACCACCTGGAAGAAGGGTTTAAATGGTATTCATCGCTCACTTGCCCCCTTCCCTGAGAATCCTCCATTGCTTGTTTCCCCAATATCCTTCCCACAGATATGTAAATAGTTCAGTTTTCTGTTTTGCAATACATTTATTTTTATATTTTTACAAGCTATGTGGTGTGCTTTTTCCCTATATAAATGAATGGTAGGGAATGGAAAGTGCACTGTGGGATGTGGTCTGGCAGCTGGCAGTTAACTGGGGAGTGCACTGGGGTTGGAAGATGGGTTTAAAATGTATTGGGGGAGCTAGATGGGTGTTCATTGGGTAGAATGATGGGTCCTTCATTGGGTAGAATGATGGGTCCTAGAGTGCATTGGGGGTGGAGGATAGTGGCTGGGGATGGGGCCATTTCCCATGATAGAAGTCCCCTGGTGGTGGAAAGATCATGGCAAGGCACCTGTGGCCTCTCTCACCGGGGGAGAGAACCTTCCGGGTCTCTTCAGGGCCTGTTCTTCCTGGGTGCCTGGTGCCTAGTGAATGTGCAAGGGAGTGAGATCCCATATCCCCCACAAGGACTGAGTAGGGGAGAGGGGGCCTGCTCCTTGGAAGGGGGTGTCCTGCATATCCACCTCTGTGGCTGGGGCTGGATAGGCACGGGCATTCTCCCTTCCCCTTCTGCCTTTCCTCTCCACCATCCTGTCGTCTCAACTGGTTCCATTCTTGCACTTCCCTTTCCCATAGCCTCTCCAGGAGTCTCGGAACCTTTCACTCTGTCTCTCCTGGAGCTCCTTGTAGCACATGGATTCTTCAAGCTGGTGTATGCTTGTCTTTGTAGCAAGTACTACATGTAGACCCCTCATCTGAATGTTGGAGTTGTGAAGGATGTGGCCAGTGGCCAAGGTGCTGCTGCCACCAATATCTTCCTCTTGCTTCTCTTCTGGCAGCCTGACCAAAGGTGGTAGCATGACAGTCTGGCTGGCCACTGCTATCTCTAGAATGGGGAGGACACATGAGACCTTAAATCTCTTTATATGAACATGCACATGCACACGTACTACCTTCTGCACTACTTTTGAGGGAGGGGGTCTTGAGAGGGCCAGCCCCAGGAGGGAGGTGTGGCTATGCATCCCTGCTACTGCAAGTGAGGGTTGTGCCAAGTGTTGTGCATCCCCTTGCTGTTGGTGCAATGGTGCTTATTACAGCTGCACGTCTATTACTTCCTTGTCAAAAAATCGGAAATCCATATCAGGTTGACCTGGATGCCTGCAGATGCCTGTTTGCATGTCTATCCTTGCTGGCAGCTGTAGCTGAGTGTTCCATAGTGAAGGCGGTGTGTGTGTGTGTGTGCTTGCCTGTGAACATATGGATTATATTTCTTCACAGATGAATATGTCTGCTCTGTCCTCCACAGGTATAAGTGTGAGAGTTATCTTCTTTTTCTCCTCCTCCATAGCATCGTCCATGCTCCCTGTAATGTGAGGAAACAGGAAGGACACCTCAGTGGCATGTCATGTGGGCAGGGAGGGGTGCCACCAAGGACTTGGGGGTGGCTGAACTGCCATAGAATTTACCCCATTCTTCCTGCCAACCACCTTGGCATTTTTGGTGTTACCTTAATGGCTCTGTCGGTAGAGATTCTCGGAGCTGTGTGGGATGTTTTTATCTGGCGTCTGCTGGCTGGTGGGCACCCTGTGTATGCTGTTGGGATGCACAGTGGTATCGTCCCTCAGAATGTTGTTCAGCTCCTGGAAGTAGGGCTTGTTGATGGTGCTGGCTCCACTGCAGACATGGTGGTCACAGAATGCCTTATGTTGTCTTACACTCTTCTGCTGCCTTGTCCTGTCTCTTCGCCCTCATCTGTACTGCCACATTTATGAAAACACCATAATTGCTATGGAAGCATCTGAGCCCCAGATTAGAATGAACTCATAGCTCTCATTATACCTCCAGGAAATACATCTTGCCCCCTATTTGCCTGTCTTGCCACTTGCCTTTGACATGCTGCTGCCAGCGATGAACTTGGGACCAGCACCGACCCTCACCAATGCACAAGAAATGAGAATAAATAGGAGGAAAGTGAATGTTCCCATGGGAATCCTGTGATTTCCTTTCCCAAAGGATGGGTTGCAATTAGCCATCTGCATGTCCTTGGCCATGGGTGTTTGTCTTTTGGCCAGCCATTTTAGTGTTTCTTAATGATGTTCAGCACTAGCACTATCCAGACCAGCGCTTCAATGGCCACGTTTTTTATTTCTCAGGGTACTTGGGATATACAATGCTCAGCTGTAGCACACTCTAAAATCTTCCTTTGGAATTTCAGTTGAGTTTTTTTAGCACACTGTTTCTGGTTACAGTGTAAATTGGATGTGTACATTTTGTGGCTATTGCGACTTCAAGACAGCTTGGAATTGCATTATAATGCCTGTGTGGAAGTGCTCTTAGTATCAGTATAAAAGCGCCCTCTGTAGTTGAATATTTTCAATTACATTACAATTCTAAACACGGCAATATTTCTTATTGTATACAATTAATTAAAACTACAACTTCTTGCAGAATTATAAGGAACATGGAAGAAAAAAGTATTTATGGCTTAGAAAAATGGTAAGAGAGGATGTAATAATGATGAGTAAAAGGGAGGAAGTGGGTCATTTTCTTGCATCTCATAACGCTAGAATCTAGAGTTTTCAAAATTCAGGACAAACTAATGGAACTCCTACTTCAAACAAGAACATTTGTTAAACTAAGGCATTCACCGGTGAGGATCTGGCTCAAATTACTATCTGTTTCTTTATGCGGGACTGTCAGCAGTTTTAATAAATATGAAACCAAAATCACTGACATTAGCACAGAAAATAAGATCTTACTTGATTTGATCCTGTGATTCTCTCAGATTATTTTTCTAAAATCACAATATGTTGTCATAATGGGCTCCTCCTATTATCTGGCCAACACAGCTAGTAAAGGGTCAATGAAGACCCAGGATCATCCATTTGTAGCACAAATATAATAGGGCATAGATGCGTTTGTGAAATTACAGTTCCTTTGTAACCTTGACAGGATATGACTTAGATTGATTGTACCATTGTAATGTCTAAGAACTTTCTGAAGGGAGATGCCCTTCATGTTGAAAGAAACCTTGCCAATGTAGATTTCATTTTTAGAATAAAAACCTTTCCTCTGTGAATTTATCCCGCCTTCCACACTCTTTCACATGTTTCCCCTCAGTTGTTGCATGCATGCAGGCATGGTATAGGATTCTCTTCTTCCAAGACAGGGGGCCAGCAAAGTTCCACTTTTTGCGGGTTTTAGGGACTTACATTAATTGGTGGTGGCAACTAGTACATACTAGTTGCCATGTGGTTCTGCTCCTACTGAAGAGTAGGAGCAAGATCCTCTCACATTTGTAAACATATCCCCTAAAACTTTATCTTGTATCAAAAAAAATGAATAAAAGATTTAGTTTGCTTTGCAGCATCTTCTTAGAATGAAAGTAGAAACCATCTTGTTTCTTAATAAGTAAACAAAGAAACTTTAATTTCAAACATCACTGGCAAGTAATAATAATAATAATTTGATACATAACAAGATTAGTACATAGCAAACAAGATCACTATGCTGGCTTTTGTATTTGATCACACATTAAACACTTCCCAAGTGTCTAGGGCTGTGTGATGTATCGGCGAATAATGCCTGCAGATCCAAGTAAGGTGGCCTTTTGCAGCTGACAGATGGTAATTTTCTCAGCGCTGATTGTTTTAAAGTGCAAGCCAAGGTCTTTAGGCACTGCACCCAGTGTGCTGAGCACCACTGGGACCACCTTAATTGGCTTATTATTATTATTATTATTATTGCCCTTCTTTTTCTCTCCACAAAAGAGAAAAAAAATATCAAAAGCAATCTAATGCATTGCCTTAGCAGTGTTTCCAATAAAATCACCAACAGAGTGATTAGAAGGTTTGAAAGACCAGAAGACACCCATATTTTTTTCTATAATGAAAGATAAAGCTGTTAATTCATCCTAATAAAGACATTAATATTCCACCCAGACTCATTTAATTTAAAACTCTGAGCAAACACTTACTGTGGAATTATCAAAAGGTAGACAAGGCCAAATAAGGCAGCTAGAATCAGTGACAAGACTACAGCACTGGTGAAATATTCATCCTGAAGTTGGTGATACTGTGAATGAGAGGACAGAAAACATGTGTTCCAAGAGCTACTTAATCATATCTATTACACTCCCAGATTCTAAAGTGGCACACTACTGTTTTAAAAACTAGAGTACACACACACATATATAATCGTGCTCATAAATTTGCCACTGGTGTACATCTATTTTTTTAAAAAAGTAGTTCCAGAGTAAGGCTGGAGAATGGCAAACTGGAGGCGGGAATGTTCGGAGAACTGCATCCATTATGCGGATCATAGGCTGTTTACCCAACTTTGGAATACCTTCCTACCAGCCTATAGATAGTTATGCCAGTAACCTGAACATAGGCTTAAGCCTCCAGTTCCCTGCACATTTTCTGCCCACATGGAGGGCCAAAACTTTGCCTTTTTGGCAAGGGGGTGACCACATTCCCTCCCGTGCCAAATCAGCATTGGCACTTCGGGAGGGGGGTGTATGGCAACTACACACCAGCCCTGTACTGACTGCAGAGGACAGGAATGAATACATGAGAGTAATTCCTGAAGATATGTAGGCATTGAAGAGGAAAATGTTTCTACATTTAGAAATAACAGAAAACAAGTGTATTCGGAGTACAGGTGTATGCTTTAAACTTTCTCATCTTTAACGTGTAAAAGGAAAGTAAGAGAATTTGAAGGACAGACATAATGTGGATCTACACTGAGCAATAATCCTGGATCAACATGGCATTTCATATACCAGATCAGCACAGGTATGGGTCACACACAGTTCCCCCAGGCACTGTAGAGCGGGGAGGAAATCCCGACTGCTGAGCAGAGCTAAATGCAGTTAAGCAGTACTGGACAGCCACCCTAATTATCTCCTCCCCGTCCGCCGGTGTCATAGCATTCTCTGGTTGTAACTCGGGTCCCACCTGTCGACTATCACCCACAGTGATGCTGGCTGAGGCAACAGAGTGAGGAGGGAAGAGGAAAAAGGGAATCTCCCCTCCTTTCTTAGAACATCCCATTGCCCCATCCAATATCACTGCAAGCAATAGCTAACAGGTAGAACCCCTGTCACATCCTGAGGCTACAGTGGCATGGAGGTGGGGAGGAGGTCATAATGACTGCTATCTCATATCTCTGGGCGGCCTGAGACCTGGAAACAAAGGATGATAGAGGGAATAGTTGTGACCAATTTCATTTCAGAACCAGCCCACCTGTTCAGACAGGTCCAGAGTTAGCGAATTCTGGGTCAGAATCCAGACTAACTTTGGTTAATGTGGGGCAAGGTTGCGTAAAGGTAGCTTTGTCCCACATTATTTCGGATCAGCTCCATGTACTGTGTGGCTACCACTGGAGCCAATCTGGCCCCATACCACCTAAGTGGTCAGTGTGGACATGCTCCTAATCTTGCTCGTGCTGGGGTTTACTAGTATCACGGGGAATGCTTTGTGAAGACTAAAGCTGAGACATCTCTAGGGTATAGAGGTTATTTTTAAAAAGCTTTATATCTCATTTTCTTTGGTTGATAAAGTTACTAAAATCATCACTTACTTTTTGCTCACGTTCAATTTGTTTATACTTCAGGGTAAAGAAATGTAGATCTGCCATTTCTGATTCAGTTTGTCGGGCCTCTATCAAACGACCAATGTATCGGTTCACTCGGGTTCCAGGAGTGTTATGCACAACATTTGTGGTAAAAGAAGTACGATTCCTGAGTTTTTCAGAGGCTGTCCTTAATGCCCTTCTCTGTGGAAAAATGAAAATGTTTTTGCAAAAGTAATGTATTTCAAAAGGGGTACATTAACTTAATTTATACATAACATTTACTTATACACTTACATAATTTTTCAAGCCACAATCATTACGGTAACTGAGATGTGAGATATTTGAGATATTTGAGATCTGATCTTAATCAAATGGGGTGGTGGTTGTAAGTTCCTTAGGCGCGAATGACAATACAATACAATACAATACAATAGAAACCAGCCAGAGACACATTCCAGACTTTGGCCTTCAGTAAACTTAGGGGAAAACTGAGTGTAATCCCATGGTCAGGAATACTAAAAGAGAAAGGGGTTTCTGAAAAGAAAGACATTGGAGGCATTATTTCAAACAGTTCCTGTGAGGACTTCAAATAGGAGGTGTCTGGAGAAACCAGAGTGGATATTTAAAGAATCTTCAATTCATCTAAGATTTAAAAGGGACATGTACAAGAAATGGCAAAAAGGGGGAAATCACTAAAGTAAAATACATGTGTTACCTTGTCATCATCTTCACAAGTCATGACATTGGAGAAAGGGATCTCAGCTTTGAACATTTTGCGACAATGCATGAGTTGGACCAGTAGGTAACAGACAGTCTTGAATTTCATTCTTTTGGCAGGCTTTATATCTGACAGGATAAGTCCAGGAAAAATCTGTAAAGATATTAATACAAAGACATTTTTTAAAAAAACCTAATAGATACACAAACAGTTATATCAAAGAGACTACAATCATAATAAAGGTTGGAAATGCCCTTAATTTAACACTTTGTGGCAGCCACACACACAAAAAAACAAGTTTCTGGAGTATAACGACTACTTCCAAAGTAAGTACCGCACAATTAAACAGGAAATAACACTTTCAAACTAGGAACATTTTATTTTTTAGAAAGCTACATAGTAGGCCTGGGTAGGTCCGGTCAGAATCCTCATAATTCGGAAGGAATTTGGATTAAATCTGCGATTTCAAGGCTATTTAAGAAACCCAGAAGTTTTTGCTGAAGCCCCTCAAGCCCCACCCCCCCCCCCCGGGTACATGCCTGGCGGACGCCATTAACAAAGCCATTCCGAATTAATTCTGAACATTCCGATTCCCCCCCCAGAAAATTTCAGAAGTCAATCAGATTCGAAGTGCCAGTGCCCCCTACAATGAGTTTTGAACCATTTTTTTATCATCCAGGCCTACTACACAGTGTTATTTAACAGGATTAGATGTTTGCAGTCCAAACCTGAATGCCTGTTATGTCTATTGGATACAAAAGGGAAGCTTTAATTAAATTAAGAAACAAAGAAAAATAATGAAGGAAGATTATGTTCTTAAAGAAAGGTTACTACTTTTCCTTTTTACAAATATCTGTGCCCTTGTGCTAGCAACCCATCATGCAGAAAACTAGTAAGTAAAATTGTTGTGCCAATTGCACAGGAAACATGGGCACAGTTGAGAATACCCACCATTATTCAGGATATTTCCCTAAACAGTATATAAGAAAGCATAGCCTACACTATGGTGATAATAACATTTATATTATATTTCATAATTATGCCTTCAAACTGTTGTTATGCTGATTTCATTTTGTTATAATTTATATTGTATTATTATTGGAAAAGTTAAGTTTAGCTACCTTGTGTTTGATTAAGATACAGAGTTTTCATTAGACAGAAGACACAGAAGTTTGAGATTGCAGCCTACTGCCATCTACTTGGCATTGAAAATAGGTTATCTGCAAAGGAAGATGTTTTCTGCACAGGAACCACCAAATCCCCAAATATTTAGTTTTTCCTGTTTTTGTCCTTTACTGTTGATATGGTCAAGTGTACTAATCAATAAACTTTACTACTTTGAATCTTCTCCCACATATTTAGGATTTTAAATATATTTTTTATGGACAACCTCAGTGGCCTGAGGCCCAGGGAGCTTGTTGAATTTATTAATTTTTTTGTCTATGGTTTATGTAATTGCGTTATCTGTTATCAGTTTTATCTTGCTTTTGTGCCATGTAATTTCTTACAATTATGGTTTGCCACTTTGAGTCCCACCCATGGGAGAAAAGCGGGAGAAAAATAAATAAATAAATCTAATTTTTCCTGCAAAAGAACTATTTCAGATTTTGGAATGCTAGGAGAAAATTACACAAAATTCATGCTGGTCTTATCAGGAAACCCTTTAAAAAAATTAACAAATATTTCTGCATCCCTAGTCTAATGACTCTCACTGTCTGTAGTCTGATAGTAATCTGAGGCCGCATCTACACAGCCATATAATCCAGTTCAATCTGCTTTGCAATGGCAGTGTAGATGGAGCTTGACATGTGAGGTACCTAATATTTTATATTATATATACTGGTTAGGTACCATCTTAATTTTAGCAAATTAAAATAAACTGTAAAAACCGTGAGGATGAGGAGAAAGTTCTCTTTGATTCAAGCTCTTCTTGAAGGTGCTGATAAAGCTACGAAGATTAATAATGAAGTGCTCCATCTCTGGAGCTTGGATAGTAACAGACATCAAATAAAATATTTAAAAGCTGTGAATATTTTAGAACCTGTTCTCATTTGAAAGTGTAAATGGTACACAAAAAACCTTTTATATATCATATGCTGTCAGACTAAATTATAAGAAAGTAAGGTGCATTCTTTAAATTCAAAGTGGAAGCATTTTACCAGTGAAATGCAATGTATTTCTAACCATCTGTTGCTGCTAACATTGATTTTTATTTTTCTTGGTGTCTTGCTAAAGCCAGATCACATTAATGTCAAAGAGAACGAGAAACAGAGAATAAAAAATGTGACCACATTCCAGCATTTCGACTCTAGGGGGAAGTGATGCAATATTAATCTAGCAAGTAACGGAAATGTAAAAACCACGGTTCTTGCATCTAGTTAAAGATAAAGGAGAAATTGTTTAGGCTTCTCTTGTTGTCTTACTTCCTCTATTCTTTTTTTTTATTTCAGAGGGTTCTTTTCCCTTACATTCAGTTCCCTGTGGAAGTGGGGGATAGTTATAAAAGTATTTTATATATTAAAAAACTTGCAGGGGAATGATAATCAGTATGCAAGTACACAAAGACCATGGAAAGATTCATTGCATGGCATGTGCTAACAAGTGACCTCATGAGCGATCTGCTGGCCCAGTGGAAGAACCAGCTAATGTAAAAGTGACATTCATGAAGCATTTCCCCTGACCAGACAGTCCATGGATGCATAGCCAAATTCTAATACATTTAGTCAGGTAGTACACGAACATCTGTCACTTCAATAAATCAGTGGTTAACGTGATAATGGAGAAGTTGCTGTTCACTTTTATGCTGTGATAACAGACTGTAGTAGCAGATCCCCTCTGTAAAGAGCATGCAGTCCTTCCAAATACAAGGGAGGATGGTTTCACTTATCAACAGTCTCTCTTTTCAGATATGAACAAAATTCTCTTTTTGTTTTAGCTGGTCCTTATATAGAGAAAGGGGGAGAGCTAGTTATCTCTTTGTGTTGTATATATTTTTGTTTCACCTGGGGTTTTAAATATATATATAATTTCCTATTTATCCTCATAACCACAATAATAATCAGAAAATATATTTTCTACATATCTTATCATTGTACAAATTTGTTTATTAGTATATCCAAAAAAACCCACATTACTTACTTGCTCAAGTAATTACTACTTCCTGAAAATATCTAAAGAATGTCTCTGTACAAGTCTGAATATAATATGAACAACAAATAGAACATCTTAAAGTTTGGAAGAAAAATTAAAATAAGGCATTGTTCCTGAGAATGTCTCTTTTCATTGCAACGTGTAAAAGGACTGCATTGCCTATTGCATCTCATATATGAAAAAGAATTTCCCTCTAACAATAGGAAATATTTATGCTGCCTGCACATTGCTGTTGAGCTCCTTCATGTATTATAATACTATAGCAGGCGTTTGATTGAAACTGTGTTGAACTATATGCAGAAGATTTTTCCAGAAGGGAACTGGTGAGATGCATTCCTTTCCCATATATCCACATTTCCCTTGCAAGAGTCTATCCCAGGACATTTCCTTCCATCTGCAATTATTTCTGAAATCATAGCTCGACTGAGAAAAAATTAGGATATGTATGAGGTAGAATAAGAATTAAGCACCCACTCCCCATTTGCTTATCTCCCTATTAATGCTATCTCCTTGTATCACTTTGCATTGCTTACAGAAGTATAAATGGGGATCCAGTGGTGTATTTCCTCTGGAGTGATGGAGCAAGAGCTCTAAGTTTCTATTTCTAGCAATCTGTCTATGAAGGTCTATCCCAATATTATCATCAGCCTAATCTCAGATTACAGGATGGGAGCATTATGTTTTATTTATCAATAGTGCGTTCACCAGTAGTTGGCATCCCATAATAGAGAACATGGGTGTTGTACATTACAGGGCAGACTTTCACCTCCAGCCCATTACCCTGACCTTGATAAATAAGCCTGCTTTTGCTGCTCACATTTATTTATTTATTCCTTCTCCCACAAGGGGACTCAGGGTGGCTTCACATATGCATACATGATGCTGTCAACATATACATTCAATTAAAACAGTTGGCTCAATTAAAAACATTATAAAAACATCAATACATTTATTTAACATTCAAATTAACATGCCGCTAAACCAAGGTCCAGCCAGATAAATCCAATATTGTAATGCCATAATATTCAAGTTCAATCTGCCATTGTCCTCTAATCAGTACCTTTAGTTGAATGCCTGGGCCCACAGTCAGGTCTTTAGTTGTCTCCTGAAGGAGAGGAGGGAGGTGGCCAACCTGTTGTCCTTAGGGAGGGAGTTCCACAGATGGGGGGGCAGTGCTGAGAATGCCCTGTCTCTTGTCCCCACCAACCGCGTTTGCAAGAGTGGGGGGATCAAGAGCAGGGCCTCTCCTGACGATCTTAAGCTGCGTGATGGTTCATAGTAGGAGATAAGTTCAGACAGGTAAACTGGGCCAGAGCCATTTAGGGCTTTAAAGGTTAATACCAACACTTTGAAATGTGCCCGGAAGCTAATAGGCAAACAGTGAAGCTGATGCAACACAAGAATAGTCCTCTCAGATTATGGTAGTTCAAGCATTAATGATCCCACCACACTATTGCTATGGGCAACAGAACATTGTAAATGCTTTTTCTGCCTTCTTGTTATGTTGTGTTCTACATTAAGGTGTGTCCTAAAGTTTCCAAGAAAAATAGATATTTATAAATGCGTTGACTGTTTGTGGTATGTTTGCATTTTTGGCAAAGAACTTTCAGAATTAAAACATTCCAGTTCTCCAACAGTGAAAAGCAACTATTTTTAAAATATGGTATTTCAACACCAGTATTTCTATTTCCTGTTCAATTCAGGTCACATTATTTGAGGAGCATCTATCAAATGTAAATATCTGTGAGCTGCTTATAATTTAACAATACTATTTATTTCACTACAGCAGTCTAAACCTTATTAAGTGATATCATCCAGAAATAAAGACATACCTTCTTTCGGTGAGATGGCACAATGAAAAAGGTTTCAATATTATGCTTCTTCAGAAAACTGTTCCTTTCATGGCCAAATCCTGGCTCAACTTCGTAGTCACCATTTAGGCACTCTAATGTGGTCTTCGTTATATGCACTTTCCTAGAGAAAGGGTGGTGGATTCAGGAAAAATGAAGAAGAGGTATTTGATGACATATCACAGGCCAAAACAAGGACCCCCAAACACACCCTTTACAGTGCCATTAGCAATGAGATTTCAATGGTATGAAAAAGGGTTGGAGACCAGTGTCAATACAAATCTTCTTCCACAACCATGACAACTTTTAGCTGTGAATGAGAGATTCACTTACAAGTTTTGGCCAAAATCCTTGCATCTATTTATCTGAAGTTTAGTGGAGATAAACCCTTCCCAATGGGCCGGATGCCAGCAGGTGAAATGTTAGGAGAAAATGCTGCTAGAAATTGGTCATACAGCCCGGAAAACACAGAACACCCCAATGCTTTGACTGTGTGTTCCTGCATTGCCAGGAGCTGGATTGGATGGGCCTTGTGAACTCTTCCAAGTCCATTGATTCTATGAAAATTTGATAGAAATATATGATGTTTTCAGGAAATTGACAAAAATGAGTTTAGAAACACCAGTTTTCAAAATTTTCTTACCCAGAAATCCTAACTGCTGGTAAACTAGCTGGGATTTCTGGGACTTGTAGACCAAAACACCTGGGTTCCCACAGATTGAGAACCACTGCGAGATGGGCAGTCTGAAAGGGTATACCAGCTGTTGGAGCAGTACCTGCTGTGCTATGTACATTCCCAACAAGATGACTGGTTAAGTCTTCCACCAAAATGGTATGCTTGGCAGATTTATTGGGCAGCTGTATTAGGGAGTAGTAATTGGTGAAATAGCTTCATTTTATGGTTACCAGCTCTGTTGTTTAAAATAGTGTTTCTCCACTTTGAGAACTTTTTTTCAGAACTGAAGATTTTTCCTGTGCATGACACTTACCCAGGCAATCCTCCAGCTTCCATTACATTAGCAAGAGTCACATCATTTGACCAAACATCGTACTGCCATTTGCGAAGACCTAGAACACCACAAAGCACCCTTCCTGTGTGCAGGCCAACTCTCATATTCAGATCTACTTCAGTGGCTTCAGCTACAGATCTGCAACACACAAAATTGGAGCAGTTATGTGAGAATGGACAATGCATGTATCATCCTTTTACTCCACTCTCCTAAACTAAAATTTCTACCATAGGCACAAAGGCCAAAATATCTTTCTAGTAAAACTTCAATATACAGACCGTTTAGAAGTATTAAAATCTGTGTTATGGTTAATATTTTATATTTTTATTTTAAATGATCAAGCTTATTTCACTCAGATATTCTCTAAATATTACTATGACATACTTTTTATTTATTTATTTATTTTATTATTTGGATTTGTATGCCGCCACTCCCCGAGGGCTCGGAGCGGCTCACAGTCATAAAACACAAACAGAAGCAAAAAACATCAATTAAAACTAGACAGAATAAAAATTATCTATGCTCAGCAATCAAAAGCTAGCCAGAAAAGGTAGGTCTTGCAGGCCTTGTGAAAAGATGGTAAATCATGCAAGGCCTGCACTTCGCTTGGAAGAGTATTCCAAATCAAAGGCGCTACGACAGAAAAGGATCTGCGCCGGATAGATGTTAGGCGGATGGATTTGAAGCTAGGCACTTCAAGGAGATTCAATTGTTCGGAGCGGAGTGACCTCTGGGGTTGGTAGGGGATGAGAAAACTAGTTACAGTTCAGGACTTACGTCACAGCAACTTTGCATGAGGTATTTATTTTTCATGCATAAAATGCTGTTTTCTGTCTGTAAATTAGACCACTCAACTTATCATTAAGCCCTACTGCGGTCGAGGCAGAGCCAGCATGCCACCATGTGGTCACACATGGCATGTGGTCTCCTATCCAAGAATCTGTGCACTACATCTGGCAGTGGTGAATGTGAGCATTGCCAGCTAGTGATATTAAAGTCAATGGTGTGACCTCATTGACTGGTGGCTTTGGCCTGAGTACCTGACACAGCACTCAGCATGTGGTAGCATTTACTTATAAAAGTTTCCTTATAAAGAGAGCAAAGGAAGAGGACAGAACTGGTGGTAGTAAGGAGACAGGGAGAAGTGGCAAGCATCAGCATAAGTTGGATGCATGGCAGCAGTGAAGAAGAAGGCCCAAGCAAGTGGTGGACCAGTCAGAGGAGTATCAGAACAGCCCTTATGAGGACTATAAAGAGCTGCTGGTAACTAGTTAGGAAGCTGGAGGATAAAGCTCTTATAAAGGTGATCTAGAACTCAGGACAGTCTTCTTTGCACCCTGCATTCCTCCCCTCTCTCCCTAGGAAAGTGTTCATGTTGTGTTTAAGTATACTCTTTTCAAGGACACTGTTCATTCAGTCAATTGACTGACAGAAAGTCAAATGACATCACTTGTGTTTTTACCTTCCAACTGACACTTACTTACATTCTTACACCATAAATCTCCCCATTTACTAATGCATATTTATCTTTGAGAGCAGTGACAACAAATTGAGTATTGGTATCAAATAATACCGGTAAGTGTTGAAAGTGTTTTAGTAAATTTTATCTTAATTTTTCATGCAAATGAGAAAATATGCCTTTAAATACAATTTGAGACAGAATTGCTTTCAAGACATTATTTAAATTTACCACATTGGGAAGAGAAGACAACAATTTCTATGTACTTGGATTCATATCAATCTTCTCTGTCCATCTGTGTTATATTAGGTATGGTATGCTGATTTTCTTCTTGCATGCAAGAATTAAGGATTTCAAAAGCTTTCTAACCACTGCACATGCCTTAAGAATTTCTACACATCATAGTTTGCAATGATTGCATTTTTTTGGGATTTTTGGATAAATGTTCACCCATGCAAAAATATTTTTTTCTCACATAGTATAGTGTTTTCTGCATTAAAATGTTACATATTTTGCCTGTGTGTGCGGGCTAACAAAATGTTCACAAAAGGTATGGAAATGTGAAATTATAACATTGTTTACTTTTAAAAAAGAATGTTTAAATGTATCAAGACAATCACTGTTGTTGAAGACAAAGAAAATATTGCACATTTATTCTAGAATGAGCCAATAACTGTAATAACTGTAATATTTGCAGCTGAAATGCAACAACACAAATGGATCCGCTACTTTTAACTTTTAAGTACAATGGCCACAAAATGAGGCTGATGGGTATAGCAATTCCGAATGTGTGCAAGAGAACCTAGTGGTAGTTATTCCAGAATGTCTAAAGTCCTACTAGTTCATTCCCACTGGTTCAGGAGGCTAATGGGAATTTATCTTTCAAGAGCCTTAATAGTTCTCTATTTTAAAACTCCCCATCAAGAAAAAAAACAAGAGGAGGATTACCTGTTTGTTCCACCTAGTCTCCATGTCTTGTTTCGTGGGGTACCATCAGCAGAAGACCAGCATCTGTGGAGCTGTCTACAGGTGTACCCAGATCCAATGCAAAAAAAAATTATCCCTCTTACTATTAAATGGAGCCTCTCTCTGTTAGTGTAAAATCATGTTCCTCTCATTCTGTCTTCCCTCTGTACAGGTTTCTAAATAGACTAATACTCCATTGATAAAGGACAATCTTAGGTAACATATTTAGATATGAATGCATAATAGAAAATCCAGTGGGCATTATGGGAGTAGGGTAAAAATAAAAAGAAGGAATCTTTTCTATGATTTGTATTCTAGAAATATAAGGGGAAGAATAGTCAAAAGATCAAGAGTTATTATGGAGAAATGCTGTAGCTGTATTCAATTTAAAATTCCCTCCAGTCTTTGAGGCTCCAGCCCATACGGATGAGTAACAGCAAAAATGAGAGGCCTGGAAAATATACATTTTTCATATTACTTGTTTAGTGGCTGAGAAATTAGAATATGGTCAGGCCTATGAAACCACTGACTCACAATGCAAGACACTGGCCATGCATGGTGACCTTCCAGGTGTATAATTTTGGCAAATTCTGGGCCAAAATTATGAATTTTTATATGAGAGAAACTGGAGATTATTCTATGGAGAGAGGGAAAGCACCAGCACAGTCTCAGGGGAGCATCTGCCCTTGGCCTCTGTCTCCACCATCTGCCCAGCCTTTCAAAATGGCCCTTTTTGCCATGATACTTAGAGAAGGAAATGGTCCCTTTTATAATACAGTACAAGTTAAGGTACAGTATTAACTCTTATATAAAAAGGAACCGCCCCCTTCTCTGAGTAGAGTGGTGGCAGAAGAGTGCTGAATTCATTCCAGGAGAACCTAAAACAGTGTTTCTCAACCTGGGGGTCGGAACCCCCAGGGGGTCATGAGAGGGTTTCAGAGGGGTCGCCAAAGACCATCAGAAAACATGTATTTCTGATGGTCTTAGGAAGCCCTTTGGCAGAGAAGGTTGTAGATCTCTCCACTTTTCCTTCTCTTTCTTTTTGGAAACAGACTGCAAATTCTCCCACCTAAAGCTCTCATCTGCTGTGATTTGCAGACCTCCCAGCCAAGGGAGGGCTGATTCTGAGACTCCAAGCGGGGGATGGGAGAGCAGGCGTGCTTGGCACATGGCAGCATGATGCACATGTGTGGGTGAGGGAGAGTGGGTGAGGTGGGATGGAGGCTCATGCCAGCTAGTTCCTTCAAGGCATGAGGGTTCTGTGTAGGAAGTTTGACCCAATTATATAATTGGTAGGGTGCAAGAGGCTCTTTGATTGTAGAAGAACTATAAATCCCAGCAACGACAACTCCCAAATGTCAAGATCTATTTTCCTCAAACTCCACCAGTGTTCACATTTGGGTATATTGAGGATTCGTGTCAAGTGTGGTCCAGATCCATCATTATTGAGTCTATAGTGCACTCTGGATGTAGGTGAACTACAACTCCCAAACTCAAGGTCAGTGCCCACCAAACCCTTCCAGTATTTGCTGTTGGTCATGGGAGTTTTGTGTTCCAAGTTTGGTTCAATTCAATTGTTGTTGAGTTCAGAATGCTCTTTGATTTTAGGTGAACTATAAATCCCAGCAACTACAACTTCCAAATGACAAAATCAACCCCCCCCCTGCCCCCACAAAAAAACCCAGTTATGAAGTAGCAATGAAAATAATGTTATGGTTAGGGGTCACCACAACATGAGGTACTGTATTAAGGGGTCGCAGCATTAGGGAGGTTGAGAAACACTGACCTAAAAGAAGCATTACTATCATTGCAGTGCTACTGTTTCTGCATTTTTTAATGTCTGGGTGGAAAAGGGTGGTAACAGTAATTGTTCAACACTTCCCCTCAGAGGAGCAACAATACAGTAGACAAAAGCGGTGCTTTATTTAAATTTTTCTGGGATGGACCAAGAGCTTGCCTTTTGCCACTATACTCAGATAAAAGGATGGTTCCTTTTTGATAAGAGTTAAAATACAATGTCTGTGCACATGACCCAGAATTTTTAGGTTGCTTTTTAAAAATTAAAATTAATAGACTTATCAATGAGTAATTTCCCCTCAGTTCTAGCATTCTTGAGTAGACAGCAAACATATAAGAATTATCAAACTCCAACTGAGCTGCATTTCACTTTGAACAGATTTTAAAGTTTGCAATACTATGATAATGAAAACATCCTTCAATTTCTTCAGTACTTTCTTCCTTGGCCTTATCTCCAAGGTCATCTTAGAGAGGTGATTGTAAATGGATTGGAAAAGCTCTATTAAAACATAAACTAAGTGAGAAAGAAATGCTTGAAGGGTCACAGTGCTAGAAGACACTTGATTACACAGCTGTTGTGTGAAAAAGGTAATTCTGTTTCCTATGAAGCATGCAACAATATAAGGAACTTACGTGATAGTGTCAATCATGTCCAATCCCATTTCAACGCAGCAGTGAGCATGATCTGTTTTGGGCTGGGTTAGTCCTGACACACAATAATAACAATCTCCTAGGATTTTAATCCTCCTGCAATGGTTTTCCTTTGGAGAAAAAAAAGGGGGATTTTATTGTGCCAATGTATGTATAATTCTGAATGCAACATATTATCTGAGAAGATTTTCCTAGTTATAACAAGCAATCTCTTTTGTGCAGCCTTTAGCTTAATACTTGCAGGTTCAATTCCTATTGAAATTTAGAGCTTGATCATATGTATATTTACTTACAAGAGGAAAGAGACAAAACTATAGTGTCCGCTGCCCTTGTACACAGCCATCCAGCTCCCCTTGCCTCACATTTCTTCACCCATTCCTTCTGTTTCCCTTTTACTGAAATTTAGTGTGATTTTTTAAAGACAGAGGACATGTATGTGATAATTTTAGTCCCTGCCAGTTTGAAGACAAGAGATTCCTTTCAATTTCCTGCTGCTTTGGTGTGGTGTTTTTGGGGTGGTGGTGGTTGTTTTTGCTCGGAGCTTCATGTTATTATATTTTCATATTCATTCTGATTATATTATTGTTTCATTATCTTATCTGTTGTCAATCACTTGTGAAGAATTAGTATCCTGATTCTGAAAGGCAAGAAACAAATAACTAGCATATATATATATATATATATATATATATATATATATCATATCATATCATATCATATCAAAGCTATTTCAGGACTAATGTCTCAGTCTGTGATCCTACACTTTTATTGGCAGTAGAGTCACAAGTGATGGTAGCAAAAAAAACTACCTGAAAATATGACCTGAGGTTTTTTTTTGTTTTGTTTTTTGGTCAGCTCTCTGCTTTCCTGTATAAGGCCTGGCATATTGATGTTGAATGGCATAATTTAATTTCAAAGTCACAGGAGAGCAAAGCAAACATTCAGTTGCGTCACAAAATAAGTGTACGGCCCCCTAAATCAAATAGGGTGTTTCAAGTGGAAAAGGCTCTTATGTAGAAGAGGAGTCTTCAGTAGTTGTTCCTTATTGCCTGGTTCCATGACAAGCAATACCTGCATTTGAGAGATTTGTATTAATTAGCTAAGGAGAGAATTTAACTGAAACATATTATTTAAAAAAGATTGTTTCCAAGATTTAAATAACTATATAAATATGAGAAAGGGAGTGTTATCTACTGATGGGAGAAAGACATTGGAGAAGAACCATACATTTTTCTATTGCTAGCCAGTTTGACATTGAGAAAAGACAGTGACATCCTCTGGTAGAAAAGAAAAGTTGTGTTTAAGCTGGCCGTCTATTTTTTTCTTGATAGCATTTTGGCAGCTGTCAAAATGTGTATAGAAGGAAGTACATTTCTGCATCAATCAGTCAAGGAGATGGACAGAAAGCAAGAGATTCCTTCAGACTCAGTTTAAACTTAAGCTGACTTAAACTGAACCAGATAAGAGCTGATCTTAACAGAAGTCTTAAAGTTGACAGCCACATTAAAACTGAAGCAATAACAGCAATTAAATTGCAACCCCAGATGACCATTATTAAAATTTCTGGTGGTGCTAATAAAGGAGGGGAGATTGAGAAGTTGTACAGAAGCCCAAGAAAACATAATTTCATCATAAAAAAGATAAATAGCAATATTGGAAGGTTCTTCAAGCAACTTTGCAAAGAAAAACATAGTGTACTGTATTACAGTGCTATTAAAGAGGAGAAGCTGTCATCTGGGCATCAGGAACGTAGTGAGGATTACAAAAAGTTGATGGATGAAGAAAATTGAAGAAGGGGGTTATGGTACAGTAAGAAGATGTTATCTTCACTGGATTATCAATCTGGGAGGATTCAAGGTTACGATATCCATCTGGTGTTAAAATAAAATTTGGGAGGAAATCTCATAAAAGAGAGATGGATAGATTATGGCATTAAGCTAATGTATATGGCTTGTGGCTATCAGGAAATGTAACTAGGATGATTATGATAAGATGTTATTACTTTAATGATTAGTAGATTTTTCCTCTTATAAATATTTTAATAATGCAAACATTGATAATAATTTGATGGCCTTATAACAAGAGACAGTGAAGATTAGAATTATTAATAATTACAATAGAGATTATAAGGAAAGAACTATATGAGCACTTTTTTAAAAGTGTGAATTTTATAATGATAATGTTTGCTAATTTTACAGGAAATATAATTTATTATATATCTGTTATGATAAATCAGAAGATACTGGTAGTTGCAGAAGTAGATATCATTGGATTTGGAGACTAGCAATAGTAAAAAATAAGTAGTAGCATAGTCAACAGTTAATGAATAAAAAGTAAGGTTTGATAGTACTTATTGTGTACTGTAGAAACTTGAAATTCATGTGTGATTTTATTTACTATATTTATATCCTGCCTTTCTCGATCCCGAAGGGGACTCAAAGCAGTTTTCAGCAGAGGCAAAATTCAATGCCTTAAACAATTCAACAATTAAATAAACATTCAGTTAAAAATCTAGATGAGGTTAAAAGCAATTAAAACATATTTATTTATTTAAAACATTTATATTCTGCCCTTTTCACCCTGAAGGTACCACTTACAGGTATAAAATCATGTTATCTCCCCTCCTTCATTAGGAACACCAGAAATTTTAATGATGGTCATCTGGGGTTGGAATAATTCTCCTTTTTGTTGGCATGTTGTTGGTTTGTATGTTTTATTTTAGGTTACTATGGGCTTGGTTACATGGGTTCAATATCTCACAGTAACTATGAAGTTGCTCCTGGATGCCTCCATGCCCAGGGACTTCCCAGTCTTCACAGCAGTGTAAACTGTGCCAATGAAAGTCCAGGAATACCTTCGAGTTTTGCCAAATGCCAAAAGATTGTGGACAGCAAGGCCGGATCCAGTACATATCAGTGTCAATTTGGGCTGTCTGTCATCACTACCTCATTTTCCCTGAGCTCATCAAAAGGGAATGGATTGGCATATACCACTGAAGATGCCACTTATCATGCCCACACAAGACAAAAGAGACAGGCTGATATTCCGGGACTTGTCCTGGTTTTTAGTCCTATCTGGAAGTGCCCTGACTTCTCCGTCACCAGCTCAGCCTGATGAACAGCTGGTCCTCTTCCAATTCAGCAAAAGTGGAAGCGGAAGGAGAGAACTCCATGTCCTTTTGAATGAAGACAATTTAAGGGTGCTTCCAGAAATTACTAAAATCCACACGGAAGCCAGTTTTAAAAATCCCTCCTAGCCCCCCCCCCCCTCCTAGCGTATCATTTCCTCGCACCAGGAGGGCATGAGGATGGAAGTTATAGTGGCCAGGTACTTTTTACTTTACTATCCAAAAGTAAAGTAAAAAAAGTAAACACCCTGATAGTGTCACTCCGTGGGCTACTTACTAAGATCTTCTAAAAAACTAAGAATCCTAAACAGTCTGAAGGTCGAGGCATGTTAACATGCTAACAAGAGAATTTGCTGACTTCTATGAAAGGGAATGACAATTTATCTAAGCTAATTTGAAATCCTGAATAATTCTTTTATAAGTAGACTCAGCGTTTCTCTTGAGTTGTTCTTCTACAGATATCTATGGCAAGGTAAAAGCCTTTTCTCCTTCTTTACCGAATGGTCCTTTCTCTCTACAAGCAAGAAACCTTATTTTACTTTTATTCTGGTTGCAGTTTTTAATCACTGACAAGGCATTTTGGTTCTCTCTCTTTTAATTTGTAATGGGAAAAAGGAAGAGAGAACGTCCTCCCCCAGGCAAACATAATGGTAAAGAAGCAAATTACTAAAGAATGGAGAGATTCCTCCAAAGGACGATTCTATATCTGACCTTTTTTGCAGAAATAAGTATGAGTTACTTCAAGACAACTTGGCCAATAGATGCCTTGAGGTGTTAACTGAAGACAAGGGGAAAATAGACGCTGAAAGTAGCATTGTGACTAACCCCATGGAGCATAAGGAGTCAATATTTGTTTACGAACTGTTTGCTAAACAAATATTCTCAACTTTGGATACTCTAAAACTTGATATGTTCCAAGCTAGAAAATATCCAAAAGAAATTAGAATGCACTAATTTTAATTCTGCTGAGTTTCTGAATCCCACAATTGGAATAACGCCAAAAGAGCAGCAAGAAGAAACAGATAAGACACCGCCTGTAATTAGGCAAGACCAATTATCTAGATGACACTCAATTGCAAACAAAAGAAGTAAAACAAGGATAACAGAACCTCGCCATTCTGAAACAAAACATCTTAAATTCAATCCTTGTCAACTGGAATTTTGTATTTCACCGAACTTCATAAACTGGAACAGATGGGGTAACAAAAATAATGTACTCTACTCTCTAAGTCTTTTCTTAAACACTCCAATAAGACAGATAAATCTCAATTCATTGGCAGTTCCATAAAAGATTTATTATAGCTTTTATCAGTCCTCTAATCCCACAGTTGTCGCTCCCTATCCTATGCATTCACATTTGCATCATTAATTTGGAATTTTCATAAACCAACTGTTCAAGGAGACTGGAACAAGACCTCTTATTGGAAATCACATATTAAAAAGTGAGTCAATTCCCATAATCACAAACTGCCCCCTAAGTCCCAGTTAAACTCCTGTATCAGTTATACTCTCCTGAACACTTTAAGCGGAAGAAACAGTCCTACAACATTAAAAACAGAATACCTGAATCAAATTCTGAGAGAGCTTTACCACATGTTATGAGAACAAGAACAATCTGGGATGAAGGCGAACTTGCCCTTTTTAAAACATTCCAAAAGCTAAACAAGGAAGAGCAAACAGTAATAACTGAATGCCTAGGTGACTTACTTAACATGCTAAACACCCACGGTGCCTGCAGTACAAATCCCTACTTCCAGCCAGGGAAAATTAAGAGTAACCAAATCTGCTAACGGTCCTAGTGAAAATTGCCATAAATTTCAAAAGATGCAGCAGAGGAAAATAGATTCTTTCTTCAACCCAGAAAAACAGATTGGCCCCACTAATCCAAACACAATAACTCTACTTTACTTTTAGAGGGAAATTTGGGAACAGGTGGGTGCCAACTCTGTCTTTTGGGTTCCAGGAGCCTGAACAACCGAGATGGCTGTGTGGATTGAGCCTGGGAATCGCGTGATGTGGTCCCCAAGTCCAATCCCCACAGGATCCACACCTAATAAGTCCCAGATCTTACATTAAGGTCTAGATCTTGCCAGGTAGTTAATTAATTCAGAACATGCCATCAGTGCCCACGGCTGTGAGATCTCTAAATACTATTGGCCATTGGCTGTGCTGAGGCTTTTAAAAAACAGACTAGCATCTCCCCCTCATCAAGCACATATCAACATATCAACATGTATTTTACAGTGAATTTACTCACAAATCAAGGGAAAATGATCATTTGGTTATTACTGATTTGTTCTCTGAACAAGAACAAGTAATTTGATACTTACAGGCCAACAGTTGGCAAATTGTTCATACATCACATATCTTGGTTACAATGGATTCCTATCAAAATAATTGCAGATAGAGGTACTCAATTCACCTCTAAGCAAACAATGAGTACCACCCACCGCCCTCAGATAGATGGACAGACTGAAATGGTTAATCAGGTATTGGAGTAATGCCTATGTTGTTATGTGGACCTCAACAAGATGACTAGTTAAACTTGTTTCATTTGCAGAAATGGCATACAATAATTCAGTGCTCCAGAAACATTCCCCATTTGAAACTGTCTGACCCCCATGCTGCTTTGTGTTATCTGGTCTTCTATTGTGTTCATTTGAGTTATGCCAAAGACATTTATAGAAATATGCTGATGAGAAGCAGGAACTATTAAATTTTTAAAAAGTCAACAACAGTTAATAAAACTTGCTCTGAAATATGTAAAGTGTTATTAGGAGATTTGTGAATGTAGTAACTGCAGAACCCTTAAACAAAAAACTTTAAACATCTTTATCCCACATTTCATTTCAGCCTGAAGTGAGATCAGACCCTTGGTGTCCGGACACCCCCACCCCCCCAGCAATACAGACAGCTGTCACAAATCAATATTTTGAACTTTCTGAGATACCAGACTCTGGACTGTACAGAGCCACGTGACAATATTTCATGAAGTGGCTCCTATGTTAGTAAAAAAGTTTAATCCATGCTATCCCGAAAAGTCAGCTTCTAGTTTAATTCTCCTGATGCAGATATGATATGGTTTGCATTGTGCGTATATGTTTGGGGGTGGGGTAGGATGTGTTTTAGGGCTCAGAATGTCAGCATCATGGTTCCTGCCTTTTTTACTTATAACTTTTGAGGTGTTTATATTTTCCTTGTATAGGTGTGTTCGGGAAAAATAGTCTTTTTATGCCTTTAATCATGTTTGCATTTGCTTTTATATCTGGGATGATGGGGAATACTATATTTTATCAGCTTGGAATTGTTTATTGTGTGCTGTTAGAGGAAGTGAAAACTAAAGCCAGAAGGTGTCACGATTGTTCTCATGAGAAAAAGGATATGAAGGGAAGAGGGATTTCTCCTGGGTAATGTGATTAATTGTTAATTGGGGCTGTAGCCCCCATAAAGACTAAATTTATTGTGTGACCACTGATCCATTAATTTTATCTGTTGCTCTTTGCCTAGAAAGAAGACTTGTGATCTGTCTCCATGATTTGCTTCTGCACTGTTTGATCAGCACGGGTGGAGTATGATCCAGTGGTCCAGTCTGACCTATCAGTACTGTGCTGCAGAAAAAAGCAGGTATCCATGAGGCAAAACACTAAGCTGCTAATATGTATAGTCCTTGGGAGATGGAGAACACAAAGTTAAGATAATAGCAATGGTTAAATATTTGAAAGGACGCCATATTGAAGATAGAGAGAAAGCTTGTTTTATGTTGAGACCAAAACACAGAACAAGGAATTTAAACTAAATGTTAGGAAAAGCCTCCTTATGGTAAGAGTTGTTGAACAACGCAATATGCTGCCCTTGTGTGTAGTGCAATCTTCTTATCTGGGTTTTTTAAAGCATAGACATCTAACAGGAGTACTTTGATTGGGTGTTCCTGCATGGCAGAGGGTTGGACTGGATGGCTCTTGTGGTTTCTTCCAAGTCTATGATTCTTATATATGAAGCCTATAATAGCAAAAAAGATTAACAACCAGTCCTTTCCACATCTCAGATTTACATAATATCTCACGCAGACTATAAATCAAAAATAAAATGGAATTAAAATTTAAAGTCAGGAAATGCTTACAGTTGCTAATTCATCAAACTTCCCAAAGAGTTCATTCAGAAGCTTCACTAATTCTTGAGCTGTACATTGAGATGCCAAACTGGTAAATCCAACAATATCTGCAAACAATATGCTGTAAAGAGAAGGAAGGAGACACAGACACTTCGTGATTGAAAAGTCTTCATATCCCACCATATTTTTGTAGAGAATTCTTGGTGAAATTGAAGAATGATCAAAAATGTAGACAACTTTACTTACATTGCAGTTTTCATCATTTACATAGGAGCAGAATAATGAAAGAAGCAGATATACATTTTACTTTCATAATAGCATGCCACAGTGATATGATGGCTATCATTTTATCTTATTTGTGACATATGTTGTGGTATCATGGATCTGATATTGTTCTGGGTGGGGAGTACTCTTTTTCTCTCATCATAAATTCTAGAGGGAGAGATGTGCAGAGTCCATCGCTCACCTCAGATGAAACCTCCACCACATCCCTCAATTGAAAAATATTGGATAATTTTTCAGAGATACTTTTTGCTATTATATAAAGTGTAGAGGGCTTGCACTAAAAAAAACAGGTCCAGAATTAAGTTTTAGAACAGACCTGCAGAACATACAATTCATGGGCCACATGCAGTTCCCCCAAAAGAATTTGGGTGGCCCATGATAATTTGGGTGGCTCATTTGGGTGAAGGAAGGTGGCTCTAGGACTTCATACAACAACCCCCTCACCCACCCTTGACACCAGGAGAGTTTAGTTGGTATTTCACAGTGGTTCTCAACCTGTGGGTCTCCAAGTACTTGGGAGGGTATCCCAAAGGCTTTTTTCATGTCAGGAGAGACTTGAGGAACTGCAAGTCGCTTCTGGTATGAGATAATTGGCCATCTGCAAAGATGTTGTCCAGGAGACACCCTGATGTTTTACCATCCTTCTGAGATTCTGCTCTCATGTCTTCACATGGGAAGCTGGAGCTGACAGAGGGAGCTCATGTGCACTCTCCCTGGATTTAAACCTCTGACCTGTTGGTTTGCAGTCCTGCTGGCACAAGGTTTTAACCCATTGTGCCATCAGGGGCTCCTATCCCATAGATAAAATGACACCTTTATCTATCTTGATCCCATAGTTCAGTGGTTCTCAACCTGTGGGTCCCCAAGTGTTTTGGCCTACAACTCCCAGAAATCCCAGCCAGTTTACCAGCTGTTAGGATTTCTGGGAGTTGAAGGTCAAAACATCTGGGGACCCACAGGTTGAGAAACACTGGTCTATAAGGATGTTTTTGCTGTACCATCCCCACTCCAAAAGAGAGAGGCAAGAACTGCCTCCTTCTCTGCCCTGCCCTCTTTCCAGGGAGTTACACGGTCTCCTCCTCCCATAATTTATTCTACAAGGAAAATGCAAAGAATCTTCTTTCTGGAGTCCAATGTGGGGGCATAGTAGCTATGTGCGGAAAATTTCCTGTGTCATTTTTCATGTGTAATAGGTAGTGAGCCGGAACATGGAAAGTGTTGATGTGACATTCTAGCTTCCATTCCAACCAATCACAAACTTAACACAGCCCCTCTTGCTTTCCATCTCTATTCCTCTTGCTATCTAAGAAACTATCCAAGATAGTTTTAATAATGTGTTAGTACACACCTGCTGGTACCCTCTCTTATCCCTCCTCTTTCCACCTGGTTGTACAAACAGTACAATTTTTGCACAAACTGTATCGGTTTTGCCAATTTGTGCCCCTGAAATAGAGCCTACAGCATTTGGGATTCATGCTGATTAGCTTCGATGATCAAATGTGATCTGTTGCCTTTAGCTGTTTGCTAAAGAAAGTGATCAGACTCTCTTTCCTGGATGATGAAATATAAAAGTGACTAGAAATAAATAAACCCAAAGAGTGGTTTAGTACTGTTATTACGGTGAAATACAGGTTGAGAGATTTAAAGTTTTAAAAATCAAAGAAAAAAAATGCAATAAGCCAGTCTTATGATTATTCTGTGAAGGGAGTGGGAAAAGAAAGAGGTGAGAAGAACCGGCAGCGAGTTGCAGTCAATCATCTCCCTCTCTACTTAGGGCAGTGGTTCTCAACTTGGGTCCCCAAATGTTTTTGGCCTTCAACTCCCAGAAATCCCAACACTTGGTAAACTGGCTGGGATTTCTGGGAGTTGTAGGCCAAAAACATCTGGGGACCCTAGGTTGAGAACCACTGACTTAGGGGGAGATGAAGGAGGAATGGCCCACAGAAGTTTCGTTTACTTTAATAAATTCCCCTTACTACTGCCAAGTTGTGTAGGCCTACTTTAGAACTTCACATGTGTTTGAAATCTAAAGGTACATCTAATCCCCTTGCACTTTCAAACTCTGATGCCAAACAATAGTAAATCTCTAGCTCTGCTGTCCCCTTGAGCATGCACTTCTCTCAGTTTGTCAGGAAAAACTATATAATTTTATCCAACAAACTAACATATCTTCTCACCGCAGAGACAATTTTGCTTTCTGTGCTGAAGGACACCAATAAAAAACAGTTGCACTCAACTTCTGATTAAGAACCGAAACATATACCTTCCAACTCAGGTAGGGATAAAAATCAATTTCAAAGCACTTTTGGGAAGGCATGTTTTGCAGAAGAGGAACAACAGTGGAAAGAGTTGCTTAACCTTCCTTTAGCATACTACTTGTATTCTTCTTCTCTGTCCAGCAACCTTTATCCTGTTGTGTTTCTAAACCCATCTTTATTTTATCGACATATTTTAAAAACCACATGGAGTGAAAAGTATCAAGGAGAAAAGTAGCAGAAAATAGAAGTGCTAGACTTTTCCTCCTGCACTCCTGTTCGTTATTACATATGTTTCCTTCACAAGGATATCCTGTAATGTGTAGTTTTAGCCCATGTATAAGTCTAGAAATTTTTATTTAAAAAATCAACCCCAAAACTCTGGGTCAACTTATTCACAGGTGAATGTGTATTGTTCCTTAACTCATCAAAAAAGGAGCCATCCCCTTCTCTGAGTAGTGAAAGGGAAGACAGGCCCTGGAGAACTTAAAAGAAGTACCGGCCACCTCTACCCTCTCTGCTGTGGTGGTGCTTCTGGCCTTTATGAAGACTTGGGCAAGGAAATGATGGTTGGTGGCCAGAGGCAACAAGGCCCTCGAGGTGGCATTGGTTCTTCCCCTTTTTGTGGAATGGCCCTCAACTTATCAACAGGTTATACCAAAATCCTTCATTTTGGCCTCCAAATCTGCTCTCAACTTATATAAGAGGTCAATTTATGCATGAGCATATATGGTACTTCTGGTTTGTTCAATAAATGTTATTTGGTGAAAATAAATCTAAGATAAACACATTTTAAATATGCACAATAAACCCATTATCTGATAAGCATAGAAAAAAAGCCAGGCCGAGAGATTAATAAACTTCAACATGCACACATTATGCAAATAATCGCATCTTTCTAGTGTTCTTCTCTTCTATCAAAATGTAGTTCTATGTAATTTATTATCTCTACACTGTTGTAGTATCTTTTGAAGTTCTCGCTGGCGAACGCTGTCACTTTAATGTTGAAGGTTACCATGGATATTAAAGAAACAAGTGAGTTTGGAGAGCCCTTATATCATCTGTTCTACCTGATACTCTCTTTACATTTCAGAATAGGATGTATTATTTGAAGAGGATGTTGCCTTTTCTGTGAAAAACTTCCACACACTCAAAAATGAAAAAGATTTTAGAAAAGATTCCCATGTCACCTTGGTCAAGGCCTACTTGACCGAGGTGACAGATTTTTAACAACGTGTCCTGAAGGATCAAGACAACCAGGATGTGAAGAATTTATTATTTATTGGTCCTGAGAGTAAAGAGTTATCTTGACCACTTTAAAAGCAAAAAACTGGCAAAGACCACATCATTTTTGTCCTTTTGCAAGATTGAACATGTTATTATTATTATTTTGCAGTGGATTACAGAATCAAAAAACTTGCAAGAAATCTATTTCATGCAAAATAAAATATTTTCTATTCAATACATTGTTTTTCTGTAAGGAACACTCTTTTTGTGCAAATGCAAATTTTTGTTCAATCTTGAAAACATAAGATATAATAAAAAAGAGCGCCCAACTTTTCACAATTACCCAGTAAAAAGGAACACATTTTAATTTATTTTTTCCTGTGTGGGAATGAAATAAACCAAGCTTTGCATCTCTTTAAAATACTTTTTCTTGAAAATAACTTGTCTTGAAAACAAGAAAACAAATATTTAGATAAAAGTGCTCTAACATGGGACTCTGGCATATTTCTGGTGCTTGTTCCTTATTCTGTGTGCCTGTGCGTGCATGTGCACACTTCAGACTTTATTGAAGAATACAGATTATGTAGGCACATTCCAATTTGGTTTCCTCCTCCCTTCTATTCAATATCTTTTTGACACGACTGGGGGCGGAGGAGTTATAAGGGGGCTCGGAGTGATGTGCCATTAGTATGTTGATGACATTTAACTCATTTCTTCTTGTCATTGGAGTCAAATGGGACTGTACAGGTGTCTGGATGTAATGGGCTGGATTATTTGTAGAAATATGTTTTAATATATGTATTTTATAGAATATTTATGATGATTATGCATCTTAGCTATGTTTTAACTCACCTCGAACCACGAGGAGAGGTAAGTAATAAAATTAGAGATAAGAAATAAAACCAGTGAAATTAATAATAATAATAATAAAAAACGGAAGCTGAATTTCCATAAAATGAAGTCTCTGTGAATTGGCAGTTCTCATGTCCAGGACTGAATAAACATATTGTTCTGAATGGAGTTACACTCCTCCTGAAGGAGCAAGTACCTAGTGTGACAATGCTCTTAGAGTCATCTCTGTCATTGAAGGCCCATGTGCTCCATTGAGTACTTGATGACAGCTACAACTGGTGCACTAGCTATGGCCTTTCCTTGAGAGAGATAACTTAGTCACAGTAGTGTTTTTACTAGTAACTTCCTAGTTGTACTTCTATGACATGCTCAATGTGGAGCTGCATTTGAAGAAGACCTAGAAGCTGCAGTTAGTGCAAAATGCAAGCAGATCAACTTCTGACTGGTGTATCATAGAGACAGCATGTAATGGCAATTTAAAAAAAATTGTACTGACTGGTAATACATTTCTGGCCTGAATTCATGATGACTGTAACACTTAAAGCCATGAACAGCTTGAGACCTTGACACTTGAGGGATCACCTTTCTACATTTATGCCTGCCTAAGGATTGAGATCTGCCAGATGGGGGATCCATCATGTCCCACCAGTGAAATTAATAAAACATATTGGAGGTTTCTGAAAAAGTGAGATGTTGGGGGTAAAATTTGAATAAAGCAGTTTGAATGAAGAGAAAAACATGTAGGTGTTGAAATTAACTAAAATGGATATCTAAGGAACTTTCAACTGAGCTAAGATTTAAAAGGGACATATAGAAAAATATGGAAAAAGGGATAAATCACCAAAGAAAATTTCAAACAAATAGTTGGCACATGTATATAGAAAGTTAGAAAAACCAAAGCACGAAATGGACTCAAGCTTGCTAGGGAGATTAAAAACAATAAAAGGTTGGGGGTTGGTTTGTTTTTTTTTTATGTCCGTAGCAAAAGGAAGGACAAGAAATGGGAGGACCACTGCATACAGATGATGCAAAATGGCAACAGGGGACAGGAAAAAGGCAGAACTACTCAACTCCTTCTTTGTCTCAGTCTTCTCCCAAAAGAAAAATAGTAAGGAAAATGCAGTAGGGAAAATGCAGTATATACTTAGTAGATTGTAGGAATATCTGTGTAATCTAAATCTCCAGGGCCTGAGCAACTACATCCATGGTATTAAAATTGAAGAAGTAATTCCAGAAACACTGGCAATAATCTTTGAGAGTTTGTGGAGAACATTGGAAGTCCTAGCAGACTGGAGATGGGCAAATGCTACGAAAATATCATATCTTCTTGGGCATCTTCCCTCTGTAACTCAGAAGGAAGAGGCTGCTGGGTGGATGACTACACCCGCTTGCTAGCCTCTCTCCTCCAAGCTACAAAGGTGTCAGCCAAGAGAGGTGTCATGCCAGCGGGTGAAGTTTCAGAGGCAAAAAAAAAAAGAAAAAGGGCAGACGGGCCAGAATGAGTGACCCAAAGATGGGATTTTTATTCAGGGAAGAGCAAAAATCCAAAAATATTATGTGAGGAAATGAGGAATTTATTATGTTAAAATCAATAGTAAATACAGAAAACAGAAGCATGAATTGATATTTAAGTGGCGTACATCACTGTCAACAAAAGCTAAAAGAAGTGGCAATTTAATTGCCTTATGTAGATGTAGGAATCATTTTTTTGCCTTGAAATAAGATTCATAATAATATGCTAATACAGATCTGACTTGTGTGTTGTGTGTTTTCCTGACTTGCAAAAGGAGGGAAAAGCAATATTGTTGAGATTAGGATAAAGTCTGTGGCAACAAAAAAAGTTGATGCTTTTGCCTTTGAATGGCCTAATGCTGGCTTATGTTCCAAGTGATAATTGCGGTCCACTTTGGGAATTATTTATTATTTATTTATTTATTTACTTCATTTATATTCCACCCTTCTCACCCCGCAGGGGACTCAGGGCGGATTACAATGCAACATATAGACATACAACATTTTAGACAAACACAGAGGCTACTGACATTCTTCTGGCCACCAGGAGGAGCTGTCACATTCCTTCACATATTTCCTGGAGATATTTATGACCTCTTAAATAAGCTAAAATTCAATCTGCCAGGCACTACAATGCATGCCTCAAGATCTCCAATGTCACAAGAAGCTGTTGGGACTCGTATCTTTCTAAGAAATTTTATTCACTGTATTTACTTGTTCAAAACGCTTTTATATCATCTCCACTTACATCGAATAAATCAAAAGAAATGTTATCCTTTGACGTTTTTACTTTACATTCAGCCCTTTCAATGATCCTACCTAACATTGTCATGCCTCTGAATGTAAATCTTATGGAAAATCCTTTCTGGTGGCTTCAGAAAATCTTCCTTCATTTCCATGGCAACATTTCTGGGCAAAAGGCTCATCAAGAGTCGCTCCTAAAAATCAAGACAAATACACAAATGTTAATCATGAGATAGATATATGGCAATGCATTCTTTTCTGCTGCTATCAGTCTGCTGTAGTGTCAGCTTAATTTTGCAAGGAATGCCAATTGGTAAAGGGTACTAGCTTCCAAATGTTTTTTAAATAATAAAGCTCAGGCTTAAGCACAGAGCCTTCCTGGTGCTGTTTGCTAGGAATCCAAAGCTTTCTCTCAGGAATTTTAAATGTTCATTTCACACTGACATTTATAGATAATCCTTGAGCTTTGAAGGAAGCCTGAAGTATGTGTAATATAATTTTATAATGCGTAGAAATTCAAAATACTGCCAATATTAACTGTTCAGATATTTACTACTGGTTTCAATTCAGATCTTAATATGTGCCACCTGGAACTGTGGAAATTTGTCAAGATATGTTTCAGCTCAACCAACCATGTTCTTGTGGGGATTATTGAATAAACAGACAAAAAGTTGAATAATAAAAGATTACACTATGTAATTCTAGCAGCAAGAACACTCTTTGCTCAGAAGTGGGAGTGAACTTAGAAATAGCAGAAATGGACAAACTATCACCTTTCATAGAATCATAGAATTATAGAGCTGGAAGAGTCCACAATGGCCATGCAGTCCTACTTCCTGCCATGCAACAGCACACAATCAACGCACTACCAACAGATAGCCATCCAGCCTCTGCTTCAAAATCTCTGGTGGAATCTTTTCCTCCAACTTGAATCCATTGCTCTGTTTCTTGGTTTCTAGAACAACAGAAACAATCTTGCCTTCACCTCAATATGTCATATTTGAAAATATTTAAACATGACTATCGTGTTCTCTCTTAACCTTCTCTTCTTTGAGCTAAATATACCCAACTCCTTAAGCTGTTTGCCTTCCAACCCCCGAAATAACTAGACAGACAACAATAATTTGGGCTTAAATGTGGGCAACTTTTATTAAAAGTTACCTATTTAACTTCAACTGAACTAAACTTAGGTGTCAAGGAACAAGGTGTGGCCAAGCTGAGGTAGTGTCCAAAAGTGGTCGACCCCTCGGCTACACTGGGGGACTCACCTGAGTCCCCTATAACACAGAACTGGGCAACCTCTCAAGGAAACTCCGGAGAAGCCTCTCTAAAATTCTTTATCCTGGACTCTCCAGTTTCCCGGCCAATGATATCCCCCTCAGCCTTCAACTGCCATCTAGGTGAGTGCATTTGTGCATTGGCCCTACACCCTTTGAGGAGTGCCTTGAGTGTATATCAATCTATTGGATTTTCCTAAACTATTTATGCTGGCCTATTTATAAACCACACCATCCCAGCTAGCCACTAATAACAGTATAGGATAGGCAACCCCCCCCCCCCCCTAGAACATAGAGATTCTTCTGAATAATAAAAAGCACTCTGTAATAAAATACAGTGTAGAAAACTGCAAGAGCAGATAATTGCCCTTTATAACCATTACCATCATAATGCTATTAATAATACCTTATTGTAGCACTCCTAACATTTATATGTGAAAGAATATCAATTGCTCTCTTTTGTGTTTGCAACTTGGGAACAATCAGTGTGCTCTTTTGTTGTACCTACCAAGGTAAGTTATTAAAATGAGTTAGATCTCTTCAGATATTTTTTACCCAACCTTAAATTAGCTGCTTAATAATGAAGTTTATCTTCCATGCTGAAAATACCTCCTGGTAACAAATATTATGCCATCAGGACAGCATACTAGACAATTCTGCTGTTTTCAAAATTGGTACACAATGCTTATTTCATCATATTTTCTATTTTTTATTTTACAAAGGAGCTTCTCAATGCTGAGAGCTGGAATTTCTCCTATGCCAATTAAATATTCTACTCTCTCCAAATAAATAATATAGAGAGAGATATAGATATCTGAGCACTTCAAATTGGAACAATTCAGTAGCTAACTGGAAGACATAAAAAAATACTCAATATTCACCCAAAACAGATACTCCTCATCTACATGGAATTGACCATCAGCATAATAAAGCTGCAAAACAGAGGCCAAAAGAGGTAGTACAGTGTTCCCTCACTTATTGCTGGGGTTATGTTCCAGGACCTCCCGCAATAAGTGAAAAACTGTGATGTAGGGATGCTCTATTTATTTTAATATTTATACATTATTTTAGTAATTATACACTTTTTAAGTCTTTATAAACTTAAAATAAAGTGAAGGAAAGGAAAGGAAGGAAAGGCCCTTCAGGACTGGAGGGAGGAAGGACTGAGGAGGGAAAGTGCCTTGGAGAGCAGCGGCGGCAAAACCCCACAAAACAGCAAAAATACCATGAGATATATTTTAAATTAATATTTTTTGAAATCCACGAAACAGCAAGTCGGCAATAAGCGAACCACAAAGTATCAAGGGAACAATGTATTTGATTTTCTTGACCAAGTCTAGCTGCAAATGCTTTCTACTCACTCCAATGGTGTATCTGCACTACAAAACAAATGCCATTTGACACCCACTACAAAATGAATGCAGTTAAAGAATTGTAACGTAGCCTCTGCACTATCTTCCTGACAATTGCTAACAATTGGAGGAATATTGCCTTCGGCGTTTCTTAGAAGGAAGCTACTGAGGTTGTGAGAGTGTAAACTAGCACCAGCTGTGCCTGAAACCGGTGGTTCAAGGTTGCCTGAAGGTTGCTTATTCTACTGCTCGCCCCACAGGGATAAGCCCAAGAGAGAAGGAAATTACAATCAAGGCAGAACTCCACCGATTTCCGGCCTTTGGTCCTATAGTGGATATAGTGGCCAATAAACTCCAAAAGGAAAAAGGAACAAGGAAATAGGACATAGAACAACCAGGCCAATAGTGGAGAAGTACCCTTCAGGCCGCCACTATGAAAGACCGGCTGAGGAAACGCAATAGGAAGGAGTCTGATAAAATCCTGACAGTTAAAGGGAAAAGGAAGAGGAGGAGGACGCGAGGCTCAGACGAGGAGTTCTCCAGCACTCAGAGGAAAATTACTGATCTTCTAGCTCCCCAAGATTCCCCAAAGTATCTTCCTCCAACAGGACAGAATATAGGACAGAATATATCGGTGCTATCCAACCCCTAGAGGACTCCTCAGCACTCATAGAATGGGACTCACCCCATCCGGAGGGAGCTACCATGGAGGACGTGCAAACACAACCTCTACTGCCTTACCCTGAGCTTGCCAAACCTGCAGCTCCCGCTCCCTATCGGAGAAGCTTGGCAGGCCTGCGGCGCGGTTTACCAATTGCCCCTTATCCACTCTGACGCCTCTCCCCTGTTGGATAAACTCAGTGAGATCGATGCCAAATTAGAGGCAATCAGGAGCCTCATCGTGGGACTGTCAGTTGAGAAATGTGAGAGACTAGGAATACAAGGGCACCAGGAGGAAAGGGTTGGCCTTAGTGCTGACCCTGTGATAATGTGCGTATCCAGCACGAAACTGTCGGGAACTCCCTACAACCCCACTGCCTTACATAAAAATCCAACTTCTCTGCAGCTACAAAACAACAGAATAGCATTATTGATTCGCGAATTACCTTGTAATCACAATCGCTGGCATAACCACCAGGTGAGAGGCTCCTTGTCCCTCCTAATGAAACGCAAAAATAGGACCATCGGACGTAGAGGAGATAGTTTGGCTCCCCACCAAAAGGAACATCAAAAGGCTAGTACTCAGCTTTAAAGAGCCTGCCTATGTGAGAAGATTACTCAACATAAGGCAGGACTTGGCGGCATATGGAATTTTCACCAAGAGGACTTTCCTAAACACAACCAGAATCAGCTTGAGCCATGACCTGATTGCTCAAGTGAGCAAGAGCAAAACCCAGATCGGCCACTTCCCTCTGGAGCTGGGTCCCACCTTTGGTCTCAAGACCCCTGACAACCATAGATCGACAACCCACGCACACCACCCTTCATCAGCATCGACAACGCATGTTAACGCTACAAACAGCAGCAAGGCCATGGAAAGGCCCCGGATTGCTTCTGGGATCTCAAACCAAACTCAGCGCCTTTCGGATGAGCAGTGCCACACACTAAGGAAGAGGTTGGAAGCCCTGAAATTGAGAGTACAGGCAGTCAAGGCTGCCGGGGAGAAGAGGCCAAGCTCCTCCTCCTTGCAACTGCCAGTCCCCCTCCAGGTGCCTGTCTCCCTTCTATACCTCTAACACAAAGCAGGTCTCCAATCCCCTTCCAGGAAAAAGAGGCGGAGACTATCCTCAGACGACTCAAGCAGAGAAAAGGTTCCATCAGCCCCAAACAGATCTCACATGCAAAGAGCCCCCTATGGAGGAAGTGTGGAAAAGGTGCACATATCTCAACTGAGTGCACCTATGAAGAGTGTACGGAGACGTCTTATAACTATGCCGCTTATCCATTCGCTACCCCATTCCCTGCCCATAGGGTCCCTTACTGCTACGGATCCTTCCACAGCAAACCTGCCAAATCCAACGGTCTGTTCTGAGGAAGTCAGTCTGATCTCTTTTGCTGGTCCTACCACCTCTCACGGCAACAACTGCGTAAGCTACAATGAGCTGGATGATATCGTGTGCCACCCTGCTGCAGAGAAACCCTGACTACCTTGCATCCGAAGGACTGCAACAGAGCCCCCTGCTATTAGCACAGACCCCCCAAATGGAACTCACCCTTTGATAAAGATCTTATCCTGGAACATTGCTGGAGCTGACTCCATCAGAAACTCTGCGGCTCTGGATTTCATTTCTAATTTTGAGTTGATAGCTTTACAGGAGACCTGGCTGATGGAGGGCAAAGCCCAAATAGATCTTCCAGGTTACGAGGGATGGCATTCTTATGCTCAAAAGATCAAGTCTAGAGGCAGACCATCTGGCGGTCTCTCCATACTGCTGAGGGCTGACCTGGGATGGACGGGAACTAGATTGTTAGAGGGTTGGAATTCTCCGCATCTCCTACCCATCCTTTGCAAGCACTCTGGGAATGCACAAGCCCACATTTATATCATAATTAACGTGTATATTCCCCGAGTTCTTCAATATATTACAAACCTGAGGTGGGGCTCACTTGGAGGTGACTATATTGGAGCTTTTAGATCAGTACCCACAAGCCATCCCTGTGATTTTGGGGGACTTTAATGCGAGGCTGGGGCCCAAACCCTGGGACCATGCCAGAACTCTAGGCCTGTCTCACCCTTCACCCCATTCACTTGTTAATTGGTCATCTAGGGACAAGAAGGTGAATGCGGCCGGCTCAAGCTTGTTATCGCTGGTATGTAGATGTGATATGATCCTCTTGGGTGGTAAGGATACTTCTTTTGTATATCCTTATACTTTCCACGGGCCATCCGCAAGCAGTACTGTGGATTATATCGGTACTACTGCAGATTTTGAACCCCTTTTCTCTCAGATTTTTGTCTTCCCCGTTGCCGATAGTGATCACCAACCTATAGGTGTTCACCTTATCGGTCCCTCGGACCTAAGACCCTCAGTATCAGGGGATCAATGGCTACGTGACCATCTAGAGACTCATTCTCACTATAGCATCAAATGGCTGAAGGTTGACCTTTCAACCTTAAACAATGACATGAATTCCCAGGAAGTGACCTCCTATGCCAACACCGTTCTGTCGCCCTCCGCCTCCTGGGGAGAGGTCTCCAAGGCTTTTAGTGATATGTGTCATCTTTTGAAAAAAACACCTAATTAAACCCAGCCCTAAGGACATAAAGAAATCCTCCCGGAGCTGGTTTGACCAAGAGTGCCAGGACCTCCAGAAAAGATTCAGGAAATGGCTTAGGATATCTAGATCCAACCCTGCCCCAGAATTTCACTCTCAGATGCTCTCCTTGAGGAGGCATTATAAACAAACAGTGAAGCTCAAAGTTAAAGAATTGCCATGCCTCAATCCTAAGGAATCTTGGGGAAAGTTTGGTGAAGTTCTTTGGCAGAGAAGCTTAAACATTTTGTAAAACTACAACTCCCAGAAGTATGGCTGAAGCATTTCCTGGAAGAGTACACTCTAAATGCTCACAGTTTAAGAAGTTGTGACTTTCTTTCTTCCTATAGTAGAAACCACAAGGACCATCCAGTCCAACCCCCTGCCATGCAGGAACACACAACAAAGCATTCCAAACAGATGGCCATACAGCCTCTGTTTACAATCTTCTAGAGAAGCATATTCCAAAAACGAATAAATAAAAACAGTTATATAGTCTTGCAGTGACAAGTGCATTGCATTGTTCTGAGTCTGAAGATGATCTGTTAAGGCACATGTACAATGACCATTTTGGTTGGTGTAGATGTAGATCAGACCTATGGTAGATGCATGCCACATTGGGCTGATATGGGCTAACCTTAAGGCCACCTTAACCCAATCCTGCCACAGGTTAATCAGTCAGGAGAAAGACCAAATCCTGCCCCAGGATTCAGGCTTTCCCTCATGTCACCTGTACCCTTGGTACCTAAAAGCTGCACCAGTCTTTCAAGCTAATGAAAACACAAATTAGGAAGGAACAAACAAGAACTTTATTTCAAGTTTGTGAAAATGGTTGCTTCAAAGCAGGCACATTTCCACTGAACATTTTATTATATCTTTGTTATACATGTTATTAATATTCCATATAAGTTTGCAATTTGCTAATTGCTGATGCTACATATCCTTTTTGTGTATGTTGAACCATGGCCTATGTGCATGCATGGGTTTCTCCATATGCATAGTTAATGCACGCTTTCTATAATTTTTCCTCCTCATGGAAAGGTTTGAAATTGTGTCTCAAATATCTCACTTTTAAAAATCCAAAAATCCATCCATCATGAACTACTTTATCTTATAGTATTTCTGACCATGGCCATGTCCTTTAAAGAGATCTCCCAACCCGTTCTGTTATGCCTGTCAATTATTGCTTCTGTCCCCTCAGCATGGAGTTCCCTAGCATCACAGTCTGTTTCTTTGGAGGTTTGGCAGGGGCTTCCAGGGGGACCTGCGCATTCTCTAAGGACAAGCATTGTTGCACTTCTGGATGTTGTGCACCATCGCTAATGCTGGAGAGCATTTTGAATTGATTTGCTAGTCCACACTCATAGAATGATTTCTGATCTTTCTGCTTCTATGAGTTGTCACTTTCCTCCAAGGGAATTTGAGTATATGAGAAAACTGTTAGAAAATGTAACTGCTTGATGGAGAATGACACAGCAAAAACCTTGATAGAAAGGCAGGCATATCTTGTTTGAGTTGATTAATTGTATTGTTTTTAGATGAAGATTGTACCCAAGGTCTTTCTTCTGTGAAAGTTGAGAAACTAGGACTGGAGCAATGTTTTTATTACCTAGCTAATGAAGGAAAATGGCATGAAAAGTTGTATTCTAGCAGTCCCCAAGTTAAAAACATCTGACTTACAAACCACTCATAGTTAACAAAGGGGCAAGACAACAGGAAGTGAGAGAAATCCACCCCTCAGAAGGGAAATTTATTTTCCTGAAAGAAAGAGTTATCACTGAGAAAATGTGTCCCAATTGAAACTTTATAACCAATCCTTATTTATTTATTTATTGTTTCAATTTGTATGCCGTCCTTCCGATTTGGCTCAGGACGGTTTACAGTACATTGACCAAAGCATTAAAACCATAAACCATAAAAACAATATTGATAATTAAACAGATTAATAGAGTTAGCCCATAACCAAGGAATGGCTAGACATTAAATGCCTGACGGAAAAGAACTGTTTTGCACAACAAGTCATTTTTTTCAAAATCCAATTATCACAAGGACATGAAGTAAGATGGAATCTGAACAAGGGCACAGAGAGCAAAAGAAACACCACAAGGATGTTAACCCTTCCCTATGCCGTCCTCTATCTATCTATCTATCTATCTATCTATCTATCTATCTATCTATCTCTGAAGTTACACTTCAAAATGTACGTGTTCCAACCTACATACAAATTCAACTTAAGCACAAATCCACAGAACCTATCTTGTTTGTAAACTGGGCACTGCTTGTAATCTGATTTGGCAAATGGGAAAATAATGTGAAGTATTTGAATTGTATAACAAGGCCTGCCATTTCTGACAATAACTGCAATCTGGGCCCCATCTACACTGACGATTTAATGCAGCTTCAAGCTATCTCCAAAATACACTAGCTAGACAATGCATGCCACAAAACTCTACTGCAGCATGCTTTAAGCCCAGCAATTGGACACAAGCAAAGTCATCTGAATCTCCGAAATGAAACCATTAAGGCACATCAGCATGCTGTAAAAGAAACCACACCACACTGCAAAATCAACTCCACAGAATGTGAATAACTGTGGAGGCGCCCTAAGTGCACCAATGATGTGCACATGCACATTTCAGAAGGGGGGGATGAAAAAAAATCATTTCCTAGAGATATCAGTTTGAGGTCAGCCTCCATCAAGGCCTCAAACAGGTTCCAGTGTTTACCATCTATTCAATCCGAACAACAAAATGCATTCTTCAATACTGGTTTCAAACTGACCTGTCATAAGTAGTCAGTGTAGATGCGCTTATAGTAGCTAGTTCCTGTTGCTCTTAAATAAAGCTTTACTGTCTCAAAGTGAACTTATTTTCTGAAAAGGAGAGGGTCTGTATCTGATATTAAAGCCATTTTAATCGTATTTAAATGTTCATGCTCTAAGAAGATTTAATTATGTTTTAAAATTTGTATACTCATATTTGCATGCATTTGCTTTGTTTTCAATTTGCATTGTGTTATGTTTGCTGTTAGCTGCCTTGAGTCCCTATATCAAGATAAAAATGGGATAAAAATAGTGTAAATAAATAAATTGGCCAACCAAAATGTCTTACAATTATATGTTGTGCGTGTTTTGATTGTCTGCAACTAATATTCAGCACTGAAAAAGCCACACCTGCTGTAACAAGAAAAAGCAAGGCAACTGTGGGCTCCAGAAATTAAAATATATTTTGCAATTAGATTCTTCTCCTTGTAGGTGCGCCTCTTGTGCTGTATGACAGCAGGTTATGTGGGTACAGTGGTGGTAAAGAAAAATACATGATTTGCAAAAACAAGCGCATGTTTCAACTGACCTGTTTTTCATTTTCATCCTCCAGTTTCAGCCTGTCTTCTATGCAATTCCTGGCCTGAAGGAAAGCCTTCCTCTGTGCCCTTTCTGTCAAAATTCTCACAAAGACTCCATACAAATTTACACTGACAAAAAGGATAGCATTGGCCACAAGCTGTAAGAGAAGAAGAAGGGAACAAAAGAGATATATTATAACACAGGCATTTTCAAACATTGTCATGAAACAATAATTCTAAATAAAAAGGAATATATTGTCGAAGGCTTTCATGGCTGGAATCACTGAAGTGTTATGTGGTTTCTGGGCTGTATGGCAGTGTTGAAACCACACAACACACTAGAGTTTATTGTTTTTATGTAGTATGATTGCCACATAACTTTCATGGATAGTATGGACCTTTATTGCTACTGAGGAAGGCCTTTGATCTAGCCAGCCTACTTTTTTTCTCCATTGGTAATTGTCCTGCAGAGTAAGAGTATTTTCTCCTGCTACTCCAAATCCTTTTAACTGGAGAGGCTGGGCACTGACATTTGTCTGCCATTCAATTGTGTACTCTGTTGTTAGAACTATAGTACTCAAGAATACAGTTGTTTTGTACTCATGGATTCAATAACTGAAAAATATTTTTCAAATAATCCAAAAATCTTGATTCTGCCATCTCATATATGATATATCCTCTTTGGGGGGTGTTCCTGAAATCTAAAATCAATGGATATCAAAGGGCTCTCTGCATTGTGGCTTACATTTAATTTGATGAGGTAACTGATCCAAAAACACACTCTTTCTTTAAGAAGTTTGATAAAATTTATCAGTTATTAATTGGATAACTGAATCAACTGAAATTATCAAGTTACTCTGGCAATGCTGTATCTATGACAAGAAAGGTCTGCCACATTACACAGCCTGGCATGTTCCATCCTTGATCCTATTGCCCACAGGTCTTTCTTGCCTGCTATTAAGAAGTTAATTATTTGTCCTTAGTTAATATGCTAGATGATAAATGATAGGACTTTAAAAGAAATGGGGGAAAGTGCAATGGATGCAGTTTTTGCTGATACATCACAGGCTGAGCATCTCTTATCTAGAAATCTGAAATTCAAAGTACTAAAAAATCCATGAGTGGCCGAAATAGTGAAACTTCTGCTTTCGAATAGTTCAGTGAGTATAGACTTTGCTTCAGGCACAAAATTATTTAAAATATTGTATAAAATTATTT